>CM061046.1:6229118-6324085 GCA_030762985.1 Adelphocoris suturalis
GTCTCGTGTGAAGGCACTCATCGGCGGTAGTGTCCTTTTTAGTAGAATCAACTAGTGGGGATGAGAACGGTGCAAGCACTGTGCTGGGCTCCTAGGTGCAGGGGCGGACGAGTTGACCACGTGTGAAGGGGCTCGGAAACTCCATTCACTTTCCACAGAGCTACACTCCTTGCACCCGCCCGTTCAACTGGTGTAATCAACTAAACCGCCTCGTGTGAAGCCGGCCTTAGTCCATCTAATCTAGCTGGGGCCCATTTCGTCCTCTCTACACAATTACATGTTTCAGAATAGGGCTCATTTCGTCCTGCTATATGACTTTTGGGGCTAATTTCGGTTACAGTTGAGACAATGCGTAAACTCTAAATCCTGTATAGCAGATAACTAAGTAGGTACATAAGGAGCTCATCAACAATTACTCAGCAGGCTTTTGTTGTTTCTATCATGTTGATAAACTAATTTTTGGGCATTTTTGTTCCAGCGTCTTGAAGTCGAGTCCGAACGAGGTGAAAAGAGCTATTGAGCCTTACCACATGCTCTCCATTATCTCATCGGATCCAGAAGAGGGATTTGTGAAGAAGAAGCAATCTCAATCCTACATCAATCTGTCCGGCCTAGAGTTAGCCACCATCGCACTCGGATGTATAGTTTTCTTAGGGGCGGTAACTTCCGCTTTTTGTGTTATTTGTCTACACAAGCGGAGGTTTGTAAAGATACTTAAGATCCAGAAGTAAATATCCAAGGCACATCTTCTTTATTTTCATCTTTCAAATTAACCAACTAACACATGGCATGCTTGCATTATTCATCAACAGTTGTCTAATATCATTATTTGTATGTTGTTCCATAACATGGCTCGGGAATTCGGTACTACTGAAAGAGAAATGGTAATTAATTAATTTAATTGTGTTTAACCCTATTATAAACTGATTTTCCAATCATCATCATCAGTTATATTAACATCAAAATATAAACTGCATGCCCTGTATTTCCTAAATCTAGCCATCGAATGACACCAAAACGTCCCAATGCATTTCCGAGAGTCTTAATACTGAACTGCTACTGAAGCTATTTCTACCATTGCTCTGCTCTGATGGGCACTGGACCATGCAGAATAGTGAAAGTTAATCCACAACAGTAAGTTATCCCACTGCTGATTTTGAGGGATTAAAAAAAAAACGGAAGTTAGTGAAAAACGTTGTCTATTTCCACGAAAATAAAGAGTTACACTGTTAAATCGATTTCGACGGTTAGGCCATCATCAGTAACAAACAATAACTGAAGATACATTAGAAAGGACACAGCTTTTATAGTAACAGGTGAAGGGAGATTGAATCCCATTGGTCAAGAGAAAGGAAAGGGGCAGGAGGTACAACCAATGAAGTGCAAACAAGGTGACGGGGGATTATAGCTAATTAGATGAAGTGAAAGGGGGAAATAACTAAATATGGTTTCAACATTGTGAAGGGATACTTCCAAGCTTTATAAAAATGGACCTAATAGTGGTGTGAAATATATTGAGGTATATCCTCATTTAAACATTTACCAGATCTGTCACTTTTGATAATTTCGAATTTTTCAAGTACATTCAACATACCTCCCTTCGGACAAAAATGAAGAAATTCTACAAACTGTCTATCTGTCGAATCAAAATTGTAACTATGATTGGATTCCTTAAGATGTTTCGCAAATGTAGACTTACCCTTATTTTTCCCTGAAATCCTCCTGATGCTCGTCTATTCTTTCCCTGAATTTCCTACCAGTTTGACCGCAATATTCGTAGCCACAAGAACATTTTAGTTTATAAACCCCACTTTTATCCTGAACATTGATTTTGTCCTTAACGGATCCTAGTAATGCTTTAAGACTATTTTTAGTTCTAAAACCTACTTTGTAACCTCTCGATGATAGAATTTTGCCGATTCTATCCAAAATTTTCCCATAATAAGGTATACTTATCCATTGCTTTTCTTCTAAATTTACATCTTCCCTGGCCAGATTGGAAACTTTTTCCCTACTCTTTTTCCTAAGAACATTATCCCATATGGTATCAACGAGATCTCCTCCATATCCGTTACTAGCCGCTATGCTTTTGATAATGGATTTTTCTTTTGATAAATTTTGTTCACTCATTGGAATAGACAGTGCTCGGTTAATCATACTATGGAAGGCTGCATGCTTATGGACTAAAGGGTGATATGAAGTACTATGGATAGTTATATCGCTATATGTATCTTTTCCATAAATTGAAAAATCATGCTTTTCGTTTACCAAAGAGATGAATAGATCTAAAAAAAAATAAAAAATAAAAAAATTCGAAATTATCAAAAGTGACAGATCTGGTAAATGTTTAAATGAGGATATACCTCAATATATTTCACCACTAATAGGTCCATTTTTATAAAGCTTGGAATTATCCCTTCACAATGTTGAAACCATATTTAGCTATTTCCCCCTTTCACTTAATCTAATTAGCTATAATCCCCCGTCACCTTGTTTGCACTTCATTGGTTGTACCTCCTGCCCCTTTCCTTTCTCTTGACCAATGGGATTCAATCTCTTGACCAATGGGATTCAATCAACCTTCACCTGTTACTATAAAAGCTGTGTCCTTTCTAATGTATCTTCAGTTATTTTGTTACTGATGATGGCCTAACCGTCGAAATCGATTTAACATTGTAACTTTTTATTTTTCGTGAAAATAGACAACGTTTTTCACTAACTTCCGTTTTTAAATGGGTTTCCACAACTTCGTCGCGAGTGATTTAGTTCGTTGAGGGATTAACTTTCATTTTGTTATCTATGGTGCAGCAGGCCTTGGAAATTCCCCGGTTCTCCTTTGCTCATTTAGTCCAAGCTTTTTCTTCTTGTTCTTTACCTTTCGTTTCCTCTGCTGGCACTCTACCTTTGCGCCACTTCAATAAAATGAAGATTTTGTGTCTGGATTCCTAGATTAAATTACTGTAAGAATAGTATTTCTAGATGATTTATACAATCATGTTGAGAATATTGAATTTGAAACAAGATTTGACGGACTCGTTAGGCCAAACAAAGCAAACAATTGACGATTCATATTCATCGACTCTACATGAATAGTAAATAATTGAATTCTAATTGGGAACGAACTACTTACCCCCACATCTATATGAAACTACAGTTGTATAACTACTTAACTCGCATAGGTAACCCTTATGGAGGTACTACGTACGGAACTAACTGCATCCTGGAAAAATTTGACCAAAATATTGTCCTCCAATAGATTCTTTACTGACATGCTTGAGGATTGAATCACATGCACGACTATTTGATGGACCTATGAAATTTATTCTGTATTTATCTACACTTACTTAGTAAATTTTACATAATGGTGGGATATCAATTGGTTTATAAGATGGAGGATTATTTTGGTCTAAGGCTGGGATTGGAAAATAACTGTAAAGGTATAATTATCAAGGCAGAATAGCTTTTGAACACTTGTGCTGAAAAATGTACAATTTCAACTAACTACCTAAATCATGTAAGATAAAAAGTTTAGAAAAAAAAACTTGGAATCTATTTAAAGTTGAGAAAAATACTACCAAGTGGTATTGGACATTTGGGATACTTTTTAAAAAAATATTCTGGTTTTATAATGATTTTATACGATTAGGATATGGTTTAACTTGATAAGGTCACTGTATTTTATCAAAGTCTTTTTCAAAAAGTTGTTCTGCCTTTCTATACTCGAAATAGAGTGCTAATAAGATTCCTAAATGTGAAAATCTAATGATGATATATGTTTTTATTAACCATGACATAACAGGAAGAAGAAGGACGTGTTTGGGCACAACATGGGTGTGGCGCCTCTTAGTGCAGACTTGATGTTCCACTCCAAGGAGCATATGGAGGCCAAGCCCCGGTCACTGTTCCATCCTAACGCTTTTGTGGAGGAGTCAACAGACAGCTACGTCTCTAACCGGTCAGATTGTGGGAGATCTGCAAGGTCTCATCGGAGTGGCTATAGGACGACCAGAAGACACAGGTGAGGTTCCCGACGAGTTTTACAGTCACTTTGGTGGCTGGTGTACATTGGTGAGTTACTTATTTATGTTGATGACATACTGACACAACTCAGCTATGAATTGATATGGGCTTCTCAAACAGTCCACCAAATCCACTTGCGACCCAAATTACCTGTGGACCATTGTGATCTTGTTTGGTTTCCTTTTAATCAGAAGTGTCAGGTAAGTATCCGGGCGCATACCCGAAGCTCCCCATCGACGAGTTTTTATACGTGAAGCTCCCCGCTTACTTTCTCCTCATGTACGCGAAGCTCCCGCCTCCTTTCTCTTCATGTACGCGAAGCTCCCCGCCTCCTTTCTGTTCATGTACGCGAAGCTCCCCGTCACCTATATATACGGAAGTCACCTAATTAGTCACCAGTAACCTAGACTTTTGGCATTACTAATGTCAAAATGAAAAACATGAATGAATAGTAATAATAATGATTTGATGAAACATAAAATAACCTGTACGGTAGATCTGGGTAGATCATAAGGGAGCTTGGTGAACAAAACAGCATGCACGAATAATTATAGTACATATCGCACCCGTCCTAGAATAAGGGTACAACTCAAAAATCGCGATTTTTGAGTTAGTTGTGGTTCTGAGAAGTAGAAACGGTCTAGTTTGTCTGAAGAAGGTGGAGATATGTGTAGGGCACTCTAATTCCGCTAGAGAGTGCGTGTGTCTTTCTTCTATGGAGGGAGTAACCAATTCACGTCCTAGGAAGAAAGACACAACTCAGTTGAGTTCACGCAGTCTGTGTCTCGTTTTGAGTTGTTTCCTTTTTGTGTGGACAATTTTAACTTGCGTCTTTCTTTTTCTGAACATTTTGGATCCTGACTGGTGAGATTTCAGTGTTTGAGTTGGAACAACTCAAAAATTCTTAAAAAATCAACAAAACCGTTCCCCCCACTCCCTTCCCACTGGCAAAAAAACTATTTATTCACCATGGGGCGTTAGAGTATTAATGTAGGAAACAAGTTTCGCAAAGATAAATTATGTTCATCGTGTTCCAAAGAACGGGTAGCCAATGGTGTGGAAGGAAAACTTTGAATGCGATTTGCCGAAAATGACAATTTTTGAGTTGTACCCTTATTCTAGGATGGGTGCGATATATTAAAACAAAGTTAATTTATCCTTCCCATTGTCTTTACTGCGCACTTACACTTCCTCACACCACACACCCACCTACTCATTTCATTTTCCCCAACGGTTTTTGGAAATAAAATTTAAAACTATCTACCAATAGCACATCACGACCGCGACGAGTACCGGATGATACAAACGAGGATACGTTCATGTTGTTCGATGATCACTGAGAGCCAGTCCGTTCAAATCACTGATAAGGCTCGAAACGCCTCGAGAGGGGAAGGGGGAGCATCACGTACACCCATTCTCTCGGCACGGGACGCTTCGCGTATGCCTGCTAGAAGTTGCCGGGGAGCACCGAGTACAGCGCAAATGACTTTCACTTTTGACGGGGAGCTTCGCGTAGTCACCCAAGTATCCTGCTGAATGAGTGTCAGATGACTGTGAATATCTTTTACAGCACCACCTGGTAATAAAAGCACTGTCCATTATTCAACTTGGCATTCGGCCATTGGATTCCCCACAGTAATAGTCACCCTGCAACACCCACTACTGTTAGGCCACTCCACACTAGCGTACGTCCCAAGCAAGTAAAGCAGCATCCTTATGAAGGTTTAGCAAGAGTTCCATTATTGTGGCCATTTCAACATCTAGCAATATAATTTAATCTGACTTAGTCTGGCAACATAAATACCTCTGTAAATTCTTTCAAGCAAATGGAATTTGGAGCATTGATTCCTTAATTAATATTTGAATAAAAGAAAAGAATTCACACACATATGTTGCAGCATATTGGCAAAACATACTTATTTGGTGAGTGAGATCATATGGAATGCCCATTTGGTCTTCATCATAGCACTTTCCACGTAAGAAATATCTTCAGTCCCATTCTTGATCTAACAACATCCAGGTCTTCATTCTGGCCAAGGTAGTAGAAACTTGATCCCAGTACCTAATCGTAGCCGATTGCAGCCACTTGTTTCTCCAATTCTTATCTCTTTTGTTATTTTAAACATTCACTTTTTATCGGAAAGCTCTTTATGTTCAGTGGGATTGGTTTACTGTTGTAAATTCCCTTCATATCATTCGTTTCTGTGCTTACGTATTTCTTTCATTTTCTATCTTCTCCTTCACGTGCTGACAGTACTTATAACAATAGTTTTTTTTTTCACTTTAATTTTATCAGCATTTCTTTTTAGAAAATTAATAAAATATAATAATTCAAATCTTTGATATTATAGAATTAATAACGATTGTTATTAAAACTTATTTTTATTATTTGGTACAATGGTATTTGGTGCAGTCACGTAAAGAGAAATGTTGAGGAAAAAGCTGTTTAAAAATGAGTATCTGCTATTTATATAATCGAGTTTTACACCATTTTCCAGTTTTTTTTTAACTTGGAGTATAATTCTTTCAATTACGGAGCCAAATGGTGAGGTTGACAAACCAGAAAACTGGGGCTTTTCCTTTGTTGATAAACAGTTAGAATCAAATCGAGGAATATATTCCACAAATTAACAAAAATTTCATTGGAGGTAATCCTTCACGGAAACCCTTAATTTAATTGAAAAGGACAGAAGGTATTTTTTATAAAGTTTATTACTAAAGAAAAACGCTTGCATACGAGTCTGCAACGCATTGGGACATTTTCATGTGTTTACCTATGAATGGTCAACGTCATTTCTGATGGTCATAATCATCGTTGTGGCCACTTGGGACAATTTTTTTCGTGACGATTTTTTTTGTTATGTGCCATATGAAAGACATGAAAATGTCAAAAGTATTTAATTCTCTCTTGTGAATATCAGCTGATTCTACCATCTACAAACCATCCCTTAGTAGGACCATTTGAAAATTAGGTACGTGTTTGTACCTACATAAGAACAGCAGCTTCCACGTAGTCCATTTTAAATGCAATTATACTAGTATAATTGTTGGTATTTGAAGTTGGGAGAAACTATAAGGTTATGTATAAGTTCCATTTCGGGTAAATGGGAGGTATTAGGCTAAGTACTGAGGAGGCAGAATACATTCCACCCACCGCTAGGCCTTAAACTCTTTGTTTTTATCTTTACCTTAATCTTGGAATTCTTCTTCAACTCTTCTGTGAATGCTTACATTCTTCCCCCAACACTTCTATTTCGTCTCTGAAACTGGAATGATCAAATTCAAGAATGTTGTATTTCTGCACGGTCGCTTTGGTAAACCGCTAATGCACGATATTACCCTGTATGTACAATACATAGGCACCTTGCAAACTGTCCGCGGCACCATCACAGTCGGGCGTCGCGGGCGGATGAGCACGAGTGAAAGGCCGTCGAGCGCTCAGCTGGTCAAGACAAGCATGGCGAGCGTTCACTCTAGCGGGAGGGACTCCGGCATTGTAGAGCCACATCATGGCTGCTGCCCTTGTGGTCACTCATCCAGTCACTCTTCTGCCAACAGTTCACAGTAAGTCAAAAATCGTGAGAATTTCTAGTTCATTCCATTCATTGAACTATATTTACCTAGGTACTCAATGAAAGAAATGTCTAAAAAGTCCAGTCATGCAGCATGACCCTATGAGCGAATTTTTGAAGAAATCTTCGATATTTCAGTCGCTATTGATCGTGTTGAGAAATTTTAGTTTATGATTTTGATAGACAAACATGGAATCAAATTATTAACACATGCACAGAGTAAACTCATCAGTTGTGATTACATTTATTTTATTTTTTTTTTTTTTTAAAGCACCTACTACCTACGTTTTTAACAGCATGGTTCTAGGATTGGTTATACAGGGATACTTCCATAAGAGTAGTTCAATCTGAATTTGGACAATGTTTCATGCAAATATTACCGATTTTTACAATTAGCGAACGGCATTATTTCGATTTTGACTGATTTTTCAACTTTGAAATTTTTGAAAACTTGATACATATTCTTATAGGAAATTTTACGCTGATTCCGAATATACCACATGTTAGTATGCTGAAAAAATAATTTCGCACAACAAATCGCAAAAAAACAGGCTATTTTGAAATTTTTGACTACATTTTTGAAAATGTCAACCCGAAGATGTAATCCGATCATGCTGGCCAACGAACTTGAACTTTCGTTTTGTGTCCTTAACATTTTAAAATTTGTTTGAAGTTTCTAGCACAATTCTACGGACAGTTATCGTCTGGAATGACACATACATACATACATATATACATACATACATATATATACATACATATATACATACATAAAAAATGCGTTAAACTTCAGAATATGATTCAGAATAGCCTGAAACGGATTTCTGCATAAAATTTTTTCAAAAATTCACATTCTACAAATTTTGAGGCGAGAGCAATAGCTTAATTTTCTTCAAAAATTCGCTAAAACCATTTTTTTAAACTACCAAAATTAAAAAATAGTCATTTGCTGTCTACTTATTTAGGTATTTTATAAAATATAAACTACTTTATTGATTCTCAAATGTTTTGTATTATTCGGCTCGGTTTTGTCTTTAATAGGTAGATCTGATCATCATATGTTTTTTACTCAATATAATTATCTATAAAGTAGGTATCTATTTAATTTACCATCCACTGCTCTGTCTGTCACAAAATTTATAAACTATTAAATATTAAACTAAGTCGTCACAAGTAAATTATTACTCACATGATTTTTACCTTCAACGTTTTACATGAATGCATATTTGATTCAAAAGCAATAGGGTTTCAATCATCAAGCACTGGAGACGATCCAATCAGTTATGCCATTAATTTTTTCAGATGGCATGCGCGAACATGATCGCAAGCCCACTTTTCACTCTAATCGAACCTCTTTGCAGTAGAGCCAACGTTAGGTAAATTCCACAAGAAGATATTTTTTGCCATGCTTTCCGAAGAAACTACAATGAATTGTGACATGAAAACTGACATGATTTCAGTGTGACTTGGCTCGCTTTTGTTTTGCTTTGTGGTTCTTTCCCGCCATCTTCAATTTTCTTCCATTGAACGCCAAAATCTGCTTTTTGAATTTGCACTTGCTGCACTATTTTCACTGTGCTTTTTATCTCTTGATACGCGTTTCATCTCTTGAACGATGCGCACAGCTTTGCAACGAATGATGATGTAGAGTGTTGGTATTGGTGAGTTCTTTAAAAGTACCTACTGCATTTTTCGTTTTGTTCATTTCAGCGAGGACCAACAGCGTAGCCTATCGACATTTGAACCTCAAAACACGTTTGAAAGGTAACAGCTTGACTTAACTGACGTTGACTACAAATACAAAACATTAACAAACCGGGACTATGGTGTACTGATGTACGTAGGTAACAACTTAGTACTATTGCCATAAGGAGGTTATATAGACGTACCTGTTGATTTATAAGTACCTAATTATATTAAAGGGATATGGACATTGTTGGGCTAAGACTAACATTATTAGTCCAGCAGAAAATACTGTGCAACCATCTGTGCATCCACCTATTTAGTATGTGGTTGTAAATGGTGACAGCTTATTATAGATTGGTGTAGGTGACTGAGGTGTGAATACAATTTTATTTTAATTTGGTGATTTAATAAATATTTATTGGTGCTTGAAGCATTAAACAAACCGCTTTATACATGAAATAACAGTAAGTCGTAATACCCTGTTTTTCTTCAGCAATATCCCAAATCGGTAGGTTAGTATCTCCTATTCCAAATGGATTGTAGGGGGTTGAGGGTGGCCTCCTGAAGTGGCCAGATAGGCGAAACTAGTCGACAGACCTGTAGAAACTAGTCGACAGACCTGTAAATACATCATACTCTCCAAGATTCCTCACTTTTAGCGAATTTTTGAAGAAAATTAAGCTATTGCTCTCGCCTCAAAATTTGTAGAATGTGAATTTTTGAAAAAAAATTTATGCAGAAATCCGTTTCAGGCTATTCTGAATCATATTCTGAAGTTTAACGCATTTTTTTATGTATGTATGTATATATGTATGTATGCATATATGTATGTATGTATGTATGTGTCATTCCAGACGATAACTGTCCGTAGAATTGTGCTAGAAACTTCAAACAAATTTTAAAATGTTAAGGGCACAAAACGAAAGTTCAAGTTCGTTGGCCAGCTTGATCGGATTACATCTTCGGGTTGAAATTTTCAAAAATGTAGTCAACAATTTCAAAATAGCCTGTTTTTTGCGATTTGTCGTGCGAAATAATTTTTTCAGCATACTAACATGTGGTATATTCGGAATCAGCGTAAAATTTCCTATAAGAATATGTATCAAGTTTTCAAACATTCCGAAGTTGAAAAATCAGTCAAAAATCGAAATAATGCCGTTCGCTGGTTGTAAAAATCGGTAATATTCTTCAAAAATTCGCTCATGGGGTCATGCTGCATGACTGGACTTTTTTTTCCCACCCTCAAACTCTAATATCCCAAATTGTAGGAGAGATTTATGCTTCATCTTGGAATCAATGACTATTCATTCACTGCTGACCATCTCAAATCAGTTATTCAATGACCATCCAAGTTACGACCTCAGTAGCCCAGTAGAGTCCACTGTAATAAGCTATCCCAGTCAAGGCCCAAAATAGTTGCTTGTGCCCATGTATTCATGACATAGGGTCCCTACCTAGATCCCTGTTGGATATACCCAAAAGAAATCCTCTTTCACTGCATGATGTGGTCAAAAAGCTCACTCCCACTCAAATGTCGTCGTTTCTGCCTTTATCATGATTTCTCAGCATTCAGCTAGTGTCCACGTTTCAAAAGCCCCATTCTTGTTGATGGGATTATCACTTGTATGTCCAAGTTTCGACTATGCAGTATCACTGACCTAAACATAACACTGGCCAAACTGGTATCTTAACTGTGAAAATTCGTTGACCATTCGTTCTAAAGCTCTCGATTTATCCAACCATATTATGTTAACAACTGCGAAGTGCATTGAACAAGCTGAGTAATGAGCATGGTTATTTGAATAATTGTTTACACACAGGTAATCATTCTTGTTCTTGAACCGCTTGTTAATTTCTGATGATTTCATTGAGCTGGTGTTTCGATGATTTGATTCATAGCAGGTGATCCGAATATTGCGAGAACGGTTTGATTTGTGAAGCGGTGGTTAAATCATTTTAATAGGTAATTTCTACGAGTATGTTTTACACTCTAGGAAGCCTTTCTAGGAAACCTTTGTAATCAACCAAGAAAAAAAAAAAATTTAATTGATCTAGTTCTTTGTTGATTTTGTCAACATTTTATGAAATTATTGCCTTTTTACATAAATTTTTTATCGTTCTATTTTAAAGTTAATAAACTTTATTTGAGCAATATTCTACCAAAAAATATAAATTTAAGCATTTTTAGCCGTCTTTGGCCATTTTTAGTCATTTTAGTAGTACATTTTTTGAAATTCTACCAATTTAATGTACTCAAAGAGTTCTGGCCAACGAACTCATCCTTTCGTTTAGAAAGCTTGATTTTTTTGGCGGAAGAACGGACTTTTTATCTCAATCCTGAGGACAGTTATCGTCTGGAATGTCACATAAATATATAAATAAATACATATATGTACACACACACACACACATATACGAGGTATGATCAAAAAGTATCCGACTTTTGTTCATAAAATAAACGTTTATTATGATATAATTATTTAACAAATCCCCTTCAAAGTAGTCCCCTTGGGCTGCCACACACTTCTCCCAACGCTTCTGCCACTGTTGAAAGCATCGCTGGAAGTCCTCCATCGGTATGGCTCTCAGATGGTCTGTCGCATTCTGCATAATAGGTGTGTTCCAACCACCCCTCTGAGTTCATGAAACTTTTAGGTTCAAGAACCCGTCGGTGGGAACACTTTAGTTCACATGACAGTCAATGCACTAACTAGCGCTAGCGTCGTCTTTAGTAACGTGAACACCTCGTCATCGAAATCCTTTGAGCATTATGAAGAAAAGGCCAAAAAGGTGAAAAAAAACAAACGGTATTTTCAACTTTTCTGAAGTTTATTTGCTAATTGCCCCCTCAGACTATTTTCCTAGGTATGAAGGGTATGGGATATCATTCCTATCCAGAAGAAGAGTAACTGTTGAGATTTTCATCAAAATCCCTCGAGCCATTATTGAGAAAAGACAACAACAAAAAAGTGCTAAACACGACGTTTTTCCAAGTAGGGTAGGGTGAGCCAAGTGTGCCAAGAAAAACATTAAGTAGTTTGACTTTGCTTGCCAACCCTTATGCGATGGAGAAAAATTGAAAAAGAGATGTGAAAAACATATACAACAAGCATCTAGCAGGCTAATGACAAGGCATTTAGCGTGAAGGTTCGCAGTGAAATGAGATTTTTGGAAGGTTACGAAAGGTTTTCTTCAGTTCGAGTTCTCAACCCTATCCCCGAGCAGGTCTGAAAAGTTCATGAACTCACTGAACTCAGTTCATGAACCCGATGCGGTGGGAACACCGTAGCGAGTGTTGAGTTCCTGAACTGAAAACGGTTGGAACACGATTCACGTGCGCATAGGGTTCGGCGCCGAACCAGTTCCGAAAAGTTCATGAACTCACGGTGGTTGGAACACACCTAATGTCATCTCTGGTCTGAAATCTGTCCCTTTTAGTGGCATTTTCAGCTTTGGGAAAAGCCAAAAATGCAGGGAGCCATGTCAGGAGAGTAGGGAGGTTGACGAACCACTTAATCACAAAATTTTATGCAATAACGCTGTTCGACTTTTTCTGACATTTTAAAAACAATAAAATCCGACGACACTCACTTGCACCTGTTCAATCATGAATGGCCTGACGCCGACTGACTTGTATTGGAGCTGTAGAAAAAAATGAGCATGCGCACTAGGCATGCTCACAACCACACATCGAGCCCCGCCCCCTTAGCTACGTTTGTTTGACCAATAAAAATTAAGGTCGTATACTTTTAGCGAATTTTCTTAGAAAATAAAGCTATTGCAATGGCTCCAAAAATTTTAAAATAAAAATTTTCAAAACTTTTCTTCATCGAAATCTGTTTTGACGCATTCTGAAATGATTCCTGGATTTTAACGCTTTTTTATATGTATATATATATATATATATGTATATATATATGTATATATATATGTATGTGTCATTCCAGACGATAACTCTCGATAGAATTGAGATAAAAACTTCGTTCTTTCGCCAAAAAATCAAGCATTTCAATAGAAAGGATGAGTTCGTTGGACAACAATTTTTGAGCACATTAAATTGGTCAAATTTCGAAAAATGTACCCAAAAACTCACTAAAAATGGCTAAAAAAACGGCCAAAAATCGTTAAATTTCCATTTTTTTGCAGAATTTTAGTCAAAACTAAATTTTCAACGATTAACTAGGACATTAAAAATTTTTGCTCAAAATTATGATGAAAAACGTACTTTAATGTCATTAACATTTGCTAAAATATCTATGAAGACTGCAAAAAATTTAAAAATCAAAAATCCCTTTTGAATCAGTGGAATTTTATTTAGAATAAGTTGTTTGCCATAAAATTGGTTTTTAACCATTTCTGTCAACTAAAATTGCTCCAATTTCAATGCAACTTTACATACTATAGTACGATAGATAGTTTATGAAAATTCGCTCATACGATCATGCTGCATGACTGGAACTTTTTGATCATACCTCGTATATATATAATTGATGTAGATAATGGCCAGGCTAGTCGATGTTTTTTAAAAGGTTTTTAATTGTTCTGCGACGTTTCGGTCCTGGAGCAGGACCCTATTCATGCAGATGAACAAACAATATTGTTCTCCATTAGTAGATACTAATGTGGTAGGTACATATCACAGCTTTTTGTTTATAAACTACGATATGTTGTTTATAAACTACCACCTAAAACTTAAAAAAGTCCAGTCATGCAGCATGACCACATGAGCGAATTTTTGAAGAATATTACCGATTTTTACAACCAGCGAACGGCATTATTTCGATTTTTGACTGATTTTTCAACTTTGAAATTTTTGAAAACTTGATACATATTCTTATAGGAAATTTTACGCTGATTCCTAATATACCACATGTTAGTATGCTGAAAAAATTATTTCGCACGACAAATCGCAAAAAACAGGCTATTTTGAAATTTTTGACTACATTTTTGAACATTTCAACCCGAAGATGTAATCCGATCAAGCTGGCCAACGAACTTGAACTTTCGTTTTGTGCCCTTAACATTTTAAAATTTGTTTGAAGTTTCTAGCACAATTCTACGGACAGTTATCGTCTGGAATGACACATACATACATACATACATATATACATACATACATAAAAAAGTCCAGTCATGCAGCATGACCCCATGAGCGAATTTTTGAAGAAATCTCCGACATTTCAGTCGCTATTGATCGTGTTGAGAAATTTTATTTTATGATTTTGATAGACAAACATGGAATCAAATTATTAACACATGCACAGAGTAAACTCATCAGTTGAGATTACTTTTTTTTTTTTTTTCTAAAGCACCTACTACCTACGTTTTAAACAGCATGGTTCTAGGATTAGTTATACAGGGATACTTCCATAAAAGTAGTTCAATCTGAATTTGGACAATGTTTCATGCAAATATTACCGATTTTTTCAACTAGCGAACGACATTATTTCGATTTTTGACTGATTTTTCAACTTGATACATTCAACTTGATACAATTTTTGAAAACTTGATACATATTCTTATAGGAAATTTTACGCTGATTCCGAACATACCACATGTTAGTATGCTGAAAAAATTATTTCGCACAACAAATCGCAAAAAAACAGGCTATTTTGAAATTTTTGACTACATTTTTGAAAATTTCAACCCGAAGATGTAATCCGATCATGCTGGCCAACGAACTTGAACTTTCGTTTTGTGCTCTTAACATTTTAAAATTTGTTTGAAGTTTCTAGCACAATTCTACGGACAGTTATCGTCTGGAATGACACATACATATATACATACATACATACATACATACATACATACATAAAAAAATGCGTTAAACTTCAGAATATGATTCAGAATAGCCTGAAACGGATTTCTGCATAAATGTTTTTCAAAAATTCACATTCTACAAATTTTGAGGCGAGAGCAATAGCTTAATTTTCTTCGAAAATTCGCTAAAAAGAGGAGGGGACGTAAATGAGACACTATTTATTCCACCTAATGATTTTTAAGTAAAAAAGTTTTTAGATAAATTGATTTTTTGCTTTTTCTGTTGCAGTGGAAGCTACGAAGATTCACTAAAGAGTCTGCACAGGGCACACAGTCACAGCTCGGGGAGTCCAGGCTGTGGGGGTGGCCACCCCTCACTCGGTGGACGGAGACGAAGCACACGCAGCATCGCTGACTTGGGACAACATTACCCGCCCCCGGTGCCTCCCCCAATCTCCAGGCGACCTTCCGGAAGAATGTTGATATCCTGACCCTCGGCCCACCACATGTACTGACGCATGCCACCGCAGCACGGATGACTTCGGTGACAACGGATTCGTCGCTGGCAGGCGCCACCCCTTCAGGCGATCGGTCCCTGCGAGGTGGTACCACCACTTGGCCTGAACCCACTTGAGCACATTGCAGGGACAACGTTCTGGAACTTAACCAGCACGCATCTGGGACAACACATAACTTGCTCATACCAAGGATAACTAATACTTGGTTAACACATAGACAGCACACAGATAATCAGACAACATAAACCAACCCACCTCATATTTAGGATCACATTCAAAAGGTAACGCTGTTATCTGTCTTGCAGCTACGTTCCGTAGCACCTGCCTAGAAGTTTCATATTTCATTGATCACATAGTAACCTGAACTCCCCACTGCCAGAGTAGTTTATATTGGTTGTGATGTAATCCAGTCTTAACGATTTTATCAATGCTCTGATATACACTTCCTGGGCTGTCCGTAGCTTGTTTTTCCCTCCTCCATGATCCTGTGAGATTGATTATTGGTTACATACCTTAACGGGGCTTTTGACACAAAAATTAAGAAAAAAATCAATTTATTGTGAGGAGGTTATAGAGTGATCACTGAAGCAAGACTAGGGACTATATTTTTTATGTAGTAGAGCCAAACCTACAGTATGGAGTCACACAGTTGTGGCTAATTTTCTTCACATTATTTGTATCATTATTGTTGTACAGTACTGGTACCCACTTTGTATTTTTAATTGAATCGAACGAAATAACGGCTATTTATATAACATAGCTGTTTATTCAAATAACACTGATGAATCATCATACGATATTTTTAACTACTGCGTAATATGTAGTAGTTAATCAATTATTCCGTAGTTACCCTATAGTTGACCAATTTTCAGTCTGAGTTATTGTAGGTAGGGGTACCATTCTGTACAATAATCAGTTGTTACACAAAATAAAGATAAATTACCATTTAAGCATGGAATTGCAACTGTGTCAGTCATGTAGGTGCGTCTTGAACTAGAAAAAAGGAACTATTTCTAAATTATTGAATCTGTTAAAGTTGTTGCAGAAGTAAGTTGCAGTTCAAAATAAGTATGTGGTACCCAACTTTTTATTAAACCAAACAAAGCCTAATACATTGTGGTTATATTTTTCTACGTTATTCGTGGGTTAGGTTGTTTCCTGTAAACTTTCAGTTGATTTCAATGAGATAGAAGTGATTTTAATTATACCGATTGTCCGTGCTTGATGTGCTTTGTGGATAGGATAGCAACTTTATGATGATACCGAAATACTCTGCAGTGATCAATCTATCCTGATTTTTAATAAATTATTATCAATTTAAGTTATCATGTTAGTCAGTACATGTGTGTTGGGGCTCGAGAAATTCAAAACCATATTCACCGTATAAGGAACCAATTGATTCAATTATGCATTATTTCCTGGGAAAGAACTGTAGGTAACTCAATCATTGCATTTTGATTTAATAGTTGTAATAACAGTACCTACTGTTATTAAAATCAACCATATTCCGTTAGTTCCGGTTTGCTGATGGAATTACGAATCCTTGTGTAGGTACGTAGAGTTCACTCAATCAACCATCATTAAAAAAATAATGGCATTAATATAGAGTTTAGTTGCTATATTGTGCACACTTACAGGGAAATAATTGTAATAATACTTGGTTCACATATCAGCTTGAGAATGTCTATATAATATGATCATCTTCGTGCTAACAGTTTACCATGGCTTTTCAGCCGTTTGACTGAAAACTAGATTTACTTATTCCGAGGCTGATCTGTATGAAATATCTAGGTATTATTGACTCACCTACCTAAATGAGAATTTATTGGGAAATTCTCAGGGTCCATGAGAAGTTATCATGAAGTTATCATGAATCAGCTTAATACATCATGGTACTTACTGAATTAAACGCTGATCAATTCGTGGTAATGGCAGTATCCACAGTTTCGTTCACATTGTAAATAGTTTGTTGTGAAATGAACATGAGTGCCAAATTTCGCCGGAACACTCAAGTACCCATAATATACAAGGTGCTCTCGTTACTTATTTGTGAGGTACAGGAGAACTATAACTTGTATCTGACCTCCCTAATTCATTAGGTACGTAGAATTCAAAAATCACTCACAATTTCCCACGTTAGCGTTTAGTGCAACACTCAAGATCGTGATTTTGGGGTATAGGAATCAATTTTTAATTATTACCCATTATTAGTTTTGTTGTTATTATTTTTTCTTTTCTTTTCGTATACATTAATTTCAGGTTGATCCATTTATTTACGTCAAGCCTATTTATGTAGAAACAGTCATGTTTAATTTTGACACAAAAAAAATACCCTACTTGTTAATAAAAAAGTTTCAATGTAGGTAACATAATCGGCTCTCATTTTGACATGGATATGTCTTTGCTCTGGGGGGTCAACCAAAAATTTCCGTCACGCAAAATTGATGTCACACTTTCAGTGTTTTTCACGTGTTTAACTTCTGTAGGGGATGCTGCTCGCTTCACTAGCTTGAGGAAGTTATACTGCCCACCCAACTTGGCAGACGTTTTTTTCTGTTGGAAATTCTTACAAAACAAATTAAATCTTATAAAACTACGTGGAACCACGAAAAGTTTATTAGGGAATGTTGCTCGCTTCGCTCGCAAGGTATTGCTGCATAGGTGTTGGGAAATACCCGTATGAAATTCCGTTGAAATGAGTCAAGTGCGTAGTGCATCGCGTCCCTTTCAGGTAAGCAACGTTGTGTAACGGCGGCCCGTGGTCGATTAATTTCTGATGTTAAACGCTTCTTCTTGCTTCCACTCGCAATTTGACCGAGTTCTCGTCACTTTTTTCGATATCCGATTTCGGATTCAGATTCGGCGAACCCAAAGCTGTATTTCGCCCGCGAAAACCGTTCCGAAAAACGTACCTTCATGGGGTATATTTTAATCGGAAAAAAACAAGTTTTTCGGCGGACTTTTCGAGAAAACGGGTCCGTACTCTCGCATTTTTTTGACGCATTTCCCGATACTTTTTTCGCGATCCGATTGCGCCGTCGTCTTTCTCGTTTCAAAACCTACGAAACCGGTATTTTTCCGGAATTTTCGACGGCCGTTTAGAGGGGTAGGGGAAGCGGGGAAGTGGAAAAAGCGCACATTAATTCTTACTTCGACCCCCCTCCCGCGCTACGGCCCATGGTTCGGGTGGGATTAGAAAATTTTAAATTCGCTTATACACCCTATCGGAAAATCCCAAAAAGATCCCCCCACTCGTAGATCCGGCCCACTCAAACCGTTTGGCCGTGCATAGACACGACAAACAGACAGACAGACAGACAAACAGACGGAGTTTCATTCTTATAAATAATAGAGCCGTTGCTAGGGGAATGGAACTTCCGCATTTTTCAACGCACAAAAATCGTTCGCCACTCGTTGGAAAGCGCTTGATTTATGTGATTAATGTTCACATCTCAAGCTACCATTCCTAAACTAAGTTGATTGGACTATAAACAATTTTAATAAGCCGGTTACAATATTCTTAACGTAAAGCAATAGCATCATTTACTCCACTCCATAGGAAACATTTTCATCCCCTGACAACAGTCGACTGTTAACAACAACTCATTGCGTCTGTATTGGAGAAATAACTTTAATTTATAGTATGCTTTTTGTGCCTCAAAAAATGATAAAATCAATTCTTTATCCTACATTTCGTCGCCTACAGCCCAAAGTTAAAGGATTTGTTTTCAACTCTCGAGGATGACCGTTATGAAATCCCCAATCGAAGACATATCCATGTAACATGGTATCTGCTTGTAAAGCATATAGTGGAACTCGTTTACGAGTTGTTTGGCATGGATGTAATCCTCTAGGAGGACGGTCAAATTTTACATTGGTACATTTCGTTAAAACCGTCGAAAACTATGTTTTGCTACCTCTTATGATTTTTTGAGTTCCTTAAGGATGATTTTCTGGTTTCTTTCTTGAGTATCCAATCCTAAACAAGAATTTATTGGAATATCATTCAACAACTAAAAAGAAGACTTACAAAACACGCTCTGATTCGTCAAGATATGATTTCATCCTGGATCCATACACCTGAGTCTGTGGTCTTGCCTTGGTGGTGGGGTTTCCCTCTAGGGCATCCCCTACAGAGTAGCAAAACACCTACTGTGATTGTTCATTCACTGATAAGGTCTACCGTGTTAGAGTGGATAGCTTGGCTTTTGAGTAGAGGGTCCCAGGTTATTCCAACACAGTTCTAAATTTTTTGGTTCGTATTCCAACCTCCAAAACATATTTCTAAACCTTATGATTTACATACCTTTCGGAGAAGTCCATCCTCACTAGCAAGTTGAGTACCCGGGGCGAGCGCTTTCTATGTAAAGACATCACCAGGCTGTCGAAACAGTACTGTCAGTCAGTCAGTCTTTCACTTTACATAGAGGGGTCAGTGGAGATATAAAGTGGTAGACTGTCTGACTGACTTCAGTACTGTTTCGACGACCTTTTTCCACTTGCTAGTGCCGACAGACTCCTCCGAAAGGTATGTGAATGATAATTTTACAGTAATTACTACTAGCTAAAATAACTCTTCAGATTTGATATCATATTTTTAAACTTCATTCTGATCTATTGGTCCACTGTACTTTACTAAAAGGATTGATTTAGGATATTTCTTTATTTTTGAGATGCGAGCTTGGAGCATCCAGACCCCCAAACTACACACTTTATTCTTATCTATTTTTCCAATTTACCTATATTTTACTTTGGGGACCTCCAGAAAAGATGTTTTCATTCTGACTACCTACATAGAGTAAAAAGGAAATTCCCATCCCTTAAAACCACGTTTTGGGTACGTCCACATGCGCATATACATGATTTTAAAAGTTAAATTTTATAACCCTAAGTGAAAAGTTAGGGAGGTTAGTATCCAAGTTTTTCTATATCTCACCGTCATTCGCATATTTACCTGTAAGTGTAGGTAGGTATATCATGAATATAATATGGGCAACACTTGGATATATTATTTAGTTACTTATAATTTGAATACATACACAATTATATTATAGGTGTGTTTGTGGTCCTCTTAGATTCAAATGTAGAACAACACTATGTACATAGTATAATGCACTATTAATCATCACAAGATCGAATGAATTCCAACGCGGCATTCTTAGGTATTTGAGAGAATTAAAATCACGATTTCAAGTGATTAAAAGCATAATTTAGGCTGGACTAACAGTGCAATTTATATTTCTAAATGAATGCGAGCTTTTGTTTTATTATTTGTAAGTACTCGTGCATTTAGGGAATTGAAAAGTCACGGATTTATTAATTGAATCAATAAAATGTACGTTGTTAATCATTTGATCGAGCCAATTCATTGGTTGGGTTTTAGTGAATATTATTAAACAAAAAATGATTCTTCAATGAACATTTTATCATGATCAAGACATCAAATTCCTTAAAATTCGGTTGCGATATTACACACTTGCTTCACAAGTTGCGCTACTTTCTGTACATTGTAAAAAGCGATTAGAAACGTAAATTAGGTTTTTGAATTTTCATTATTATTACTTAATTTTTTTGTACAGTTTATGTTTAATTATATCGTTTTTATTTTATTTATTTTTTTCATAAATTGTTATGTACCCTGAAATAATATTTCACTATTCATGTTATAATTTGCATAGTTATTTGTTAGTATTTATTCATGTTGTCAGTACTAAATTTTATTGCGACGTTAGAAATGAATTGCTCAAAAGAATGTAAACTACTTTGCTGTTTTTTATTCATTAGTCTATTATTGTTATAGCTTCGTAGATTCATTCGCGTTTATATTTTCCATGTTTGATAGATGTCTACTCACTTGGATGTTTTATGCTTTAATATATTTTTATCGCAATAATTATGTTCATAATTAATTTATAACGTAGCATCAAAACTAAGCTAGTCGGCACGTAATCCCTTCTACTGAAGTGTCATTCGTACCTGAACAGTGTTTTAACATAATTTTACGAAATTTCCTTGTATTTTATACACTAAGAATTTCGGAAATTATCATTTGTCTCGTGAATTCACGCTAGGCTTGCCCGATTGAGTGTTTTTTAAATAGCAAAACGTTCAACTAGCTTTTTATTATTTAGTCCTCATTCATTATTGTTGCATGTCTGCAATTGAAATGAATATCTAGACATGCGCTTAATTGCCAAAATGTAAATAGCTAGGTACTTATAATTATGAGATATATAGAAAATTGATCAATTACTAGGTAATATATGAAACTGTAAATTATTTGTGTAAATTTAGCATGTATTACTACCTACCAATAATCAATATTGCATTAATGGTCGATTTCTACTTGTTTCTTAGTTGTACAGTTGCAATTAAATGAAGACGTACTTCTGATAGTGTTGGTATTTTAATTTGTTAAGCGAATTTATATTTTTATTTGATTGCCATAATAAATTTTTAGTAGATCGCGCATTTCTGATTTGTTACCAACCTCACAATGCGTCCTTTTCGGTTTATTATTTTCAATAATGAACCTTTGTGGTTGACCAAGAATAACAATTTGTTAACCCTCTCAAAATTTGTTGGTTCTCGTTTCAAGATGCATAGTTTGAGTATTAATAAGATGGAGGGCTATTAGTGATGTTTCAGGCAGTCAAACCATAGGTGCCACTACTGCAGTTTGGCTTTTGAATTGACCAGGGGCAAAATGGCCGAACACTGATCAGCTGATGTAAGATGTGCTGTTGAGTTTAGTGAATGAATGGGGATTGTATAGACAGGACATATTTCTTATTTAAGATTTACATCCTAATTGTGCACTGTACATGTACACCACTATTTAACACCCTTGATATTTCATATTTTTTACACTGTGGGAATGAGTATTGAAATGATGCCAGTACACTCTAGTGATGTTTGATGAAGGTAGATCAGCTGTTCTGAGTGTGTAAAAAAAAAAAAAAAAAATGAAATAGGAAGCACCAAGATTTGGGCATGGGAACCAAAGTATATGAACATACTAACAAATAGACAGTTATGTCTACATACATAAATTAATACTGAAATGTAACAATAATAAGTAATATCAAACAAAACTTAAATTACAATAAACTGCTTTGTCATTTGAAAAAGGCTTGGCGGGAATGGGTCAATTGCAAAGCCAGCTCGACAGTAGTGGCATGTATGCCTTGACAGGAAACAGCGTTGAATTCAGAGCAATAGCCCTCCATCTTTTTAATACTCAAAGTACTGAAAGCCTCGAAGAGCTTATAATAGGATAGAGAGGACAGGTCGTGGAGGGGGAAGACGCCACTTGAGACACTGCCCAGTCTGGGAGTGATACCAGACAGCCAATGAAATAACTTTAGCTGTAGGTATCAATATTTTTGGATCGATAACTACCATCAATGGCTTCAGAGCATCGATGTACGTTACTGAAATTTCAATCCGAATTCGATGTTAAAACCGAATTTCCCCCGAACCGCTAAATTCATAAATATTCAATTACTTCATCAATTTCCCCTGTGATCATTTAGGTCTTCTGTTGTTTCTTCTCTCAACTGAACACATTATAGGTGTACATATCAGCTGTGTATTCGTTTCTTGCATTTTACTTGTTTTTAATTTTCTATCTTCAAACTTCACTCCTTTGATTATAAACAAACTGGGCAAAGTGGGTTAAAATAACGATTTTCCTGTTAAAATCCAGTATAAAGTATTGATTTTTGGCGGCTTCGTAGGACACAAAATCAAATTATTTTGAATCGTCCATGTCGTTGACACATGAACGGAAGCTTTCATGCAGCCACAGGAATATAACTTGTAAATAATTTCATCTTTGCTTCGATTGAAATTTACCTTGCTAGTTATTATAAGGAAGTGGGTATTCTGCAGTATTCCGTTATTATGAACATATTTCACGTTATTAGAGAGTTTTTGTTCTTCCCGTAAGATTTTCTCCCTTTGACGCATAGAGCAGCATCTAGAGCAAGCAGCTGGAGATGCTAGCTCTTCACGTGATTTTTACGCGTATTTCTTCACGTATACGTGAAAAACCAAACGCTAACATCTCTATACCTAAGTGTTTCAGAAGCTGTTTCGTATTCTTTTCGTACAACCTATTCTTATTTAAATAATTAATTGCTTTATAATTATTTATAAATACATAAATTATAAATACATTTATTGCTTAGCTTAAATGGCTGAATTTTGTAGCGGAGCACTTCACCATAACCTCTCGACTTTTTGACCAACCAACGTGTTGTTGGCAACCAGTGTGGTTACCTTTGCTGGTAACTGCGTAACTGCGGTTACCTTGGTCACACTGTGGTTACCGGCAACTGTGGTTACCTTTGCGTCAGGCTATGATGACTACCCGTAGGCCGAGATTCCAACGAATGCATTTTCCCGTTCACGTGTAGATAGGCCTTTTTCCCGTACACGCGTAGTTCTACACGTTGACGTGAAGATTCGCGCATGCGCAGTTGGTATTTCAGTCTTTTCGCGTTCACGGGTAGAAAATTACGTTAAGAACAAAAACTCTCTATTACGTTGGTCGTTCGTTTCAGTTTTGGGTAGGTTGAGTAAAGCTTTATGTTAGATGATACCTACCTACCTTTCGCAATCATGGTACTCACGTTTAGTGTTTACCTATGTATTTTCTTCATAAGAGAATGTGGTTGGTGTGGGTATTCTCTGTATTTGCAGTATTGGAACTATGTAAGTTCAGAGTTTACGATCAGAAAACTAGAAGGTGAGGCCGCGACGGAGGCAAGTTTTGAAATGAGGTTTTATAACAGTGTTGAAGGTTACGATTGTAGGCTCCGCCCCTTCGAGAAAACTGGCTCCATGAGCTCCCACAGTTCAACAGACACATGCCCTCTCCATCCTATTATGAGCTCTTTGGAAAGCCTCTCTGATCTGAAACCTCTACTTGGAGTTATCAACATTCCTTTCCACTGTGCTTGGAAACAGTATGAAAATTTCTATCCCATTGTAATAATGGAGCGGCGACCTATGATTTTTTGGGGGAACTAACTTAGTTTCATCAATGACCGTTAGGTAGTGTTATAGTCCAGGAGCCAAGGCCGAAAATAGGTAGTAATTTCAGAAGGTTTGAGATTAGATATTGAAAATTTAGTCCGTTCTGAGTGAGAAAATCTTTGCCATCTCGAAATTGGTGGAATACAAAATGACAGCCTCATAAGGTTGGCTTAATTTGCCCATTTTAAAGTTTTTCTCCAATAATTCCTAAACCATAAATAACAGAAATTTTTATACATAGCAAATATGTAGAGCATAAAAAACCAAAGCGATTCGACCCAAAAACTATGAATTATCTCCCAGAATAAGGGAATTAGAGGTAATCCAAAATCGGGCTAATTTTAGAAGGGTACTTTCTTCCCCCTGTATATTCTTTTGCCCTCCAAAATTACCTAGTGGCCCTAATATTGGTCTGACTTAGGTTTGCCAAACCTCATTCGATTCAGGGTTAAATTAATACTTTCCAAAGTCCATATCGAGGATATTATTTTAGCTGAGACCGTTTCCCTAATACAAAGTTAAAGGCCTGTGGTGAATTCACCACCAACAAAAATAATTTTAATAAATAAAGACGGTGGGCCACCTAAAGGCCGTATCACACTTGCATTTTTTTCGCATTTTTTCTGCGTTTTAAACGCTGAAACGTGAAGAAGGCAAACTGCGTTTTTTCTAGTTCAGTAGTGAATGTTGAAGAGGAATAACTGCAAAAACAGCGCATTCTGGCGGAATGCGTTTTTATTAAATCTGTCAGGTTAGGGCTCCTGGGGGTTTTTCATTGAATTGTAACCTCCCAAGGGTTATGTTTAGCATTTTTCTTGCGTCAAGGTAAAAATTAGAACTTGTTCTAATTTTCCCAAGTGAGTTTAAAAACGCTCCGCCAGGATGCGCAATGGTCGAAAAAGCTGACCTTGGAAAAACGCACTTCTTCTTCTTCACGTTTTTGCGTTAAAAACGCGGAAAAAATGCTAGTGTGATACGGCCTTTAAAGACATAATCCCAAGCTCCAACACGAGAGCTCCCTAGCGGCAAAGCGGGGAAGACAGCTTCCCAGGGAAAGCAGACAAATGAGAAAAATGTGGAATAATTCTCATCGTCCCGAGCTCCCTAAAATCAGAATAGGGAAGGCAACGTCCCAGCAATGGATAATCCCAGATCGTTACAGATCATCCACCTCAATATTACCGTTTACAATACCTTCCTTGGGACAAGGGTAAGCAACCCAATAGCGCCCTAGCAGCGGGTAAGGGAAACTTCAGGTTCGGGTTTTTCCTGAAGTTTCCCCTACCACACACAGATAGCGAGCGACCGCTCTCAGAGTGCCCAGCAAGCTGCACTGGGCGACACATTCTCGAGTCACCCCCGACTCCATAAGATACGTATGGCCCATATTCTCGTGACTTCACACCTGAAGTAGGTTCGCGTTTCAGCCTAAGTCGGCCATGATACCGCCCTACGTCAATGATTCGCTACTCAACCAACCTATTTCTCACAAGAAGTTTGCCGTCTCACGTCATCATAATTCGTGGTTATAAGACCATTTTTCAACAGTTTTGTTTTGAAAAAGTATACCTAGTATTGTAGCAATAAAAAGTTTCAATTCGACTAAATGTTATAATAATCATACCTGCCAGCGCAATAATTGATTGTAGATTGCTGTCAACAATACCAATCTAACGTGAACGAGTTTTTATTTGGACTAGGAGCCTACTAACTATAGTAGTTAATCAGTGTCAGAAAACTAAAGAACTTCATTCGTTTAGGCTTTGAGAATAATTAACCTGAAAAATAGTAAAGAAAAGATGATTGAAAATTCCTCAGGTGTCTGTACTGCTGTGTAGGCACCTAGCCATTGCTCAGGTAGCTTCATCAGCGTTTTATTATAAGTTCGTAGTACTATGCTTAACTGAGGAAGCTTTACTTGTTATATTGAATGAATAAAAGGAGAGATTTGATAGTTTGTCAAAATAAACAAGGCAGGTTGTTGCTACACCAAGAAACGAAACTACTTAGGTAGATACGTACGTCCTACCAGATTTGCTGTTGGTTTAAAGTGCCTAAACAAAGTAGGTGGGTCGTTGCTTTGCCGACGAATACAACTGCTGATTAGCAAGTTTGTCAAATATCGAATCAGGGAATATGCAACATGAATTAAAAACCAGCTGCAAGGAAAAAACCTTGAAATGCATTCCTCTGAAGGTAAGATTTCATAAAGACGGCATTGGCAGTGCAGTTATTGCGCGAGTTTTGCAGTTACACAAATTGTATGGACAAAAAAGTAATTAGGTAGGTACCTACTTTCGTTTTGATCAATGAAGTACCTACATGAACAAGTAATAATATACGGAAAGTATGTAGGTATACCTTAAATCTAGGTAGGTACTTATTTCCACATGTGATACAACTTACTATTCCCGCCTAACAGAGCTCTCATAACACATCCTTTCACAAGACCACTTTCACAGTACTCTAAAGATTTTTAGTTTCAATTGATTCAAAGAACAGTTCTAAAACTAGATAGGTAATCCACAACATCTTCGTGGCTGATGTCTGGATCATCTAGAACACTTGTATGTCAACTCCCCAACACACATTTCATATGGATCTCTACCCCACAGATTAAATCTTGCGTTCGTAGCGTTTGAGGTCAACACCTGATAATAACTTGATGTAATTTGCATACAATTTATCACCTTGCATATTACAAATAATGAAAATATTGACTCGGAACTAGGTGAGACTATGTTATGCTGTTGTCCAGCTGTGCCTACAAATGGCGCATTTTCGCATATGTTTACTCGTCACCATGACAACAAGGTGAAATAACTTGATTTCGCCTTGCCTCGATGTAAGGATGCGCTAGTGTCCAAGTCTCGAGAATATCACCCATATAAATACCCCATCTCATCCGGAACTTGGACAGGAGATTACTATACCAAGGAGCCTACTCCAGATTTCTAGCAGTGATTCTTACTCCACTGGCGATTTCTAGGAAACAGGATCTATTTTTTGTACATCCACCTTTCGAATAGGTCAAGTCCTACACTTCGTAGTTCTCCCTATTCAGTCCCTTCATGCTGGCACCCAGGTCAGAGAAGTAATTCACTGACCACCCGCTGGGACGAGCGGACGAGCCGGCGATCATCGGCAGGCTTTACAAACAAGCCCGATCGACCGATTTTGGCGGACCCACTATATCAAACAGGCTTCACTTGATTGATAAGTGGTTGACCCCAGGCGACCCTTCAAATTTCATTTGAAAGCGAGCCCCCAAATTTAGTTCTTTTAAGAACTAAATTACACCATCGGGAATGGAGCGGGAGGGGAGGCCTGTCCTTCCTGCCTTCTCGAAGGTATCAGCAAAGGAAACGCGTCAAAGACATCGCCCAATCATCCTTTCACACCCTGTAAAAACTACACGGGTGTTACATTCTCACCCGCCTTGACAGAAGGCGCGGACATGAGACTAACTTCGCCCCATAGCGGCGCTGCCAACGTGAGCTCAAAAAGCTCAACCCATTGGCCCACAGGAGACAACTCTCCTTTTCTCAGTGAATTGATAAATTCACAAATAGACTCTCTACGAGGCCGAGCAAAGGCCTATACACCACTCAGAGGGTATATTCCATCACAATATTCCTTCCCAGGAATATATGAACCAAACAAACATACCTCTAGGTAAAAAATGGTTAAATTTATATTTTTGGAAGAATATTCCTCAAACAAAGTTTATCAACTGTAAAATAGAACATTCAAAAATTGATGTATAAATAAAATTATGCTGAAAAATGTAGGGGAGAGTGGGGCAGTTTCAACCAGTGGGGCACAATCAACCACCTACATATTTCTGGAAATATTGTATTTTTGGCTTCAAATTACTAATGCTACACTTAATGAAGAATGAGTCACCTCTAATCATCAGGTAAAACAAAATGCTGTCAGTCGGCGTCAATCTGTTTTGCAGGCTAAAAGGTAAGTGAAATTCCATTTTCCAAATTGAAAGCATTGCTTCATTTCGTGTTCTTTTACAAATATAATTGTGTCATCCTATTCATGATTATGTCTAGATTGCAACTCATCTTCGGTTCACTCGGCAAAAACGGCTGTTTTAGCATGAATATGCTTTAGCCGTGACCTAACTACCGAAAAATGTCCCACGAGAGTGCAACGAAAGTAGCGCCAATAATTGTGATAATTTCCGCTTACAACCGAGTCGTTGCTAGGGATATGATACTTCGTCGTTTTTCATCCCACAAAATTCGTTGACCATTCGTTCGAAAGCTCTCGATTTATCCAACCATACTATATTAACTACTGCGAAGTGCGTGGCCAACAAGCTGAGTTATGAGCATGGTTATATGAATAATTGTTTACACACAGGTGATCATTCTCAATTATTGATATTGTGAACATGATTGCAACCGCTTGTTAATTTCTGATGATTTCATTGAGCTGGTGTTTCGATTATGTGATTCATAGCAGGTGATCCGAATATTGCGAGAACGGTTAGATTTGTGAAGCGGTGGTTAAATTATTTTAATAGGTAATTTCTATACTTTACACTATAGGAAGCTGTAATTTTGTATGTAGCCTCTTTAGCCTCTTTCTATAATAAAGTGAATGTTTACTCGCGAGTTTCTATTAGGAGATCATCATCTCACAAGAGCTCAATCGTCATGATCATTTCTATAATAAAGTGAATGTTTACTCGCGAGTTTCTATTAGGAGATCATCATCTCACAAGAGCTCAATGGTCGTGATCATTTCTATAATAAAGTGAGAGCGAGGAGCTAAAACATGATTCCATGTTTTAGGATTGATGGCAGAATGATAAACAGAGTTCAGAGGCCGATGGGGGGTCGGGTTCAGAGAATCGACGAGGAGTGAGTCGTGTACGGCTAAAGCATATTCATGTTTTTTAATTTTAGCCGTCAGGCTCAAAGGAACTGTGGCTTTTTTCCACACATGTAATATTATGCAACTAGTGCAGGTGGGGTAGAATCAACCACTGGGGTGAGGCAGTATCAACCAGCGGTTGATTCTACCCCACCACTGGTTGATTCTGCCCCTCCATTGGTTGATTTTACCCCACGAAGATTTGTTTTAAAACTCGAGTATTTTATTTCGTTTTCGTTGTGTGCAGATGGTTCGAAACTACAAAAGGACCACTGGCCAACGTCGATGAGGAAGCGATGCGCGAGGCGATTAGGACGGCGAAGAGAGGGGTTTCAACTCGAAAAGCAGCCCAAATCCATGAAGTCAACCGAAATACTCTGGTATCACGACTCAAAAAACTTAATATTTCCTTTCAGCAAATTGCTCGTTCCGTTAACGACTCAGGGAATGAATCATCTGGAGAGAGTGAAGACAACGATGGCCCTATCAGCAATCTCTACAGTTCAAAATATTCTGTTAATCAAATCTTCACAGTAGAACAAGAGAAAAAGTTGTGTGATTACCTTATAAAATGCTGTAATTTACAATTTGGACTCTCGTACAAACAGATTTGTCTTCTTGCATTTGATTACGCCAAATTTCTTGGGAATAAGAATCTTCCAAGCTCATGGGTAGAAAGAGGAAGGGCTGGAAAAGATCGGCTTCTCGGTTTCATGAAAAGAAACAATGAATTGTTGCTGAGAAAACCTGAGAGCACTAGCTTATTTAGGGTGACCTCATTTAATGCAACCAGAGTGGCAGAGTTCTTTGAAAATTTCCATTTTCTGTATGATTCGAAACTCATGAAATTTACAACCTGGATGAAACCGGTATCACCACGGTTCCTTCCACAGTGAAAGTGGTAGGGGAAAAGGGTCAAAAACAAATCGGCATTGCAGCATCGGGTGAGCGCGAAGAACTGACCACCATAGTCGGAATGATCAGTGCAGGTGGGAGCCATTCGCCCCCTGTATTTGTGTTCCCTCACAAGAGATCAATCGACGAATTTGTTATAAATGGTGTTTCTGGATCTTTGCCTCTTGGAAGCATTAATGGTTGGATGAACACCGATCTTTTTATGGACGTATTGAAGCACATTAAAAAGCACACACGCTGTTCTGTGGATAGTAAGATTCTACTTATTTTAGATAATCATAAATCACATGTGAATATTACAAATTTAGAGTTTGCTAAACAGAATGGAATGGTGATGTTAACCCTTCCACCACATTGCTCTCATAAAATTCAACCTCTTGATGTCAGTGTTTTTGGCCCATTCAAGAGCCGAGTCGCTCAAGCGATGAATGATTTCATTATTACGAACCCAGGAAAATACATAACTGTAAGAAAAAAAAATGCCAGCATTGACCAAGGAACAATTCTTCCCCTATTAGTGCCCTAGGACTCAATTCAGCTGGTGCCTCGCCTTCACCAGTTTGTGTTCGCCCACTACCAAGCCCACACTGCCCTCCAAACTGTGCCACGCACTGTAAGCTGCGAACATTTCTTTGTCGAAAGAGGCTTTGTTTTTCCATTGATCGGGAATTTCTTTGCTAAAAAACCCAATGGTTGGTATGATTTCGAACCATCGTTATTAGGTACCTATTTCTTGTTCGAGCGCTGCTCCAATATGCGTGTCCGATGCATCGCATACAATTCTCCATTCCGCTGTTGGGTGTGGATGGGCGATATTGTGTAAAGTCGTGCTTATTATGGCTCGTTCTAAATTTAGGAAAGCCCTTTCACGCTCCTCTGTCCATTCTATGGGCGTTTTGTCGTTCTTTTTGTTAGTTTGAATGGCGTCATAGAGCGGTTGTGCTGTGTGAGCGAATTTTTTAGAGCAAGAACGATAGAAACCGCACATTCCGAGGAATCTGCGTAGGCTTCTAACGTCTATAGGTCGAGGGAAATTTTCAATAGCTTTTACTTTGTCTCGTTTAGGCGTTATTCCCTGCTGTGAGATGGTGAAGCCTAAGAAATCGACCGTGGGTTGAGCGAAAACGCATTTCTCGAATCCGACTCGGAGGCCGTGTTCTCCCAATTTTTCAAAAATTGTTTGGAGGTGTTTTATGTGTTCCTTATAGTCTCTAGAGGCCACCAGGATGTCGTCTAGGTAGACGAATGCGAAATCAAATTTTCGCATGACGTTATCCATATAGCGCTGCCACGTTTGTGCGGCTCCCGCTAAACCCATGCTCATTTTCTTGAACTCGTATAGGCTGAAAGGAGTGATTATGGCCATTTTGTGTGCATCGCCAGGATGCATTGGTAAATGGTAGTATGCCGATTTCAAGTCTATAGTGGAATAAATAGTCGTATCATGCAAATTTGCTTGGAACGAGCGCATGTGTGGAGGTGGATATGCGTCTTTTTTTGTTTTTGCGTTCAGGAATCTGTAGTCACCCGTTATTCTCCACGTTCCGTCTTTTTTAGGAACACAGTGGAGGGGTGATGCCCATTCTGAGTCGGATGGGGCAATTATTCCGTCCTCCAGCATCTTGTCGAAAGTTTCCTTGACTGGCCGTGCCCTGAAGTGTACGGGTGGTCCTTCCGTAGTGATACGGTGGTACACCCCGTTGTTTTTCCAGGTGCCGTTTAGGCTGTTCATTTTGGCTTGGTATCGTTCAATTATCGAACGTATTTTTGTATCGCTGATGTTCAGCGTTTCGTCATTCGGCGTGTCGGAGTCCCAGTGAGGTGTAGCATATGATTGGTTGCTCTGAAAAGGGCCAGTGATATATGGTGAGTTCACCACACTGTGCGACACCTAAACGTCGTCAACGGAAGACCAAAGGTTCTGTTATGTTGACAGAATCACCTGAACTTAAGAAGTTGAGGCTTGAGCTCGAAGCAAAGTCAATCCTGAAAAAGTCAACTGTGGGGGGCAAGGGGAAGCGAAATCTTAATTTCGCAGTTCCACGGGAAGTGCAAGATTCAGACAGCTCGGGCAATTACACTGATGAGTTTGACGACAATCCAACTGTTGACAATGGCCCGGAACCTGAATTGTTGCTTGACAGTGAGCAGAGAGAGATTGGTGATCTTCTTATTCAATTTCCTACCAAAAAATTGATCATTCATTATGTTGGGACAGTTCGTGGTATCTATGGACCAGGCGAATATAGGGTAGAGTTCCTATGACGAAAGAACGGAGGAAAATCTTTTTCCCACCCTTCTGTTAAGGATGAATGAAGCAAGTGTTGAGAGAAGTGATGTAATATCCAAGCTGGCAGTCACAAAAACAACCAGAGACTCTTTGATTTTTAACTGCAATTTTTCACATTTTAACGTCTGTTGATGAAACCTTTACTGTGATGTATCTGAGTTCCTAACATCTGTTTCCACATTATAGTTCCTAAAATACAAAGTTTTGAAGAATTTTGGTGCTTAATATTTAATTATATACCTCATTTAAGTATATTTTGCATAATGGTTGAAAGTGCCCCACCGTCTGGTTGATACTACCCCACCAGTGGGGCACATTAAACCAAAAATAGATTTTTACTAAAATGTTTATTGTGGCTATGGTTTGTAATTCTTTAAAAAAATTAGCCAATGCGATTCTTGGACAGATATTAAAGCTAACCTGTGAAAAAATCAGATTTGAAAAATGTCTTTTATAACTGGCTCCAGAGCCTTTGCATTCAAAAATGGTTGATGGTGCCCAACTCTCCCCTATTTAAAATTCATTAAAATTTGCTAAAAAATCGATAAAAACTGCAAAAAAAGCTAAAAATTCAAAACTTGTATTTGAATAGGAGATTATTAGTTAGAATAATTTTTTGCCATAAAATAACAATTTCCTTGCACTCAAAAAGCTCAAATTTCAAAACATTTTAACATTATACAATACGATAAATTACGAAAATTTGCTCATACGATCATGCTGCATGAATGGAACTTTTTATTTTTAGGTCTTTTTTCAAAAAATTTCCGGGGGAGGGTCCCCGGACCCCTTATGATGAGGACTCACGAAATTCTATTACTCCATCACTGGTACACACGTTGAAGAATTGTGCAATTTACATTTTTTCACGTATGTATTACGAAAATAATAATCCCGATACTGTCAATAAAAATTGTTTATCGATCACGAATCAGTGGTAAAAATCGTTACGTACCTTAGCCTCTTTTGGGAAAAAGAATTAAAATGTAGGTAGGTACCTAACTCACACTCTACTCTGGGGTACCTACACATCAACGTTGGTAGGTAATTGTTGGGGTTTATTTCCCCGAAATCGCAAGAAACTTCAGATTATTCAATGTTGAGTAATAATAGTGATTCATCCTGCGTTAACAGAATACTATTTAACTGGAAGGCACACAATTTTATATCGTATATTTAATAAGTACATACCATCTACCTTCAATACCCCTAACTGAAAGGATGAAGAAGAAGATTGTTTAGTTCTTTCTTTTGTTTTATGCCGAAAATTTCAAACTTCCCGCCAACCACCACCTTGGTTCACTATCGATCTGTCGTTGAATCGAAACGTAAATCGATTAGTCAATGCGAAGCCGTTGCCGTCTCTTGTTTACATTTTCGCCGCGTCTGTTATCCGATGATTCAGCACAAGAAATCTATTTTTGTTTCTCTCTCTATCTTCTGTTGATTTAAAGATCTCAATTTCCTAATATCTTCATACTTTGATGGTTCTCCGTTCGATCTTTGAAGTTCGACCGTTGAGTTGAGCTCATAAAAAACCAACCGCGAAGGTTAGTGTTGACGAAACTGGGTTACTACTGCCAAAGTGCCAAGTGGGGGAGCCAGTATCCAGATCCAATCCGTGCTTGTATGAATAGAAACCCAGTTTGTTGGCTCTTGTGTGATTCGCCACTCATAAGTTTTATCAAGTATAACGGTGAATGTAAATTATATTGCGCGATTGAAATTTTATGGAATAGATGACAACTCATCGTGTTGCGATGACGATTAACCGTTGATTACGATTGCCGTGAACGAAGTATAGACCTACTCTATGCGGATATAACAGTATAATCATGTCCGACTCCGATTCGTATGTTTCCAAGCTGAACGGGAGTTCGGGTTTCATCAGCTTTGAAGAGTCCAGAAGTGAGTGTTGGTCATCGGAAACCAGTGTGGATTACTCGGCCCAGAACAAAAAGAATAATAGAAGACTGGTTAAAAGGTAAATCTAGTTATAACCTATGTAATATTTATGAGGTCAAGACCCTCCTTTTCATAGATTCAAACGTTGAAACTTTATCACAGGTTCACACAGTGCTATAGCTTCGTTCAAGCAGCAGGTAGGTACTTAGTTCGGAATATGTTGTTTGTTGCAAACTACGCATGCGTGAGGATCCTAGGCGATTGTAAGATAAGGACTTGTATGAAGAGGAATTCATCCCGGTTTGAATCCCATATACCACAAACGTATCAGTTGGGAACAGTTGATCAATTTTTTTCTTGGTTACATTATAAGTCCTTGACAAAATAACAAGGGCCTGTCACGTTAAACGGACTGCGAAATACAGCATCATACAAGTGCTGTTTTTTCTGCTCAAAGCTCCAGAAGCACTCGGGTTCTGGGTAATAGTAGGTTCCCGGGTGCATAAACCAGTATGTACCTGGCATATAATTTGTACTTTGCTCGTGCCATATCGGTTTCATGTTCAGTTCAAGTAGACATCCATGCACATGCACTTAGAGGAGGCCTTAAGAGCAAATGTAAGAATGGGGCTCTGTGAACCAACAAGGTTCGCCGCTATGAGCGCCTGGGGGCGAAGGGCCCCTAAGACTAAGGAACATGGGGGTTGACATGAAGTAGGTATAGATTATTTGAACAAATACGTTAGATTAGGTTTGTTTCAACTGCTGCTCTGGAGTAGGTTCAGTGCAGAGCAAGGGCACCTCCATGGCTGTTCAGTTCATGTGGCAGCCAAAAAGCTCGAGGACATGTTGGGGGCAGTAACCCATGGATACTCGAAGATCCATGAAAATGGAGTCACATTAGCTTTGTTCCAATAACGCTTCGAGAGCGACCCCTGGGGCTCCTCCAGAGTTGCCGTGGGGTTAGCTCCAAGTTCGCCCACTTTCGTGTTTGTTGGAACACTTCGGAGAGAGATGTGATAACAAACGTAGTAGATAAGGTGAAAACAGTTTAGAGAAGGTTACGCGGATATGTAGTTTACCCAAGGGTAGCAGGTTATTTCAAAATGCGCATGCGTAGGGCTCAAAGATCTCCATGAAGCTAGTTTCACATGGAGCGGTACGAGCGGAAGGACGGAACGCAATCTGATTGGCTGTTGGGACAACAGTTGAGGATGGTGGCTGCCATGTTGCCGGAATGGGCAGTCTGCAGAGGGCGGTAGAAATTTTTATACCGTTGCCGCGTTCCAAGCGGAGCGCAAGCTCATTGGACAGGAATGTTGATAACCGCAAGTAGAGGTTTCAGATCAGAGAGGGTTTCAGTAGGAAGGTTATGATTCCGTTCACCTAGGTGACCGCTTCATGTGAAGTCTTGGCGACTCCGCCGCCCCTCCACTGATTCCTTCCATCTTTCCGCTCCTTACGCTCCATGTGAAACCGGCTTGAGACCCTGTCAAAAGTGTGGGGCTACTTGGGGGACCCCTGGAGCAGCTCTGGGTCTGTTGGAACACGCAGCTCTCAACTCCATAACCTTATTGGAACGCAATTTCGAGCTCTAAGCTACTCTAGGGCGCCCTTTTGTCCTTGTTGGAACAAAGCTGTTTACGAACTTAAGCAAACACACCCTTGATTTTGTGCCCTCCAACGTCCGACCTGCTGGTGTTCTGTGTGAGGTTTTAGAAGTTTGAGGAAGAAGTAAATCAGGTTATCCAAATTTCCAATGAGCACATGCACTGAACAAGCTGCACCTGGTCTTCTGGTGGAGCAGAAAGTTTGTGTTCGCTTCATGTCCTAATGATCATTGCATATTGATTAGGTACAGAATGTGTCAAAACAGACTTAAGCCGGTTTCACATGGAGCGGTTACGAGTGTAACAACCGGAAAGACGGGAGGCCGGAAAACCCAGTGGAGGGGATGACGGAATGCGGCAGGGTGTTCACATGAAGCGGTCACCTTGGTGAACGGAATCATAACCTTCTTACTGAAACCCTCTCTGATCTGAAACCTCTACTTGCGGTTATCAATAGCTTTGTTTCCGCTGCTGACCCGAACAGGTTCAGGTCAAGTTGCGCTTGCGCAGTGAAGAAGGAGTAAGATAATGGCGTTTCCGCAGTCCCTCGGTTCATATTCGGTGCAAGATCTCCAGTGTTTCCGCTGCTCAAGGAACATGATCCAAACATGAACTTCCTGCTCCGCCAGAAGAGGAGGTGCAGCTTGCTCCGCGCATGCGCTCTTTGGAACTTGAGATAACCCGATATATCCTTCCTCAAACTTCTGTAACCTTACGCCTTACAAATTGTGGTTTCCTTTGATTTCGTGCCTATTTTCGAGTCAATTGTTCGTATTAGAATTAGAGTCAGTTTTAAATTAGAATTGTTTATTCCTTTATTATACTCCTTATTTCTACTACTAAACTAATGAAATAGAAATAACTAAATATTCGGGAGTGAATCACGAGAATGTCGACGTCGAATAAGAATGAGGCACAAGGTTTTGCTAAAGTACCGCTAACGGGACTCCATTTCATGGATCTTCGTGTATCCATGGTTACTGCACCGAATATGTCCTTGAGCGTTTCTGCTGCCATCTGATCTGAACAGCCATGGAGGTGCCCTTGCTCTGCACTTGCTCTGAACTGAACCTGCTCCGGGGCAGTTGTGGAAACAAAGCTAACATTCCTGTTCAATGAGCTTGGGCTCCGCTCGACGGAACGCTGCAACCGTATAAAAATTTCTACCGCCGTCCGCAGACCACCCATTCCGGCAACATGGCAGCCACCATCCTCAATTGTTGTCCCAATAGCCAATGAGATTGCATTCCGTCTTCCGGACATACCGCTCCATGTGAAACCGGCTTTACACAGAGAAAATTTTGGATAAATTTTAGCTGTGTTCCAAGCACCGTGAGTTCATGAATTTTGGTTTATTATTTTCAATAATAAGCCTATGTGATCGTATAGCATAACATTTTTATAACCCCCCCTCAAACTTTGTCACTTTACGTTTCAAGGTGCGTAGAATCCAAATTTGAAATGTCCGTCCGCCTTTCACCGTCAGGGCCATAAAAGGCCTAGGAATTTACTTAAAAAACCCGTTCTTTCGCACATAGACTCCATTTGGGGTCTAGTTGGTCCTAACGTTTAACCATCCCGATCGCTTTACTCGCATAGATGCTATGGGCCAAAAACGGGCGAAAAAGTGTCTTTTTCGAGGCTTTGAGTGTTACGCACGCGCGCACGCCTGGCACGCTTGGAAGGGGGTCACGGTGGGTGGTGAGGGGGGTGAGCGAGGGGTGGATTGAGAGGAAGAACAGAGGTGGATGCTAGAAAAGAGACTGGCGAAAGCCCCAGAGCATGCTGGTTACTATAGATGGCTATCTGATTCAGAAATAATAAACCATTATGTAATAATTTGCAGCGTTTTCTATTTTGGTCAGTTCACTAGTAAATTCTGGTAATAGAGATAATTTACCTACTCTCAATCTCCAACTTCCAAACGCGTTGGTTGTAAAAGAATTTATTAAACAATGTAATTGAAAAAAGATACATTTTTTACTAAAATTTATTTTTTGTTAATATTATAGTATAATTATTGGTCTCTTGTAGACCTTGGCAAGTTTCAAATTTGTTGAAGCACTATAAAAATTAAAGTCCCGAGGCATGAATCAATGATCTCAGAAACTTGATATAATTTACTTTCTTTGATTCTTCCATAGATCAAGCATCAACTAAAATCACTTATGTAAATTCAACTATGAATTTATACATGTGAGCATTGTGTAATTAGGTAAAAAGCATGTACCCCTTTTTGTTGGACGAGGTCTGGCAACACTGATGTAAAGACATCATCAGCATCAGTACTGTACTCGATTCGACTCCTCCGAAAGGTATGTGACAAAAATTTTTGGGCTGCAACACGTTTCTTGAAAACGATCAATCAGTTGAATTTAAATTGATCATAATTTATATAATAATTTTCAGTGTCCAGGCTTTGGGAAAGTTGTAATATGCGTTAATGTCAGTTAATGAATTATTTATTTTTCGACTCTTCAGTTTGAGATGGTGGTTACGCAAATCCTCTTCACTAGTCGCCTGCCAACTCTCCCCATATCTGGTGAAACATCGCGGTCTCCTGCCGTTAGTATTTTTATCAATATTATCCAATAACGGTTTCCTTTTTTTCAAAAGGCAGAAGTGAATAGAGCGTTCGTAGATGTCTTGGCTCCTTGTCAAGACCTTCAAACCGACGAAAAACTATTGAATTACATCCGAAATATAAAACGCTGCAAATTGTTACACAAAGGTTTATTATTTCTGTATTAGATAGCCCTTCTTCGCATAGTCCTGGAACCAGGGCCGAAAATAGGTACCTAGTAATTTAAAAAAGTCCAGTCATGCAGCATGACCCCATGAGCGAAGTTTTGAAGAAATCTTCGACATCATCAGTTGTGATTACATTTTTTTTTTTTTTTTTTTTTAACAAGCACCTACTACCTACGTTTTAAACAGTATAGTTCTAGGATTGGTTATACAGGGATACATCCCTAAGAGTAGTTCAATCTGAATTTGGACAATGTTTCATGCAAATATTACCGATTTTTACAACTAGCGAACGGCATTATTTCGATTTTTGACTGATTTATCAACTTTGAAATTTTTGAAAACTTGATACATATTCTTATAGGAAATTTTACGCTGATTCCGAATATACCACATGTTTGTATGTTGAAAAAATTATTTCGCACAACAAATCGCTAAAAACAAGCTATTTTGAAATTTTTGACTACATTTTTGAAAATTTCAACCCGAAGATGTAATCCGATCATGTTGGCCAACGAACTTGAACTTTCGTTTTGTGTCCTTAACATTTTAAAATTTGTTTGAAGTTTCTAGCACAATTCTACGGACAGTTATCGTCTGGAATGACGCATACATATATACATATATACATACATACATTAAAAAAATGCGTTAAACTTCAGAATATGATTCAGAACAGCCTGAAACGGATTTCTGCATAAATTTTTTTCAAAAATTCACATTCTACAAATTTTGAGGCGAGAGCAATAGCTTAATTTTCTTCAAAAATTCGCCAAAATAGGTACCTAGTAATTTGAAAATTTAGTCCGTTCTTAATGAGAACATCTGTGTCTGCCCTCTCAGAATTGGTGGAATACAAAATGATGACCTCATAAATACGAGTATGGTTCAATTTGCCTAAGTAAAGTTTTTCTCTTCGTAAACCTCCCCCCCCCCCCCCCCCCCCCCCGTCTAGACTTTTGCCCTTCTAAACCCCCTAGCGACCTCAACAATATTAATTTGATTCAGTTCTGCAAACCTCATACGATTCAGGGTTAAATGTGTTCCAAAGTTCGTCTCGAGAAAGTTTTCGCTCAGACAGTTTCCCATTCAAGTACAAATTAAAAAGCCGTTTTTGCGAACTTTATGTGTAAAATGACATGAAATTCAAAAGTTCGGCTGCGAGACAATGGGGAAAGGTTTCAGCAAAAATGCCCAAACGAACTGTGGAAAGTATTTCATCTTGAGTAGAATGAGCTTTGGCAGACTGAAATCAGGAAATCAGACCAATATTTAACGCCACACGGAGATTTTGAAGGGCAAAGGTCATGACGGGGGGGGGGGGGGGGGGGGGGGGGATTGGAATCACCCAAAATTAGCACATTTTCAATGAGCGTTACCCATGGGTGCGAAAAACGTATTTTAACTACTTTTAAATGGAAGAAGATTCCATCTTAAGATGTTTGGCATCAACTGCATTAGTTTTTTTTCTATGATTTTTCAAACTTTCGCCCACTGGTGACGTCAAAGCGACCCTCCCGCCTGGGAGGGACCCACCAGTGTGACGTCACCAGTGCAAACTTTGGAAAATCATAGAAAAAAAACTATTCAACCTATGAGAGTGCGGGTGGCATCAAATCTCTTGGAATGGAATCTATTTTCATAAAATCAACACACTTTAAATATAAATTTTACCTCACCATTTTAGATTTTGCTCAAATTTAGCATGTTCATAGTAGGTGTTGAGACTAAGAAAAATGCCAAATTTTAAATTTTTATCTCAAACCTTTTCTTAAATATGGCAATGTAAAACTTACAAAATCTCGCCAAAAAACCATGAACGGATTTTATACTATTCGCTCTAGGAACTGTCCTAATTGAGCTAGAGAGCTGGGAGAGGTATCATTTGCAGCTTTTTTTATGCTCTTTCCAATGATATACATCAGGACATAGGTTCCAATAAAAAATGTTTTGTTAAAATACAAATACAAATTTTTATTTAAATTAATTAACAAATTAATTACTTTTATTTTATTAATTAATTAAGTTTATTAACTATTAATATAGGTACATAGTCTCTTTTATTATTCATTTATACAAGGGCTTTTCTTGCTTTCATTTTGGAGAATGGATGTACTGTGTCCAAATAATTAATTGAATGAGATAGCTAATTTTCAATTGATAAAATTGAAAGAATGTTAAGTCTTTCTTAAGACAGTGTTGACCTGAGGTAAGTAATTAGTAAATTCAACTGTGATAGTTTTGAGACAGAGTTCCTTCTAGTTTAAATATTTCTGCCCAGCATTTTAATCTATTTCTTAAAGTTTGCCATTTTAGCGAATTTTTGAAGAAAATTAAGCTATTGCTCTCGCCTCAAAATTTGTAGAATGTGAATTTTTGAAAACATTTTATGCAGAAATCCGTTTCAGGCTATTCTGAATCATATTCTGAAGTTCAACGCATTTTTTTTATGTATGTATGTATGTATATATGTATGTATGTATGTGTCATTCCAGACGATAACTGTCCGTAGAATTGTGCTAGAAACTTCAAACAAATTTTTAAAATGTTAAGGACACAAAACGAAAGTTCAAGTTCGTTGGCCAACATGATCGGATCACATCTTCGGGTTGAAATTTTCAAAAATGTAGTCAACAATTTCAAAATAGCCTGTTTTTTGCGATTTGTTGTGCGAAATAATTTTTTCAGCATACTAACATGTGGTATATTCGGAATCAGCGTACAATTTCCTATAAGAATACGTATCAAGTTTTCAAAAATTTCAAAGTTGAAAAATCAGTCAAAAATCGAAATAATGCCGTTCGCTAGTTGTAAAAATCGGTAATATTTGCATGAAACATTGTCCAAATTCAGATTGAACTACTTTTATGGAAGTATCCCTGTATAACCAATCCTAGAACCATGCTGTTTAAAACGTAGGTAGTAGGTGCTTGTTAAAAAAAATAAAAAACAATAAAAAAATAAATTAAAAAAGTAATCACAACTGATGAGTTTACTCTGTGAAATATTCCGTCCCCCGATTCTCTCGGTCGCTCTCTTTAATGTTTTACGCTAAACTGTTTTAGGACTTGATGTAGCTTTAATACTGACTGTGGCTTAGAAAAGATTGGTTTAATAATAATAAAGTATGAGTACCTCCTAATTATTTTTAATAATTTGATTCCATGTTTGTCTATCAAAATTGTCTATCAAAATCATAAACTAAAATTTCTCTACACGATCAATAGCGACTGAAATGGCGAAGATTTCTTCAAAAATTCGCTCATGGGGTCATGCTGCATTACTGGAATTTTTTTTAATTTGAACCGAAAATGGGCTAATTGTATGCCCCTCCGAAAGGCTAGTGTGCGGCTGCATACGTCGCACACCCCTCAGGCCGGCCCTGGTTCTAGATCAGGGGTGCTCAAACTTGAACTGCTGGCGATCTACCTCAATATTTTTAGACTACTTACGATCGACTCTGAGAGGCTGCAAGTATGTGTGATGCAGGGTTGTCGTACATACACGATACACCCTACCTACCTAGGTAGGGTGTACCGTAGCATATATAGATATTAGCTTTCCGCACAATTTACATTATTTTAGTCAAGGTTTGGCTTAGGTTTACTTAAGTTCTTCTCTACAATATCAATGAAAAAACTCCTAGTTATTCAAAATTGCGAGTTTATTCGTTGTTACAAAACAAAAGAGTTACATTTGGTGTTAAACTCAACTAAGGAGTGACTTTGGATGTTGAAGCGTGGCACTGCATGTCCTCAGCATACTTTTCATAAGATGGTGCGTAACCACTAAGTGCCAATCGCAAGCATGATGACATATGATCGTCAGTTAGTCGATTGCGATATTTTGACTTAATTATCTTCATTTCAGAAAATGCAGACTCGCACAAGTAAGTTGACCCAAACATTGCCGTCAGTTGAAGGGCGATTTGCCTTAGATTCGGATATTTATCTTCAGATATAAAACACCAGAAATTTGTATCAGATGCTGTAGCTTTGAGATGTAGGTATATCTGATATAATCTGCACCAACTCATTTTCAACAGAACATGAGTTCATATTAAACTGACTTGCTACTTCAGTAGCTAATTCCTCAATGTTTTTACATGAAAAAGGATAACTCATAAATGATGCTATATTTGCCAATTTACTGCAATCATAAAAACGCATTTCGAATTGTCCCAAAATATTTGATAATTCAGCCTCATACGTATCATAATTCAACTGAGGAATCCTTGCTTTCAAAGACGGAAAATGTTTCAGATCCTTTCTTTTCAGTTGATCTATCATAAGTCTCGAATGTTCCCGTCAAACGCGCCGCCCGAAATGGTCTAGTACAGTCTAGTCTAGAAACAACGCGGCTTTTCTTTGACAAGTACCGCGCGTTCCTTTGATAAAGCCGCCTTTTGCCGCAAGCAGTGTTATTACGTAATAAATTTTTGTAGTTTAGTTACCTACTTATTAAAAATTGTTTTCTTCTCGAGATCTACTCAAAAAGTACTCGCGATCGATCGGTCGATCGCGATCGACCGTTTGAGCACCCCTGTTCTAGATGTTATAGAACATATGAATTGGGGGTATCGTCGATGGAAATGGGAGCCGTCCCTCGGCGTCTGTATGGAATTCCTTTTCATTCATTGATAGCAGACTTTCATTCGGGTCTGATACAATAGTACTCCTCTAGGCAATGAACCTTCTGGAAGGAGGCTAATTTATGAATGGCTCGAATTCTTCTCTCTAACGGTTTGAGTTGACTCAATTGCCTATACAATAATAGAGTACTCATCGATAAGTTAATTTCAAAAGAAAATTAGGTAGAAGTTTCACTGGAATGTACAGTATAATATAATAATGATGCTAGTTGGGTCATTCTCATTTTGTTTGCCGCTTTCATGTCCCCGACGACAAATTCTCATAATTCTTGACCAAAACTAGCGATTTTGGGGGAAAAAAAGGTAGTATAAGTTGGGAGATCAACGAAGAAATAATTTGAATGCCCAAAATCTCTTCTAACCATTACACAATGATGACGAATGAAACCTGAAATCCTGGAAACTCATGAGTGTTACCGTCCCCTCCTACCTAACACGTAAGTAGAAGTTAGGTAGTTACGAAACAATGACAATCTAGAACTGGCCAGGGTTACTAGCTGCAGTAGGTTGGTTCCTCTTTATTTAGAGTAAGGACTTACATTTTTAAGATTTTTCCCAACCCGTGAAAAACTAGTTTTTAACTCAGTCCCCCATATCTCGTCTCAATAGGACCTCAGGAGTGTTATCATTTTCGTGATCAAGACGGTTGATGGAAAATGGCGGGAAACAGTCAGATGTGAAGGTTATATTGTCCGGTTGAAGATGTGAGACTGCAATGGAGTGCTTGGAGTTGCAGCAGTTTTTACAGCGAAAGAAGCCTTAAAACATGGGGAGTATTTTTATTTTCAATCATGAGTATTACACTAATTACGAGCGTTGTTAGTGCTTAAACAAAAAAAAGTCCAGTCATGCATGACCCCATGAGCGAATTTTTGAAGAAATCTTCGGCATTTCAGTCGCTATTGATCGTGTAGAGAAATTTTAGTTTATGATTTTGGTAGACAAACATGGAATCAAATTCTATCTACAGCATGGTTCTAGCCTTAAACAGCATGGTTCTAGGATTGGTTATACAGGGATACTTCCATAAGAGTAGTTCAATCTGAATTTGGACAATGCTTCATGCAAAAAATATTACCGATTTTTACAACTAGCGAACGGCATTATTTCGATTTTTGACTGATTTTTCAACTTTGAAATTTTTGAAAACTTGATACATATTCTTATAGGAAATTTTACGCTAATTCCGAATATACCACATGTTAGTATGCTGAAAAAATTATTTCGCACAACAAATCGCAAAAAACAGGCTATTTTGAAATTGTTGACTACATTTTTGAAAATTTCAACCCGAAGATGTAATCCGATCATGCTGTCCAACGAACTTGAACTTTCGTTTTGTGTCCTTAACATTTTAAAATTTGTTTGAAGTTTCTAGCACAATTCTACGGACAGTTATCGTCTGGAATGACACATACATACATACATGTATACATACATACATACATACATAAAAAAAAGTCCAGTCATGCAGCATGACCCCATGAGCGAATTTTTGAAGAAATCTTCGACATTTCAGTCGCTATTGATCGTGTTGAGAATTTTAGTTTATGATTTTGATAGACAAACATGGAATCAAATTATTAACACATGCACAGAGCAAACTCATCAGTTGTGATTACATTTTTTTTTTTTTTTAAGCACCTACTACCTACGTTTTAAACAGCATGGTTCTAGGATTGGTTATACAGGGATACTTCCATAAGAGTAGTTCAATCTGAATTTGGACAATGTTTCATGCAAATATTACCGATTTTTATAACTAGCGAACGGCATTATTTCGATTTTTGTCTGATTTTTCAACTTTGAAATTTTTGAAAACTTAATACATATTCTTATAGGAAATTTTACGCTGATTCCGAATATACCACATGTTAGTATGTTGAAAAAATTATTTCGCACAACAAATCACAAAAAACAGGCTATTTTGAAATTTGTGACTACATTTTTGAAAATTTCAACCCGAAGATGTAATCCGATCATGCTGTTCAACGAACTTGAACTTTCGTTTTGTGTCCTTAACATTTTAAAATTTGTTTGAAGTTTCTAGCACAATTCTACGGACAGTTATCATTTGGAATGACACATAAATACATATATACATACATACATACATACATACATAAAAAAATGCGTTAAACTTCAGAATATGATTCAGAATAGCCTGAAACGGATTTCTGCATAAAATGTTTTCAAAAATTCACATTCTACAAATTTTGAGGAGAGAGCAATAGCTTAATTTTCTTGAAAAATTCGCTAATAATCCGATATCAAGAACCATACTTACTGCTTGGTGACAGGTTTCAAACAGTAGCCATCCCCGAGTTTTACCACTTCATCATCCTATGTGACGCCATTTTTACTGGAAATTCTCATGAGTGTTACCTCTCAGGAGTGTGACCAAGGATTGGTAACACTCCTGATAATACGGTAACAAAATATATAAAATACAACATCAATGAAAAACTCACTGTTCATCTATGGAACACAAATCTGCAGTGTACAATGAGTAGTATTTGCCGATCTAACCTCATTTTCGAGCACTTTCATATTTCACGTCACTGAGGTTCTCAAACGACGGAACGACCCAAAGCGGCAAATGAAATGAGAATGACCCAGTTGTCATTCTTCATCTTTGGAGCAATATTTCCCCCCTAAAACAATCTTGGTAGTTGTAGGTACTCCAAAAAAGTTAATGTCATTAACATTTTGGTTCTAGACTAGTCCAGATTTGGTTGGTACGTTGCTGTTGATGTTTATTTTCTCTTTAATGATTGTTATTCTTTTGTCTCGTAGATTTTAGATAGTATGTATTATACTGTATGTTAAACTTATTTTTATTAAAATAAATCAAACATCACAAATGAGTGCTTACATTTGAAGGGGAAAAAACTGAAAAATAGAAGAATACCAACGTTCGTTATTATTAATTTCAATATTTCCCATCATTGTTATTAATATTTCTCCTCCTGGACTGTGACTTATTAGTTTGCTGAAATGGGCAAATGTAGACCCTTCAAACCATCATTTAGTGAAAACAGGAAGTGTTTTGGTGACCAGGGGCTGATTCCTGGATGGGACGGCCACGGGCAAACATACGAAATCATGCGCGTATTTAAGCGTCTACAGAGTTTGGTTACGCTAAAAAGTAAGATCATAGCCTAGCCCCCATAAGAATATTTTAGTGCCTGTGCAGGTCTCTATGATCAAGGGTAGTATGTAGTATATATTTATTGTAGAAATAATTTTTTACAAATGATTATTACAAGTGAGTACAAGTATTCGTACATATTAATAGAACCATATAAATAAACACAATTATATAGACAAAACTATCTGAATTATAATCGATAATGATCAAAATAACATATCTGTGTATATATACCTACCATACTCAAAGATTTGAGTAGAAAATCAGAGCGCTACAAATCGTATTTAATTCATCCAAATAATACAATAGGTACAAAAAAAGAAAGAAAAGGAATCGATCCTTCAACAGCAAGTATATAAAGGCATTGATATAAAGGTAACCTTAATTAAGGTAAAAAAGCTAGACTTTTGGGATTTTAGAGAAATAATCACAATAACTTCATATTATACCTAACAGCAATGTGCTTCTTTAAAAAAGGTAAAATTGCAACTGACTCATCGAGTTACTTATATAGGTTGGTAGGTACACTTTATTTTGTCTAGAAATGAAAAAAATAAAATAAAAAAATCACCTAAATATTTAATGAAAAGTAACATTATTCCTCAGCTGGCGTAGCCAGTACTTTTCTCCTTGGTCGCCTCCGTGTGAAAAGAAAAAAAATATATATATAGGTATACAGACTTTCAAAGAAACAAGTAAAACAAAATGTTCTCCTTCATGCCATGTTTCAGTAAATCAAAGTATGTCGTATTTATTATTTTTAAGTTCAGAAAACAAGTCCTCATTTATTCAACTAATAGACTCCCATTTATGTTCCAATAAAAAGCTTTGAAAAAAATCATTGTCCTTAAAAGAACCACCAGTTGAACCGTCCATGGCGCATCCAAAAGCCGCCGCCGGCGTCTCTAACTGCTATTCCGATGGGCAAAACAATTTCTTTGCTGCCAATCCCAGCGGAGAAAGGCTATCCCCTTGACTAGACGTCGCTTTCATCAACCCAACCAGTCGGATCAAAGTCGACAAATTTTGGATGAAAAATCCCATGCTCCCCAAACAGTATCCATCCCAAAAACTACAGTAAAAGGTCGTTTTACGTCGATTTTTATTGATTCAATTTCGATGAATCGTTCGAGACTCCTCAAGATCAACCTTTCGAATGAGAAATTGAAACATATACTACGATTTTACGGAGACCGTGCCGAAAATTTCATCTAACAACGCAACGAAAAGATTAATACCTGTCTTGTGATCTTCGAAGCAAATTTCTATACTATTCAACCTAAGTAGCTAATTTCTTTGTTATTTAACCAGTGATGCTTAAATTTGACATTGGTAATACTTGGGACGTCTACATAGTTAAACGAATCATAAATATGAAGTCTGAGGCCCTCTTAATCAGTTGAGTGAGCTCCGGAGTAATTTCTTTGTTACGTAACCTATGAAGCTAAAGCTTTGGATTGCATAACCCCTGGGACGTATAGAAACGAATCATGAATGTAGAGTCCTCCAAATCTAAATTTCTTTGCTATTATCTTGAGCTGAATTTTAGCGAATTTTCTTAGAAAATAAAGCTATTGCAATGGCTCCAAAAATTTTCAAAAATTTTCTTCATCGAAATCTGTTTTGAGGCATTCTGAAATGATTCCTGGATTTTAACGCTTTTTTATATGTATATATATATGTATGTGTCATTCCAGACGATAACTCTCGATAGAATTGAGATAAAAACTTCGTTCTTTCGCCAAAAAAATCAAGCATTTCAAAAGAAAGGATGAGTTCGTAGGACAACACTTTTTGAGCACATTAAATTGGTCAAATTTCAAAAAATGTACTTAAAAAATCACTTAAAACCGCAAAACACCGCTAAAAGTTGCAGAATGCTACTCTAAAAAAAAATGAAATAGGACATTTAAATGCTAAATGTACAATTTAGCACAAAATTGTACTGAAAAATGTAGATACTTAAATTTCATTAAAATAAGCTAAAAATCGATAGGAACACTTGAAAAAATTGTAAAAATCCACAAAATCGTTTTTTCATTGGAATATTACTGACAAAAAGTTAATTTGCTATAAAATTTATTTAATCAACTTTTTATTTGTCCCCAAAGTGCTTAATTTTCAACAGAATTTAACATAAATGTAATACGACCATTAACGAAAATTCGCTCATACGATCATGCTGCATGACTGGAACTTTTATGTATGTATGTATGTATGTATATATGTATGTATGTATGTGTCATTACAGACGATAACTGTCCGTAGAAGTGTGCTAGAAACTTCAAACAAATTTTAAAATATTAAAGACACAAAACGAAAGTTTAAGTTCGTTGGCCAGCATGATCGGATTACATCTTCGGGTTGAAATTTTCAAAAATGTAGTCAAACATATCAAAATAGCCTGTTTTTGCGATTTGTTGTGCGAAATAATTTTTTCAGCATACTAACATGTGGTATATTCGGAATCAGCGTAAAATGTCCTATAAGAATATGTATCAAGTTTTCAAAAATTTCAAAGTTGAAAAATCAGTCAAAAATCGAAATAATGCCGTTCGCTAGTTGTAAAAATCGGTAATATTTGAATGAAACATTGTCCAAATTCAGATTGAACTACTCTTATGGAAGTATCCCTGCATAACCAATCCTAGAACCATGCTGTTTAAAACGTAGGTAGTAGGTGCTTGTTTAAAAAAAAAAAAAAAAAAAAAAAAAAAAAAATTAATCACAACTGATGAGTTTACTCTGTGAAATATTCCGTCCTCCGATTCTCTCGGTCGCTCTCTTTAATGTTTTACGCTCAACTGTTTTAGGACTTGATGTAGCTTTAATACTGACTGTGGCTTAGAAAATATCAGCCATGAAATTATGAAGAAGTTCTATTTATGTACATACTAGCACGCAGACCCAAGGCCTCGCTCCGCTCGGCCGTCAATAGCGACTGAAATGTCGAAGATTTCTTCAAAAATTCGCTCATGGGGTCATGTTGCATGACTGGGCTTTTCATATTGGAGCCTCTTGGACATTTAGAAACGAATCACAAAGCCTGAAGCCTCCTTGATCAGTTGAATGAGGTCCTAAGCTAATTTCTTTACTATTCAGCCTACGAAGCTGAAATTTAAAATAGAAGACTCCTGGGACATCTAGAAAATAATCATAAAGTCTGAAGCACTGATCATAGAGGCCTGCACTGGCACTAAAATATTCTTATGGGGGCTAGGCTATGATCTTACTTTTTAGCGTAACCAAACTCTGTTTGTAGACGCTTAAATACGCGCATGCGACGGGGTCTAGTTGGTCCTAACGTTTAACCATCCCGATCGCTTTACTCGCATAGATGCTATGAGCCAAAAGTAGGTGAAAAAGTGTCTTTTTCGAGGCTTGAATATTTATGTTTTTTTCTAGGTCATATTTGTGTGTTAATACCAATGCTTTGCCTACGCTTATTTGATAACAAATCCTCTCGACTTTTCGTACGTACTTAGATAATGATATTATTAAGGCAATAATTATTCGAATAGATAGGAGCTCAAATCGAGAAATATAAACATGCGTATATAATTATAGAAGTACTAGAGGCCTGTTAGGGCTTGGAAAGCCCTAATCTAGTATAACAGTAGTACGTAACAGGAACCCAGCACTTTATAGTAACGATACAAGTCCTACCTATTTGCGGCGTTATGTGACCTGGTGCAAAGCTAAGGTGATTTTAATGAATGATTAAAAAAGAGGAAATAACAATCAAAATTTAAGTAATGTAATAAAATAAATACAACCAGTTGAGGTGGTATTCGCCACTCAGCTGATCAGAAAAGACCCCATCACTTCACTCGTCTCTTAATGTCCCAGAGTGTCTCCCTATCAAATTTCAACTTCCTACAGTGAACAGGAAAGAATTTAGCTCACTCAGCTGATCAGAAAAGACCCCACCACTACCTACGTTTCTTACTTACCGACACTTTTGCAACAAACTTGGGGCCGTGCTGAGTCGGAATTATATATAAAGACCGTTCGGAATTGCATATCTGTAAAGTCTCAGAAATAACTCTCCTAGATGTTTGTAACTACCCTACGTTTCTTACTGACCATGAATTGATGGCAACTGTTGTTACCGCCACAGCCTAATAAACAACTCTCGTTGATTAGGACCGCCTAGAACACGATCAAGGCGGGTATAGAGACTAACGGCGACACTTTTGCAACAAACTTGGGGCCGTGCTGATTCGAATGAGCAGTCTAACACTAAAATCGGACCGCGAAGTTCTTCACAATTTCAAAGACCGTTCGGAATTATATATAAAGATAGGTTGTGGCATCTCGAAATAGGACACGCCGAGGAGTCTGGACGGGCCTTATGACGTACGCAAGCCAACTAAAACTACGATCAAACTCAATTGAAAAAATAATAAACCTTTGTGAAATAATTTGCAGCGTTTTATTTAGTAGATTCGTTTTCAGCGTCGACTGAAAAGTCAGGCAAATCATTGTCGTCCACTTGACTTACCCACATTCCAGGACTGAGATAAAACCGATCCCTCCCACAGTTTCTTCCGTTCGATTGTACGGCCAACTATAAATAGACCGACCTCTTCAACTCCCCGTTGTCCAGACCACTTCGATGCCGCCTCGTTTCAGGATACCGACCGATCAGTTCGTTTCTGAGCGTTCAGTATTCTAGTAATCCCAGATTATTCAGTAAAAATGTTTATTATTAATAAAATAAGTAAATAAAAGCCAAGGACTATTTCTGGTTGAAGCTAACCCCCTCCCCTCAACTCTTACCGTTATTGTATAACATTTATTAACACAAAGACATAAATTTTTTCCATAGCGGGTCACATGAACCACGTATGTTGAAGTTACAATAAACTGTACATGACGCAAAATGTAGAATTATTACGGATATCGAATAGTGACAAAAAAAAGTTAGAGGGGGAAAAAAAAAAACGAAACAAAAATATGGTTACTTAATTGGGGGAAAAAAAAAAAAAAACGCTGCAAATTATTTCACAAAGGTTTATTATTTTTTCAATTGAGTTTGATCGTAGTTTTAGTTGGCGTACGTCATAAGGCCCGTCCAGACTCCTCGGCATGTCCTATTTCGAGTTGCCACAACCTATACTTCTATAATTATATACGCATGTTTATATTTCTCGATTTGAGCTCCTATCTATTCAAATAATTATTGCCTTAATGATATCATTATCTAAGTACGTACGAAAAGTCGAGAGGATATGTTATTAAATATGCGTAGGCAAAGCATTGGTATTAACACACAAATATGACCTAGAAAAAAACGTATATCCAAGCCTCGAAGGAACATGAAATTCGAAAGCAATACAAGTGCAGGAAGTTTTCCATGCCACCCTGGAGGTACTCCCTAGGTGTCGTGAGGTAACGAGACCTAAAGAGTACCTCCAGGGTGGCGTGGAAAACTTCCTGCACTTGTATTGCTTTCGAATTTCATGTTCCTTCGAGGCATGGATATACGTTTTTTTCTAGGTCATATTTGTGTGTTAATACCAATGCTTTGCCTACGCATATTTAATAACATATCCTCTCGACTTTTCGTACGTACTTAGATAATGATATCATTAAGGCAATAATTATTTGAATAGATAGGAGCTCAAATCGAGAAATATAAACATGCGTATATAATTATAGAAGTATAGGTTGTGGCAACTCGAAATAGGACATGCCGAGGAGTCTGGACGGGCCTTATGACGTACGCCAACTAAAACTACGATCATACTCAATTGAAAAAATAATAAACCTTTGTGAAATAATTTGCAGCGTTTTTTTTTTTTTCCCCCCCAATTAAGTAACCATATTTTTGTTTCGTTTTTTTTTTTTTCCTCTAACTTTTTTTTGTCACTATTCGATATCCGTAATAATTCTACATTTTGCGTCATGTACAGTTTATTGTAACTTCAACATACGTGGTTCATATGACCCGCTATGGAAAAAATTTATGTCTTTGTGTTAATAAATGTTATATTATTATTATTATTATTATTATTATTATTATTATTAATAACGGTAAGAGTTGAGGGGAGGGGGTTAGCTTCAACCAGAAATAGTTCTTGGCTTTTCTTTACTTATTTTATAAATAATAAACATTTTTACTAAATAATCTGGGATTACTAGAATATTGAACGCTCAGAAAAGAACCTTACGTTACCTCACGACCGGAGGTTCACCGCCCTATTAGGCTTACACTATCATATCACTCATATTTTTCCATCAATATTCATTCGAAAGTTGTGCATTTTAAGATGAGTGAATTTTGTCCTAACATGAGAATAATAATTATTAGGTCGTGCAGTTGTGGTCGTGCATGATCTGGTCCTAAAGTGTTCTGTTGCGAAGTCCTACTGCCCATTGTTATCCTAACCGTGGAATATTAGCTTCCGCAGTTGTCGTAGAGCAGGTTGGAGTTTTAACACGTCAGCCTAACACTCTAAGCTTCGAAAAAGACACTTTTTCGCCCGTTTTTGGCCCATAGCATCTATGCGAGTAAAGCGATCGGGATGGTTAAACGTTAGGACCAACTAGACCCCAAATGGAGTCTATGTGCGAAAGAACGGGTTTTTTAAGTCAATTCTTGGGCCTTTTATGGCCCGGACGGCGGACGGACATTTCAAATTTGGATTCTACGCACCTTGAAACGTAAAGTGACAAAGTTTGAGGGGGGGTTATAAAAATTTTTTGCTATACGATCACATAGGCTTATTATTGGAAATAATAAACCAAAAAAGAAGAATTTGAGAGAAAGAGAGGAAGGAAATTTAGCATCCATCGGTGCACATAATATTAGGTTATTCAATTGTCGGTATTCAGGTGTTGCTTAGGATACCTTAAAAACCGCCCAATGGAAGGGGACGCACGAACAGGGAGGGCGTTCCAAACCCTAGCGCCAGCCACCACAAGGGACCTGGCCATGGTTCGACTGAAATGGCGGGAGATCATCAGGACATTTGACCTCAAAGAGGTCAGGTTGTCCAAGTAGTCAGGCATAGAACCGCTCAAGATTAAATACAGCGTTTTCAGGTGGCGAAAAATAAAATATTTACTCAATATTTATTTATATATATTGAGTAGCTTAGCAAAGTATCTGTAGCCCAGAAACAGAATGTCGTGCCTTAAGGCTAAAGGGGACGGGTGTTTAGTGTGATTCTCAGATAACGGATGGCGCTAGCGTCGGATGAAACTTTATCGGGCAAATCTCAACTTGAGTACTCATTTTTTTAAATCTGGCTTCAGAATCATTATCAGGACGAGTAAACCTTTCGAGCGATCATATAACATTGTTTAAAAAAAAAATTTTGTTGTTGAAATTTTGACTTGAAATTTAATTGCTAATTTAATTTTTTTTTAAATTAAAAAAACCGCTAATATCCCGTGTTTGGAAACAATTCAAGTGTATGTTGGCATAGGCATGAAATTTTGATTCTGAAAATTAGTGTCCGCATGTGAGAAATTGGAGCGAAAAACGTGGTTCCAGGAAAAATAGAGTGTATTTGAGGGGTGCGTGCCTTGGCGACGCCGACGCCCAGCAACTGACCTCATCCGCGCGCGCGTACGAACCCGCTTACCGAGCCGTCTCTCGAACATTTTTTTGTACTTACTGCTTCTTCCACTTTTATCAAAGTATACTTTATCAAAGTGTTAGGTGGGGTTTTATTTTCATTTGTTATAGGAACGTCCATGGTAATAATTAGTTTGTATAGTTGGAACCTTTGTATTCATGTGAAAACAACTGGAAGAGTTTGACGCACTGAACCGTAATATTCATTATGTAGTATATCTACCAACCTCGTACCTTCCTAACTACAATCAGAGATCAGCAAACACATATCCGAAAATACAAATATGTTTATATCCTTTATATTTTATTATTTAGAGTTGAATTTCTTTGTAGGTACCTACCTATATTAATAAATTTGTATTCATATTTTGGCTACGATTATTCAAAATTTATACTCGAAACTATGAATATAGGAATTATATTCAAAGAATATGAATATTTCAATACTTATATAGAAGTACTTATTATTCAATTATTTTTTGAATATGAAATAATAATATTCACGTATTCAATCAATATTAATATCTCGATAGGTACCTATTCAAATTTATATTCATCATTCAATTTCACAAAACCTAATTTTTGTCTACTTGCTGCACGAATACAAAGATGAGTGAGAGAGCAAAATTAAATTCTAGTTATTTTTTATGTTTACCACATAAGTGAAGGGACTAGATCTCAAAATTCAACGAAGAATACCGAGAATTTGAGTAATTTATGATAATTTCAAAGTAGGATAATGGACTAAATTTAAAAATCTGTCACAAATCAGCCGAATCCAGCCTTGAAACCCGTCATTTTTTTTTTTTTTTTTTTTTTTTATGTTTGTATTTTCAAAATAAGATGATGAAATTCACCCTAAAGATCCTTGAATTTGAGTGATTATCTGTTTTACAAGATAGGTAAATGGACTACATTTCAAAATACATCGAAATTCTGCTTTTAGGTAAAGTATTGCACAATAACAGGTAAATATTAAGAATATCATTTACAATAATAATTTAATACAATAAATCATAACAAAATTCATTATTGACTATAATCAATTACTCATTCATCATCATAAATAGAATGGAAAGAAAAACGAACCAAAAACACACACGAATCTGCGCCGCGCCGGTACCTAACCGCGTTAGCGTTATAGGCAAGAAGTGAGCGTTGGCCTGCAGACGGTAATAATTGTAAACAAGAAAGCAAGAAGCTAAATAAACCCGAATGCGAAACCCCCCGCTCCACGCCTTTCTGCAGTGGTAGCAAACCCCCCTCGTAACCGACGCGTCCCGGCAAACGCATAGCAACGCCTAGCAACAAGCATTATTACAGTTTCTAGAGGACACTATCACCATCAATTTTGCACTGCGTTTTTACACCTTCATTCTTACTCTTTGTCTGATTCCCACTACAATTATTTATGACGATAATTCCAGTACTTAGGTAGTTGAGATATGTAAAAATATGGGATGTTAGCGTTTTCCAGGAAAAAATTGTTCAAAATAATATTTTTGAACAAAATACAAAAAAAAAAAAAAAATTGAAAAACTTAATTTTTGTTAGCGCCTAGATTCGTGTGTGTTTTTGGTTCGTTTTTCTTTCCATTCTATTTATGATGCCTAATAGGCGATATTCCAATAAAGGCAAGTTTACTCAAATTCTCGGTATTCTACGTTGAATTTTGAGATCTAGTCCCTTCACTTATGTGGTAAACACCAAAAATAACTAGAATTCAATTTTGCTCTCTCACTCGTCTTTGTATTCGTGCAGCAAGTAGTCAAAAATTGGGTTTTGTGAAATTGAATGATGAATATAAATTTGAATAGGTATCCTAGGTAATACCTATCGAGGTATTAATATTGATTGAATACGTGAATATTATTATTTCATATTAAAAAATAATTGAATAATAATATGTACTTCTAAATAAGTATTGAAATATTCATATTCTTTGAATATAATTATTATATTCATAGTTTCGAGTATAAACTTTGAATAATCGTAGCCAAAATATGAATACAAATTTATTAATATAGGTAGGTACCTACAAAGAAATTCAACTCTAAATAATAAAATATAAAGGATAAATACATATTTGTATTTTCGGATATGTGTTTGCTCATCTCTGATTGTAGTTAGGAAGGTACGAGGTTGGTAGATATACTACATAATGAATATTACGGTTCAGTGCGTCAAACTCTTCCAGTTGTTTTCACATGAATACAAAGGTTCCAACTATACAAACTAATTATTACCATGGACGTTCCTATAACAAATGAAAATAAAACCCCACCTAACACTTTGATAAAGTATACTTTGATAAAAGTGGAAGAAGCAGTAAGTACAAAAAAATGTTCGAGAGACGGCTCGGTAAGCGGGTTCGTACGCGCGCGCGGATGAGGTCAGTTGCTGGGCGTCGGCGTCGCCAAGGCACGCACCCCTCAAATACACTCTATTTTTCCTGGAACCCACGTTTTTTTCGCTCCCATTTCTCACATGCGGCCACTAATTTTCAGAATCAAAATTTCATGCCTATGCCATCATACACTTGAATTGTTTCCAAACACGGGATATTAGCGATTTTTTTAATAAAAAAAAAAAATTAAATCAGCAATTAAAATTTCAAGTCAAAATTTCAACAACAAAAATTTTTTTAGGAAACTTTGTTATGTTCGCTCGATAGCCTAGGATGAGACAAACTCAAATATATATTTAGATTTGAAAATTGATTGACTGGTGTGGAGATAATCAAGAATAACTATTTGTATCTTCCCTCTCTCTCACACAACTGACGTCCCCTTTAGCCTTAACATTAAAAACATAACGAAGGCAGGCATTGTAGGCTACTTGTAGTTTTTTTATTTAGAGAGGCAGATAAAGAGTAAGAAAAAATGGAACAGCAATAAAAACAGATGGGGGAGAACCAAAGCTGTCACCAATCGGCGCTTGAGGTACTGTGGGGTGAATTTTGAAAGGCGTCGCAGGGAGTGGAGAGATCCATAAGACCCTTTGACATACCCTAGTTACGTGGGAGTCCCTGGATAGTGTCTTGTCCAAGATAAGACCGAGATTCCTGACATGCTGGGAAAGGTTAACCTCAATACCATCGATCAGCACAGGAGGCAGAGGATCAGTGGGAATGTCCTGGCTAAAAACCACGATCACCTGAGATTTAGAAGGGTTAATCAGAATTCCGTTATTCCTGGCCCAGGTGGAGACAACAGATATGTGTACGATCCCTTGCCTTTACAAGACCTGTCTTAAAAGGGACTTCTAAAAGCCGGGTTTTCCATTAAAGTGATGAAGTTAGTGTGCAAAAATATATTATTCGGATTCAACGCCGAAAATCATGAGGAGTTAGAATTTGAAATGTATTCAAAAAACGCATATTCACAGAGTTATGTAGGGGGGCAGTTCCTGGGACATACTTTATCCATGCGTATATACCTAGAGGATTATAATAATATATACCTACCCTCTATTTCTGTTTCCTATGTTTAAACCTCGAGATTCTTTAATGTAATTTTTTTGCGTTTGTTTCAGACGGAACAACAAATTGTCCCAGAATGCCCTTAAAACAGAGTAAGTTCCAAGATTTCCCTTACAGTAATACATTATAAAATGCTATTCAATATTACTCACCAATTATTTGGAATACAGGATTGTCATTCAGTTAATAGACAGATCCTAAACAACTGTGACTTGAGTTCCAGTCATGCAGCATGATCGTTTGGGCGAATTTTCGTAAATTATCGTATAATATTCATTATTATTGGTTTATTATTTTGGAGCAGATCTCGACTTAGTAGTAAACCTGTTAATTTGAAGAATTTTGAAATTTAGATTGTGATGTAGGTACCTTCTCGCCGTGCCTTGAACTTGAACTTTCGTTTTGTGTCCTTAACATTTTAAAATTTGTTTGAAGTTTCTAGCACAATTCTACGGACAGTTATCGTCTGGAATGACACATACATACATACATACACACATATATACATACATACATACATACATAAAAAAATGCGTTAAACTTCAGAATATATTATGATTCAGAATAGCCTGAAACGGATTTCTGCATAAAATTTTTTCAAAAATTCACATTCTACAAATTTTGAGGCGAGAGCAATAGCTTAATTTTCTTCAAAAATTCGCTAAAAAGAAACGAAACAACAATATAACGATTAGGTACCGTAATTTTAGAACAAAGAATCGAGCCAACATTCTTGAAATTAAAAAATCGTTGTAAGTTCTAAATTGCATCAATTGCTTTCACATTAATGAATCTGCATTGTTATGCAAAATGAGAATTATATTGGGAGACGGCGGTAGAATTGATGTAGGATATTTCTAACTCCCCCCTCTCTCCACGTTGTCCGGTTCTCCCTTGTACTAAATGTGCTAATTTTTATTTTATTCTTTGCACCCCACGAAATTGATCGCAATGATTCCGCTTGTTGTCATTAAACCAAAAGTAAAGTGTAAATTTGTAACATGGAGGACTAAGTTCGCGTTCGAAGTTTCTTTCAAGCGAAATGTCTGAAAATGCGAGGGTCGTATCAAGTTTTTGATGCGATCACAGCAGAAAGTCGATGAATAATTCATTCGGCTCAAGGGCGCCTGGGTTGTAGTATTTACGATACTCCGCCATCCAAGCTGACCCATCCACCGTTCTGGGCCTTGCCAAAATACCATACCTGTAGCCCTTTAAATTAGTTGCTTTCTCGAACGTTCGTTAGCAGATCTATGTGGAAATTGAGTCGGTTTATAGCCAATGACTGCAGTAACTGAAAAAAAGTCCAGTCATGCAGCATGACCCTATGAGCGAATTTTTGAAGAAATCTTCGACATTTCAGTCGCTACTGATCGTGTAGAGAAATTTTAGTTTATGATTTTGATAGACAAACATGGAATCACATTATTAAAAATAATTAGGAGGTACTCATACTTTATTATTATTAAACTAATCTTGTAGATTTAAAGACAAATGTAGGTAAATATTCATAAATTTCGATGTCCAATGTGGTCAGTATTGAAGGCAGTTGAAATCTTAACAGCATCCTATCATAACATCATCAAATCTTGACATAAAATAAAATAACATACCGACGTCATATGAAAGAAACGTATTTCCACAGCCAATCGATCTTGAGGCTTTATATTACGAGTGATATAAAGTCAGTTTGCATTCGTATCTAGTATCCTACAGCAAGAAATTGACAGACAAACTGTAGTCTTTGTGCATCTATTGACAGCCTAAATTATGGGGAAGTGTCACTTAGTTTTTTTTTTAACAAGCACCTACTACCTACGTTTTAAACAGCATGGTTCTAGGATTGGTTATAGAGGTTATATTGGTTATAGTTCTGAATTTGGACAATGTTTCAACCAAGTATTACCGATTTTTACAACTAGCGAACGGCATTATTTCAATTTTTGACTGATTTTTCAACTTTGAAATTTTTGAAAATTTGATACATATTCTTATAGAAAATTTTACGCTGATTCCGAATATATCACATGTTAGTATGCTGAAAAAATTATTTCGCACAACAAATCGCAAAAAACAGGCTATTTTGAAATTTTTGACTACATTTTTGAAAATTTCAACCTGAAGATGTAATCCGATCATGCTGGCCAACGAACTTGAACTTTCGTTTTGTGTCCTTAACATTTTAAAATTTGTTTGAAGTTTCTAGCACAATTCTACGGACAGTTATCGTCTGGAATGACACATACATACATACATACATAAATACATACATACATACATACATACATATATACATAAAAAAATGCGTTAAACTTCAGAATATAATTCAGAATAGCCTGAAACGGATTTCTGCATAAAAGTTTTTCAAAAATCCACATTCTACAAATTTTGAGGCGAGAGCAATAGCTTAATTTTCTTCAAAAATTCGCTAAAATGATCCTGGTAGGCGGTAGAGGGGTGTTAGTCGTGCTAAAAAAAAGTATTTTTCTAACTAAACATAAATGATAGATTTAAATTCACACAGTGTTTACAATTTATGTGAAATTTAGAAAATTAAAGAGAAAAAATGTTCAGCTGTCACATAGTATCGAATTAAAAGTCAATGATGTACTGTTCGAAGATAACTTTACCTCAAAAACTGCTCTTCTTAAAAACTCGCTCTTCTCGTGGATTTTGCAAAACCGGGACAAAATCGAGTCCCAAGGCGCCTTGTTGGGACATTGGGACATGGAGAGCGAAACCGGTGACGGTCCTGGTTCCCGGGACGAATGGCAGCAACCCTATACTTGAGAGTACAATTTGGTCAACTCTGAGTCAATCTGGTCTGAGCACTCTTCCACCTGACATCCGGGAACGCCCCTATAAGTTCCCCTCTTTTCTCTATGATAACAAATCACCTTGATTCTCTACCTTTGAGTGTAAATAATAATATTTACACTCGAAGTTCTCTACGTAAATTGAAACGTGATTCTACATGTTCGCTATACCGAATCTCTACTAAGGATCTTCCTCGATTGTTGCGTTAGTCTTTCTCAAACGGACCTTCCATCCAGTTTGCAGGTAGGTGTCGCCGTCACTTGAAATGACCCGAAGCTACAATTCCCAATCGATTTTCCTGATTCATTTTTAGTGCATTTTCCTGAAGAAAAATGTGCGCTGTTCTGTTCACTTTGTCCGTTTATGTACGTATGTTTTTGTATCCTCGTGAAAGCGCTTTAACTTGACAACTGGACCGAATTTGACGGGAAGGGTCGCAAAATTATCAGCTAGACAATCAAGATAAATTGGTTGCGAAAATCCTCATTGATAATCAGCAGCGTGAACTGATTTAGAGATTCAAAAAATCCAATTTCTATGCTATTTAGCGTTCGAAGCTGAAATTCGGAACGAAGCCTCAGTGAGACAAGTAGGATAGGATTTTATCTTGCCGAACCATCCCAATCAGTTGAGAGATTTCTATGCTATTTGTATTTCGAAGCTGAAATTTGTAACAGAACCTCTGTGAGACATGTGGGATGAGATTTGCACTTGCTTAACCACCCTAATAAGCTGATTGAGCTGTTAACGCTAATTTCTATGCTATTTATCCTTGGAAGCTGAAGTTTAAACCGGAACCTCTGTGAGACATGTGGGAATGGATGTGATTTTAACTTGCTGAACCACCCTAACGTTAACGCTAATTTCAATGCTATTTATCCTAAGAAGCTGAAATTTGAAACGGAACCTCTGTGAGACAGGTAGGATAGGATTTTCACTTGCTGAACCACCCTTATCAGCTGATTGAGCTGTCAACACTAATTTCTATGCTATTTGTCTTACGACGCTGAAATTTGGAATGGAAGCTAGAATAGGTAGAATAGGATTTCAACTTACGGAACCACCTCAATCTGCTCTGCGCAAATTTCTATGCTATTTATTCTAAAACGCTGAAATTTGGAACGGAACCTCTGTTGTACAGAAAAGGATTTTAAATTTAGGACAAGGGGGTGATTGTAATGTAGTAGTTCCCCCTTCAAAGGGGGGAGGCGATTAACCTGCCACAACCAGAGGTTATCCTGAAATCTGATAGCCCAGGAACCATCCTAAAGGACCCGCTAAACGGTCAGTATTTTGATCAATAGTGGTTGATCAATCAACTGAGACAGCCAAGATTGAGCGTCTAGAAGAGCGTTTGATGATTGAGTCAATGAATGACGAGATTGATGAAAAGTTTGATTCACGTCAATGACTGAAGAGGGGGTTTAAGCGTCTAGGAGCGTTTTGAACAATCTTTCCCTCAGTCACCAAAATGTTGTCTCTCCATTCCTTCTGAATTCCACTAGCCTATGCTTTTTTTGTAACATAACTTGAAATTGTCTTGCATTGAAAGAAAGTCTTTATACAATTTCTTCATAAACATGATTTTATCAGAACATAATATGTTAATACACCTACCTGAATATTATCCTTCAGTGTCTCAATTATAGCTGTGAATGTTTCCATTATGATGACCTCGAGAGTCTGAGGAGCTATGGCACACATGAATTTGAGGTTTCCAAATCCATGCCTGTAGATAAGTACCTCAATGTGATTGATAACCTCTGGTTTGCAGGAATCGCTTCGCGCATAACGGTGTCCTTTTTCTCAATTTTTGGTCGTACTAACTCCAACTGGTTGTCAAAACTTTCATCGTTCATTCTCAGAAAGTTCTTGTAATCCTCTGGCTCCTTATCGCGCAGAATGCTGAGTTGATGTTCATGACTGAAACGGTGTCCCATTATGTACCACTCTTTTGACCACCGCCTTTTCCTCTTCTTTTTCTTTTGATCCTTTTTCTTCTGGAGGGCAGCTACAGACAGTAAAAACATGGCCAGATCCTGGTTGGAACCCATTGTTTCAGCAGCACACTGCTGCAGTCGTCACACGTGCTAGTCGTCACACTTCACAAGTCGAACAGCTTGACGAAACTGATTCAAACGACTGAAGACATGATTGACGAACAGATTGAAGTGAGCTTCAATCTGTTCGTACAATCTTTTGATCAACCAGACTGACCGTTTAGGGGGTCCTTAACTTACGGAACCTCCTCAATCTGCTCTTTGCGCAAATTTCTATGCTTTTTATTCTAAAACGCTGAGATTTGGAACAGAAAAGGATTTTAAATTTATGACAAGGGGGTGATGAAAATGTAGTAGTTCCCCCCCTTCAATGGGGAGAGGCGATTAACATGCCACACCCAGAGGGTAATCCTGAAATCTGATAGCCCAGAACCATCCTAAGATGTAACATTTGCAAGAATTGAGAAGGACCACCACCTGCTCCTATCCATCACTACTAGCCGAACTACCCCAATCAGCTGAATGAGCTCTTAACGCTAGTTTGTATGCTATTCATCCTACGAAGCTAAAATTAGGAACGGAGCCTCTGTGAGACACGTAAAATAGGTATGATTTTCACTTTCCGAACCACCCGATTCATCTGGTTGAGCTTTTAGCGCTAATTTCTATTACATTTTTATCCTACGAAGCTGATAAAATTTTCTTATTTTATTTAAGAATAAAAAAATCATAATCAGAATTTTAAAAACGCTAGAAAATAAATTAAAATCGCGGCAAATTATTTCACAAGGGTTTACTATTTTTTCAATTGAGTTTGATCGTAGTTTTAGTTGGCTTGCGTACGTCATAAGGCCCGTCCAGACTCCTCTTCGTGTCCTATTTCGAGTTGCCACAGCCTATACTTCTATAATTATAAACGCATGTATTATAATTTCTCGATTTGAGCTCCTACCTATTCAAATAATTATTGCCTTGTTAATATCATTATCTAAGTACGTATGAAAAGTCGAGAGGATATGTTATTAAATATGCGTAGGAAAAGCATTGGTATTAACACACAAATATGACCTAGAAAAAAACATTTATTCATACCTCGAAGGAACGCTATAAACACCTCATGGTGCCGCCGTGTATTATATGGGTATAACACGTAAAAGTAATAATAATAAATATCCATTCTCCTACACCCCTCTGCTACGCCCCTGGTCACCCCAGACACCACAAGGTGCCGCGGCGCCTCCTATCACTCCACCCCCCCGCTCACTCCCCTCACCACCCACCGTGACCCCCCGCCGCGTGCGTGCGTGCGTATGTAAATCTCACTCAAAGCCTCGAAAAAGACACTTTTTCGCCCGTTTTTGGCCCATAGTTAGCCTAGAGGAAAACGCTGCAAATTATTTCACTAAGGTTTATTATTTTTTCAATTGAGTTTGATCGTAGTTTTAGTTGGCTTGCGTACGTCATAAGGCCCGTCCAGACTCCTCTTCGTGTCCTATTTCGAGTTGCCACAGCCTATACTTCTATAATTATATACGCATGTTTATATTTCTCGATTTGAGCTCCTATCTATTCAAATAGTTATTGCCTTATTAATATCTTTATCTAAGTACGTATGAAAAGTCGAGAGGATATGTTATTAAATATGCGTAGGAAAAGCATTGGTATTAACACACAAATATGACCTAGAAAAAAACATATATTCATGCCTCGAAGGAACGCTGTACCCACCTCATGGTGCCGCGGTGTATTATATGGGTATAACACGTAAAAGTAATAAATATCCATTCTCCTACACCCCTCTGATACGCCCCTGGTCACCCCAGACACCACAAGGTGCCGCGGCGCCTCCTCTCACTCCACTCCCCCCTCACCACCCACCGTGACCCCCTGCCAAGCGTGCCAGGCATGCGTCTTACACGTCTAGCACTCAAAAGTCTCGAAAAAGACACTTTTTCGCCCGTTTTTGGCCCATAGCATCTATGCGAGTAAAGCGATCAGGATGGTTGAACGTTAGGACCAACTAGACCCCAAATGGAGTCTATGTGCGAAAGGACGGGTTTTTTAAAGTAAATTCTTAGGCCTTTTATGGCCCGGACGGTGGACGGCGGACGGACATTTCAAATTTGGATTCTACACACTTCGAAACGTTAAGTGACAAAGTTTGAGGGGGGGTTATAAAATTTTTTTGCTACACGATCACATAGGCTTATTATTGGAAATAATAATCCAAAATGACCCATCACTTGAATTTTTAGTTCGCTCGAACGAGTACAAATTGTGAAACTGAGTTTTTGAGGATATTAAATTGTCACATGTAGGTACATGATTTTACAATAACTTTTCACGCAGGATCGTCTTGTGATGTTCATTTATTGAGATTCGTAACACCAACTTGGAAAAACACAGACAAAGCTTTCCGAATCACGCATTTCCCCACTCACTTACTGAAAAAATGTTTACGCACAAAGCGTAAAACTAAGCGTTTTTTTAGCGTCTTTTTCAAGTTTATCAATTTGATAGGTTTAGTATAGAATAATATACCTACGAGAAATATACTTTAGTATAGAATAATATAACTATGTACTTATCATCACTTTTTACGCCAAAATGTTCATAACATTTTTTTTTTCTTCCTCAGAAATCACTCGAACTTTATGTCGAGGCGGGGACATCCAGACGGTGAAGAAACACCGAATTCCAAGCAAACGCAGGAAACCCCGACTAACACCCGAAACTACGGATATACGGTAATTAAATGGAATATGAATTCATGTTGTATTAGAATTTAAGAGGGTTTTTTGTTTGTTTAAGAATTGATGCAATTGTTTTTCTCAGCCATTTCGGTTTATTTCCAATTACGAAACTTTGTAATTTACCAAGTTTTTTGCTGAATTAAGAGATCCATCTGTCTACCGTGCGGCATTGGAAAATATGAGCGAACTAGGAGGCAAAATTATTTATGCTCACTATCTTATATGAAATTTGACGCTGAATCGGAATATACCCCATATTTTCATACCCAAATAGGCTTTATTTAAACACACTTTTTTTTGCCTAATCCATCTTCCCCAAACTCCTACTGGAGTGAGTTGAAATACTCAGAAACAGCTGATCTACCTTCCCCAAACATCCGCTAGAGGGTATTGTCGTCGTTTCATCCCTCATTTCCATGCCAGAACATTGACCTGTTACAGGTATGTAACGCGTCTCATATTTGTATTGATGGGCAACTCGAATGATTTTCAGAATCGAATATCTCACATCCGAATGTTTGTAATAATCGAATATTCATTCTAATGTTTCATTCGTATGGTTCGACAACAGAATGGAAAATAGCCTTTTCGCCATTTTCACATTCTTCTTGATTTTCATTAATCGATTCCTCTCCTTCTTACAGACATTTTATTCATTATTTCATTGAACTAGTAATTATTAGTTGTAATAACTGAAAAAGTCCACTATTTTGTATCTGGTATCTGGTCAATTGATTCGTTCATCTTACTACTTAGTTGATAACTACCTTCCTGAAATTTCAACTGGTCGCTGATTTCCATACAATTTTCATTATTTCCGAAACCAAAAATGAATACCTATTAGAAATTTTCGTTCATTTATTAAATCTAAAATATCAAGAAAATTCTCGCGGAAATTATAGGTTGCATGTTCGTATTTGAACGCAACAACAGCAGAAACTCGAGATCCAAGCATCATGTGTGAGCATCCGAGAACTGAGACTTTCATCCATCGGAAGCGGGGAACGAGATTTTCGGCGGGTCACAATTACACCAAATAGTTTCATTTGGATTCAGTGTTGCCATTTTAATAATAATAATTATTTGTTGAATGAATAAAAGGGAAGATTTCGAATTTTTTCTCGTGTTTCTAAACTATTTCATTAGATACATCAAGACGTTCTGTTTCAAAAATCGGAGAATCGTACGAAATCCGTAGAAAATGTACGGATAAATACCAATGATTCCACAGACGGACCATTGATAAAGAATAGGCGAATCTAGCTCTAGATTGGATACAACCATTTCGAGAACCGAGATTCAAGATCATTCCATTTCCATTGGGATGAGGGAAGACGTTAGCTTTGTCTCGAATATTCTATAGGTAACTAATTTGCACTATTCTAATTTATGATTCTATATTGTAAGATTTTCATTGAGCAACTGAGCACTGTGAATTCTTGAGAATACGTTGTGGGGGGAGGGGGGGTTCATGATTCATGTTTCAGGGCTTTCATTCGAATGATTTTGATAATTGAATACTTCATTCTATTCAGCATTCGAATGGTCCATCTCTAACATATTAGTTTGGGAGGATGGGGTATTGAAGGTGCACTCCCATTCGTTTTTCCTTTTTCGGAATATTTCCCAAAATCTTAACCTCTAAAACCAATCAAAATACGATTTAGGTGTTTCTTTTTTGCTAGACTTATCTGAGCAATCATTCTCAAAAACTTAAAATTTCATGTGTGTGTGTGTGTGTGTTGGTGAGGGGAGGGGGGGGGGGGGGGGTACCGATACATCCTGATATTTTCAATCAATTTGTAAATTTCCGTCTGGGTGATGAAGCACTTGGGGCTCGGAATGGTTAAGTACTGCGATTGCATCTCGAACGATAGATTACTCGTAGTTCATAGGTTATGATAATGCTCTCGAGGGTCGAAGGTAGTGGGTTCATATCCTGTTGCATGGACCTATTTTTTTTTGCTCGTACAACTCCCGAAATATACTTCTAAAACGTCATTCTGACCTGCATGTCCAACTAATTTGAATTTTCACTAAGGGATTGACTACTTGATGTTATGTATTTTTGAGATGCGAGCTTGCGAGCATCCAGATTACCAAACTATACACTTTATTCTGATCTACATGTCCACTAATCTGCATTTTTACTAAGGGATTGACTACTTGATGTTATGTCTTTTTGAGATGCGAGCTTGCGAGCATCCAGACCACCAAACTATACACATCATTCTGATCTACATGCCCAACTAATCTGCATTTTTACTAAGGGATTGACTACTTGATGTTATGTCTTTTTGAGATGCGAGCTTGCGAGCATCCAGACCACCAAACTACACACATCATTCTGATCTACATGCCCAACTAATCTTCATTTTTACTCGTACTAAGGGATTGACTGGTACACAATCTCCTCACCAATACATATCTATTTTTTCTTCGCATATGGATAAATCCATAGATTTACTCGGAGCGATGCCGTAGTGTTGGCAACCGTGCTGCTCTTGTGAAGCGAATGCCGATCGTTCCCGAGTGTTCACGAAAGGAGCCGACCGGTCCCTAGTGCTTCATCCCACAGACGGAAGTAATTTGTAAAAGCAGTTCTGCTTGCTACATGTTGGGTCATAAGGGGGGGGGGGGGGGTACGTCCAATAAAATTATGATCTATTTGCTATTCTCACTAAAGTTGCATACAACCCTCACATAGGGACGTACCTATAATGCATGTATTACTTACCATTATGTTTGATTTATTATTTTCAATAATGAATTTTTGTAATCAAGAAAAAATTGGTTTACCCCCTCCCCTCCTCAAAATTTGTTGGCTTACTTTTCAAGATACGTAGATTTCAAAAACCAATTAAAAAAATCCGTCCATACGCCGTCTGCCGACCGAAGCTTTCCTCCAAAACTTCATGGAATTTCGCTCAAAAATCTTACAACGGCATCAATTTTAATCAGCCCCAAAGGAGAGCAATTAAGGGCTGAAATATTGAAAAATAGAGATCTCGAAAACTTTCAACGTAACTCGATAATGTATCATTTATCTTAATTTTAAGGTTTCATTTATAGTCATCATCCCAAACAATCAAATGATACCACACGGATACGTTTATAAATGCGTTTGCTCTCCCTTTACTGAAACTGCTACTGGGAGGGAAAAAATAGAAATAAATAAAATAACTAAATAACAATATGGGATTAAATCATAACTGGTGGAGCATATCGAAAATCGCCTCGTGATTTCACGTTCGTTTCAGCTAATTTATAATTCCAGTCTAGTTTTTATTTCAAGAAACCGGGTTTATTAAAATTGTTCTCACCTGCAGATGCTCTTCTGAAGCGTAGGTAGGTGATTTGTTTAATATAATTATATTTATTTGGTAGGTTAGTTCGTGTTAAATACTTGGAAAGTGAAGGTGTGTTACTTAATTTAATTAATTTTTCTTCGGTAGGCGTCTACACCTATGCAGACTTAATTAAAGTATGTTCAATAGTATAATAGTATCTATAATGATATACCGTTTTCTATTTATAGACAGGTGTTTCGTGTAGAAGAGCTATCCAATTCAGAAATAATAAACATTTGTGTAATAATTTGCAACGTTTTCGTTGCTCCATCTTGAGATCTTGACGTGAATCTATCAATTCTTACGGGAGAGTTGAGGGATTTCATTTTTTTTCTGGTCTATTACAACGGTTCAGTATCGGAAATGAAACAAACATAGAAAAGTGTTGATTTCTGCAACATCCTTCGTGTTTTCTTCTCTGACTGGTTTCTGTCTATCATAATCTGTCTAAAATAAAAGTTCCAATCATGCAGCATGATTGTTTGAGCGAATTCCCGTAAGTTATCGTATTATATTATGTTATACTGTTTTGAAATTTGTGTGCATAGATATTACTACCATTTTTCACTGTTCACTACCACTGTTCACTACCATTTTTATGACCAAGAAACTCTTTCTAAATAATAGCCTGTGATTCAAGAAAGATTTTCGATTTTTTGGTTTTTATTTGGCGTTGTTCTCGATTCTTTATCAAATACTATTGAAATCTAAGTAAATGTTTCGAAACGATTTTGTGCATAAATTTTTCAATGTTCTGGTTCATTGTTAAAAAACTTTTTTCGACTAAAATTCTGTTAAAAAAATATAAATAAATTTAACATGTTTAAAGCCGGTTTTAGTCTTTTTTAGTGAGTTTTTGAGCATATATTTTTGAAATTCTACCAATTCATTGTGCTCAAAACGTGCTGGCCAACGAACTCATCCTTTCATTTGGAATGCTTGATTTCTTCTTCTTCAATCAATAATTAAAATAAAAGTTCCAATCGTGCAGCATGATTGGTGTGAGCGAATTCCCGTAAGTTTTCGTATTATAATTATGTTAGAATGTTTTGAAATTTAAGTGCATAGATATTGTTCACTACCATTTTTATGACCAAGAAACTCGTTCTAAATAATAGCCTGTGATTCAAGAAAGATTTTGGATTTTTGGTTTTTATTTGGCGTTTTTCTCGATTCTTTATCAAATAATATTGAAATCTAAGTATATTTTTCGAAACAATTTTGTGCATAAAATTTTCAATGGTCTGGTTCATTGTTGATAAACTTTTTTCGACTAAAATTCTGTTTAAAAAAAAAGATAAATAAATTTAACGTGTTTAAAGCCGGTTTTAGTCTTTTTTAGTGAGTTTTTGAGCATATATTTTTGAAATTGGAACATTTTATTGTGCTCAAAAGTGTTGGTTGACGAACTCATCCTTTCATTTGGTACGCTTGATTTTTTGGCGCAAGAATAAGTTTTGAATCCTAAGGAGGGTTATCGTCTGGAAAGACATATATAGCATTTACACGTGAAATTGGAGGTTTTACACATCAAATTGGAGGTTTTACATATCAAATTGGAGGTTTTACGAAATTGGAGGTTTTACACATCAAATTGGAGGTTTTTGGTTTCATATTAGAGGTTTTACGCTTCAATTTGGTGGATGATTTCTTCATTGTGGAAATCCTTCAGTTTCCACTCTTGTGGTACCTACTGTCACTACTTCGGAATATAAACACGATTTACGTGATGAAAATGTTGGAGGATCTGGCAGCCGATGCTACAGGGCAAGAAGTACGTCAAAAAAATTAATTTCATTAATTAATTTTTCGTTTATTATGTTCATACATGTTTGTTGATTACCCATGATTTTCGTTATGAGTTCGTTGTGATTCTCGAAACGTCTCGTCCTATTCATTCCTATTCATATTTACAAGTTCCTTAACCTTGTATTATATATCATTTGTTTCATGTGTTAATTTGTTTTGTGCTTTTCCAGCATTAAATCATGCATTTACTAAATTTCCGTTATCCTCCAATTTGAAACGAAAAACTTCCAATTTGAAACCTTTATCATCAACGTCGAGCATGACACCACAGCTCTCATACGTTCGGATGATCATGAGGATGGTAAGAGGAGGTTCGTGGGATAGCGTTAATTTCTCATTATCGGGCTGGTTACGGTAAAAAGCGAAAATCGTGGGCGTTCAAACGTAACGTCGAGGTGCGAAAGGAATGTGGGTCAAGAACGAGAAGGCGAAGGACGAGATGGAGATCTGACCTCAGAAAACCACAGGTGGAGAGTGGATGGCCCTATAGACCACACACCGGAATTTAATTCTGTCGGAAGCAGATATAGTTTATTATCACGGGTTATCATTAATCGACTTGAGGCCAGAGTTTGCAAAATCTCACCCATGAGTATGATTAAGGTGTTTAATCACAGGAATACGTTTCTGTGATTATGAATATAATTAAATTTGTATTCATACGTAAGAGTATGGTTAAAGTCATAATCACGAAGTATGATTAAAAATGAATTCTTGATCACAGATCCATGATTAATCACAAAAATCCGTGATTTATCACAGATTTTGGTTAATTATTTTCAATAACGAACCATTGTAATCGACCATGAAAAAAAAAAAAAAAAAAAAGATTTCAACACCCCCTGAAAATTTTTTGTTTCGCTTATTAATTTAGTAAAACAAAAATCTTGTACATTTCTATAACAATAAATTTGAAAAAGGTATGAAAATAGGCTAAATAGTTATGTAATAATTCTGGTACAAAAAAGATTAATCAAAATTTGCATAATATTATACATATTTATGATGATGAGTAGGTATACGAGTAGGTAAGCCATCAGTTTTTGTCATAGACAGTGGTGACATAGCCTGACATGTCTTGCAACTTCAGCTTGTCCGGTGATGAAGTTACCTCCCTTTCCCAACACTACATCAAAAATATTAGTGAAACACTTTTTAGATGATTTGAAGTGTTGGGAAAGGGAGGTAACTTCATCACCGACAAGCTGAAGTTGCAAGACATGTCAGGCGTCACCACTGTCTATGACAAAAACTGGTGGCTTACCTACTCGTATACCTACTCATCATCATAAATATGTATAATATTATGTAAATTTTGATTAATCTGTACCAGAATTATTACATAACTGTTTAGACTATTTTCATACCTTTTCAAATTTATTGTTTTAGAAATGTTCAAGATTTTTGTTTTACTGATTAATAGGCGACTAACTTAGTTTAAATTGTATAAAATTAAAGTAAGCAACCTAATTAGATTAATTTTTATTAGAATATATCTATGGTTATTGGTTTTGTTTTAACAAGATAGTATTTTGAATTAATATTTCTGATATATTTTTGCCTTTATACATAGTATACCTTTCTATATTTAATTAAATAGCTTACCTGTTTGGAGTACTCATAATTGCATACCAAAGGTTTATTATTTAGTCAAAACCGGGCTATTAGTGGAAAACTAGTGTCAGGAATATTTTTTTTAACAATGAACCCATCATCATCCCATATTTATATTGTCACATTGTTTACAACAGTAGGTACTAAGTATTTATAGGAATATTTTGAAAATTTTAAATTATGTACTTTTTGGAAAAAAATTAAATCAAAATTTGTATTTGTATTTTGCCAAAAATGTTTTTATTAGAACCTATGGCCTGATGTATACCACTGGAAAGAGCATAAAAAAAGCTGCAAAATGACACCTCTCCCAGCACTCTAGCTCAATTAGGACAGTTCCTATAGCGAATAGTATAAAATCTGTTCATGGTTTTGTGATGAGATTTTGTAAGTTTTACATAGCCATATTTAAGAAACGGTTTGAGATTAAAATTTGGTATTTTCTTAGTCTCAACACCTACTATGAGTATACCAAATTTGAGTAAAATCTAATATGGTGAGTGAATTGGGTGTGTTGAATTGACATGGAATGACCGTAATTATAGACAACTCTTCTGCGTAGAAGGGCTATCCAATACAGACGTAATATAATAAAACTTTGTGTAATAATTTGCAGCGTTTTATATTCGATTTTTGAAATTTACGTATCTTGAAATGTAAACCAACAAATTTTGTGGGGAGTAGGGGTTGAACATTTTTGTTAGTCTATTGCAAAGGTTCATTATTGAAAATAATATTCCAAAACTCATTCGTAGGCATTGTTCAGTGGAACAATATAAAACGTTGTCCAGCTTCAAAATCATTGGGACGCTATAAGGCTCTGGACGTCACTTCATACATATAGGTATATCCTTCCCGAATCAAATTTTAGGTTTCCCGAATGAAATGCGAGGCATTCCGTATCAACTTCAAGGTTTCCCTAATGTAATCCAAGGTTTTCAGTTCAAAATTCAAGGTCCTACATTCCAAATTAAATGTTTTATATTTCAAATTAAAGGTTTCCGTTTCAAATTGAAGGTTTTATTTTTTTCATTAAAAATGTTCAACAACCAATGTTTTCGAAAGGTTGTCATTGACAATTTTTATTTTGACATGGATATGTCTTTGCTCTGGGGGGTCAACCAAAAATTTCCGTCACGCAAAAATTTATGTCACAATTTCACTGTTTTTCACGTACAACCCAGCCGTTGCTAGGGGAATGGAACTTCCGCAGTTTTCATCGCACAAAAATCGTTCGCCACTCGTTGGAAAGCGCTTGATTTATGTGATAAATGTTCACATCTCAAGCTACCAATTTCCCTCTCCTTACGTAACTGGCTACATTCTAAAACTAAGTTGATTGGACTATAAACAATTTTAATAAGCCAGTTACAATATTCTTAATGTAAAGCAATAGCATCATTTACTCCACTCCATAAGAAATATTTTCATCCTTTTGACAACAGTCGAGGACAACTCGAGTACAACCTTTATGAAATCCCCAATCAAAGACATATCCATGTAACATGGTATCTGCTTGTAAAGCGGATAGTGGAACTCGTTTACGAGTTTCTGAATTTATGGGAAAATTTCGGATAAAATCGGAAATTCTATCATCGAGAGATTATAAAGTAGGTTTTAGAACTAAATAAATAATTACCTCCAACATCATAGGATTTTGGCTCATTTGAGCCTTGAATCCGAGGTTACCGAGAAACCGTCAAAACACTAAACCAATACCACATTTTTTTCGGCGTTGAGCCCTCTATTCTCCCTCTTCTATCTTGAAATTCAAAATTTCGAGGTTTTTAGTACAACTAGACTAAAAGAAGAAAGAAATGAAAGGTACCGTTCTACATTGTAAACATAATTTCTCCCTTGAGAGGGAAAAACATTAAATCATGTTTAATGTTAACAAGCGGTTGCAATCATGTTCACAATATCAATTATTGAGAATGATCACCTGAGTGTACACAATTATTCAAATAACCATGCTCATAACTCAGCTTGTTGGCCACGCACTTTGCAGTAGTTAACATAATATGGTTGGATAAATCGAGAGCTTTCGAACGAATGGTCAACGAATTTTGTGGGATGAAAAACGACGAAGTACCATTTCCCTAGCAACGACTCGGTTGTAAGCGGAAATCATCAGAAAAAAACGTTGCAGATTTGCGTGTCGGAATTCACAGAACGACCCCCAGCCCTAAAACATTAAACATGTTAAAATAGTCTTAAAGCATTACTAGGATCCGTTAAGTTTTCTTTTGATATTCACGTACACCCAAGCCGTTGCTGGGGAAATGAAACTTCTTTTTTCTTGTTGCTTTTTATAGCTCAACAACCTATCATTCATTAGCTTGAGAAATATGATATACTTGAGGTACTGAAGTTGTGATATCTATGCCCAAAATTATGAGCTGGTTTTTCATAGAAAATGTTCAACAACCAATGTTTTCGAAAGGTTGTCATCAAACTATACTTGAGAACAAACAAAAACTGTATAACTTGATAACTTTCTACAGTGCAATGCATGTTGACTGTTGCTTCATTTTGACTTATCACATCCCACATGATGAGCTCATCACCGCCGTTCGCTGGGAAGGTGTCTTGCGAATAACTTTACTTTTAAAAATACCTTCTCTGCAAGGTTCAGCTGTGGTGAATACGTTGGGAGGTACTTCGCCTCAATACCGATCACTTGTATAACTTTAATTTGAAATGTAAAACCTTTTATTTGAACAGGAAACCCTTGGATTTATTAGGAAAACCTTGAATTTGATTAGGAAAATGTATGAATATTAATAAAATCAATATTAATATGGATTGGTCTCTAATGGTGAGTGTTGTCTTATGCACACGTGGTTTCGTTGATGTAGCGCCTCCAGTCGAGTCATGGGGCTATTTTTACTTCCCGCCTAAATCCACTCTGCCTCGCCTTCCATAGCCTCCCCCAGAACTTCCCACCTCCATCCAGTCTCTCCCACTTCCCCTTCCATCGCAGCTGGAACTCCTTCTGTCAACCCACATCTCTGGTTCCAGTTGCCGCTTTCTCAGTGGTGCCAGGGGTACGATAATTACCGTACGTTACGATATTATTCTGAAAGCGCTCTTTTAGGCAAGGCGCAAATAGAAGCGCAGGTTGGTGGAAAATCCTGCTCGCAGGTTCCAAGTGCAATTTGAAACGCAGGTTCAGTTGGTGAGTCACTCCCTTGTTTCAACCAATGTGTTTCAATGAGAAAAAGTCAATATAAACGTAGTTGAAGGTCTGAAATACCCAACTATCTTTGGTTTTACTGAGCACATAATGAAACAACGAGTTCCACTATCTGCTTTACAAGCAGATACCATGTAACATGGATATGTCTTTGATTGGGGATTTCATAACGGTTGTCCTCGAGAATTGTAAACAAATCCTTTAACTTTAAACAAATCCCTGGGCCGCATCCCGACTAATTCCAACAAAACAACGGTTTACTACGAACTAAATCACTCGCGACGAAGTTGTGGAAACCCATTATAAAAACGGAAGTTAGTGAAAAACGTTGTCTATTTCCACGAAAAATAAAGAGTTACAATGTTAAATCGATTTCGACGGTTAGGCCATCATCAGTAACAAACAATAACTCTAAGAGTTACAATGTTAAATCGATTTCGACGGTTAGGCCATCATCAGTAACAAACAATAACTCTACTAAGTTATTGTTTGTTACTGATGATGGCCTAACCGTCGAAATCGATTTAACATTGTAACTCTTTATTTTTCGTGGAAATAGACAACGTTTTTCACTAACTTCCGTTTTATAACGGTTTTACTTATAGAAATGTTGAAAATAACTGTGGAGAGAAGACTTGGCGTTCAAGAGCACCGTCCTACCCCCCACCACCAGCCACCTTATAAACCATAATCGGCCTCCGTATAATGATCAGCCTCAGTATAATGAAACAGGCCTACGTAATACATAAGACTGATTTTTATAGTTTGGTGGTCTGGATGCTCGCAAGCTCGCATCTCAAAGATAAAAAATATCCTAAATCAATCCGTTTAGCAAAATACAGATTAATTGGACAAACAGATCAGATTTGACGCCTAAAATGATGTTACGGAGGTCGAATATGAAGAAGAATTGAATCTAGATGGCACAGGTGATGGGGGGTTGGCCGTGCTGTTGAACGTCTAGTGGAGAGAAGCCACTACAATGAGTTGTTGTTAACAGTCGACTGTTGTCAAGAGGATGAAAATGTTTCCAATGGAGTGGAGTAAATGATGCTATTGCTTTACGTTAAGAATATTGTAACCGGCTTATTAAAATTGTTTATAGTCCAATCAACTTAGTTTAGGAATGTAGCTAGGTACGTAAGGAGGGGGAAATTGGTAGCTTGAGATGTGAACATTTATCACATAAATCAAGCGCTTTCCAACGAGTGGCGAACGATTTCTGTGCGATGAAAACTGCGGAAGTTCCATTCCCCTAGCAACGGCTGGGTTGTACGTGAAAAACACTGAAATTGTGACACAAATTTTGCGTCACGGAAATTTTTGGTTGACCCCCCAGAGCAAAGACATATCCATGTCAAAAAGAAAAGATTTGAAAGCTGAAAAACGACGAACTCTAATAAAAAACAACAGAAACACTAATAAGGCGCTGAATAACAGTAAGATAAGAGAGGAGTGGAGTTGTTTGTTGTTGTACTACTTGTGAGGGTATGGCTCGTGGCGGGCAACGATCTATACACAGTGTTTAGACCGTTGGTGGCGGGTAGCCAAAAGAAGGGGCGGCGAAATTGGTTGGTAGGTAGTTAGTAAGTAGAGTAGGTAGCTTTTTCAGTGAGTAGCTTAAGTTTTTTCTTTTTGTTGGAAAATTCCGAAAATGGAGGACATTTTAGTACAATGGTGGACATGGAGTAGAGTCGTAAATGGAGGACATGTCCTCCCAAAGGATACCATCTGGGTAACCTACCTGTGAACGAATTTGACTTTTTTTAAAAATAAAGTTGACATTTCAACAATGATTTGAGATTTAAAAATACATCAAGACACCTGTTGAGCTTCGATGCAAAATTAAAACTCCGCTGTGTACAACTGAATTAAAACTTTATTCGCTATTGATTTATAGCATTTTCACGTCAAATTGGAGGTTTTCCATTTCAAATTGGAGGTTTTACACATCAATTTGGAGGTTTTACACATCAATTTGGAGGTTTTACACATCAATTTGGAGGTTTTACATTTCAAATTGGAGGTTTTCCATTTCAAATTGGAGGTTTTCCATTTCAAATTGGAGGTTGACGGAAATACATGATTTAATTCTGGGAAAGAAATAACAACAAATTAGCGAGTGAAACGTAACATTCAACAAGTAAGAATGAACATAATAAACGGAAAAGAATGAACAAATTTTTCAACGTAAGTCTCTCCCTGCAGCAGCGGCTGTCAGGTCTATCATCATTCTCATAACATAATTTGTGCAGTCCGATGTGGTGACAGTTGCAATGCTTCGGGTAATCGTGTCTCACAGGTCGTGGTTTGTTTGGGGCTCACTGAGGATTTGTCTTGCTGACAACTTGATTTTTGAAAAGCAGTGCTCCACTGAATTCAAGTTGGGTGAGTAGGGGGGCAGATATTTCACGTTAAACCCCAATTTGAAATGGAAAACCTCCAATTTGAAATGTAAAACCTCCAATTTGAAATGGAAAACCTCCAAATTTATGTGTAAAACCTCTAAATTGATGTGAAAATAAAAGACCAAGCTAAATTTTATCAACGAAAGCAACGATAAACCGCCGAATCTGAATCCGAAATCGGATATCGAAAGAAACTCGTAAACGAGTTCCACTAACCGCTTTACAAGCAGATACCATGTTACGTCGATATGTCTTTGATTGGGGATTTCATAACGGTTGTCCTCGAGTTATCTACTCCTATGGAGTGGAGTAAATGATGCTATTGCTTTACGTTGAGAATATTATAACCGGCTTATTAAAATTGTTTATAGTCCAATCAACTTAGTTTTGGAATGTAGCCAGGTACGTAAGGAGGGGAAATCGGTAGCTTGAGATGCGAACATTTATTACATAAATCAAGCGCTTTCCAACGAGTGGCGAACGATTTTTGTGCGATGAAAACTGCGGAAGTTCCATCAAATATGCCATCTAGATCCAATTCTTCTTCATATTCGACCTCAGTAACATCCGTTTAGGCGTAAATCTGATCTGTTTGTCCAACTAATCTGTACATTGCTAAAAGGATTGATTTAGGATATTTTTTACTTTTGAGATGCGAGCTTGCGAGCATTTAGACCACCGTACTATTAGAATCAGTCTTATCTATTTCGTAGGCCGGTTTATTACGGAGGCTGGTGGTGGCGGGTTTGACGGTGCTCTTGAACGCCAAGTTATTCACTAGTGGCTTATTGGTTTTAGCGAATTTTTGAAGAAAATTAAGCTATTGCTCTCGCCTCAAAATTTGTAGAATGTGAATTTTTGGAAAAATGTTATGCAGAAATCCGTTTCAGGCTATTCTGAATCATATTCTGAAGTTTAAAGATTTTTTTAATGTATGTATGTATATATGTATGTGTCATTCCAGACGATAACTGTCCGTAGAATTGTGCTAGAAACTTCAAACAAATTTTAAAATGTTAAGGACACAAAACGAAAGTTTAAGTTCGTTGGCCAGCATGATCGGATTACATTTTCGGGTTGAAATTTTCAAAAATGTAGTCAGCAATTTCAAAATAGCCTGTTTTTTGCGATTTCTTGTGCGAAATAATTTTTTCAGCATACTAACATGTGGTTTATTCGGAATCAGCGTAAAATTTCCTATAAGAATATGTATCAAGTTTTCAAAAATTTCAAAGTTGAAAAATCAGTCAAAAACCGAAATAATGCCGTTCGCTAGTTGTAAAAATCGGTAATATTTGCATGAAACATTGTCCAAATTCAGATTGAACTACTCTTATGGAAGTATCCCTGTCTATCAAAATCATAAACTAAAATTTCTCTACACGATCAATAGCGACTGAAATGTCGAAGATTTCTTCAAAAATTCGCTCATGGGGTCATGCTGCATGACTGGACTTTTTTGGGTTGAAATTTGCAGTTAGCATTTCTATGCGCTCAAAGTGCTCAAATTTCAAAACAATTCAACATAAATATAATACGATAATTTGAGGAAATTCGCTCATACGATCATACATAATACGATAATTTAAGGATATTCGCTCATACGATCATGCAGCATGACTGAAACTTTTTGTATTATCTGTAGATACTTTATCGATATGCATAGTTTGATGTATTTATCTCATCTACGGTAAATCCATTCTAAAATACGATATCTTGTGGAGGCCTGTACGGTGTACGATATTATGTTTGTCCCACGGACCTCCGGCAGTGCCGCGCCTTCTCTTTCTCACAGTCAATTCTCACTTTCTGTTCGCAGTCGGCCGGCGAGAAGATCACATTTTCCGACGAGTCCCTCCGCATAGCCGCTTACTACAAGAGCGTCGGGGATTTTTGGAAGTGAGTCAACCACCACAACGACCAATTTACCGTCTGAACGAACCCATAGTTTCTCTGTGTTAAGGTTTCACTGTGATTTGAAATTGTGTTGATCTTATAGAGTGATAGTGTCAGTTCAGTGTCGACTTCAGTTAGAGTTTCCTGCTCTAGTTACAGATAGAGAGGCTTCTGTAGTAGTCTCTCTAGGTAACACTACCATGCCTTCCATCACTGTCACCGTGAATTCTAGGTATTTTTTTCAGTCATTCATTCAAATAATCCGTACATAACATGATAAATCAGTCAGTAATCCATAGCATTCCCGCACTGATTTAAACCTTGTCCACTTGGATTTAGACGGTTGTTCTTCCTATTTTAGACCCATGTTCTAATATTTATAATTCCATTATTCTTAATAGTGAATCATAATAATGAAAAATACCGTTGTATAGGTAACTTTTTCTAGTTTCAACAAAAAATGGAGGAAGACAAAAAAGTCCAACTGAATGGTACATAAACTGACAAAATGAAGTGGGGGCTTATACCTACTGAAGTTTCTCAAATATCAGTTTTTTTGCTAAGTATAAGCCCCCACTTCGAATATTATTTACTACTTCCCTCCCATTTTCAATTTGAGATTTCTCCCATTCAAAACATCGCTTTCTCATTTTGAAATACGATTTGGACTCTTCTTTTAGCGAATTTTTGAAGAAAATTAAGCTATTGCTCTCGCCTCAAAATTTGTAGAATGTGAATTTTTGAAAAAATTTTATGCGGAAATCCGTTTCAGGCTATTCTGAATCATATTCTGAAGTTTAACGCATTTTTTTATTTATGTATGTATGTATGTATGTGTCATTCCAGACGATAACTGTCCGTAGAATTGTGCAAACAAATTTTAAAATGTTTAGGACACAAAACGAAAGTTCAAGTTCGTAGGCCAGCATGATCGGATTACATCTTCGGGTTGAAATTTTCAAAAATGTAGTCAAAAATTTCAAAATAGCCTGTTTTTTTGCGATTTGTTGTGCGAAATAATTTTTTCAGCATACTAACATGTGGTATATTCGGAATCAGTGTAAAATTAATTTCCTTTAAGAATATGTATCAAGTTTTCAAAAATTTCAAAGTTGAAAAATCAGTCAAAAATCGAAACGTAATATTTGCATGAAATGTTGTCCAAATTCAGATTGAACTACTCTTATGGATGTATCCCTGTATAACCAATCCTAGAACCATGCTGTTTAAAACGTAGGTAGTAGGTGCTTGTTTAAAAAAATATATATATATATGTAATCACAACTGATGAGTTTACTCTGTGAAATATTCCGTCCTCCGATTCTTGGTCGCTCTCTTTAATGTTTTACGCTCAACTGTTTTAGGACTTGATGTAGCTTTAATACTCACTGTGGCTTAGAAAATATCAGCCATGAAATTATGAAGAAGTTCTATTTATGTACGTACTAGCACGCAGACCCAAAATCATAAACTATAATTTCTCTACACGATCAATAGCGACTGAAATGTCGAAGATTTCTTCAAAAATTCGCTCATGCGGTCATGCTGCATGACTGGACTTTTTTACTGTTATAATTTGAAACATCCCAAGTATGATTAATATCAGTATCCCATACGATATTTGGTCTACTTGTCCAACTAATCTATTTTTAATCAATGGATTGGTTTAAGATATTTGTTCATTCTAGAGATGCGAACTCGCGAGCATCCAGACCAACAAACTATACACATCATTCTGCTATATTTTCCAATTAATCCATATTTTACTGGATTCATTTAGGATATTTTTTTAATGTTTGAGATGCGAGCTCGCAAGCATCCAGACCACCGAATTATACATATCACTCATTAATTAATTAATTAATACGGCACAAGCCCAATTACAATGGACTACATCAAGTTCAACCAGTTGATAATTAAATGTTAAGAATACATAGTTCAGAACAAATAGGCAGAATAGTGCCCAGATAATGACAAAAAATGTTATAAATTAAGTGAGTACATACAAAGATGCATCACACATCACCAGGAAAAGTAGCTCACTCTGAACATCGGGTAAGTTAATCATGGATTTTTAAAATTAATATTATCAATGAACTAACTATGAAACACGTCTAGGGAAGGAATGTTTTGAAGGACTAGATTCAGTTCTCTGGTTGGGCGGGTAGAGGTGGTCGATTGAACAAGTAGTTGGTTGCTGCAAAACGCACATGAATAAGCCCACGTTCATAATATTTATATTCATCCAATTAAACACTTAAGATAACAAATTTTACTTTTTACGAATATTTGGAATTGCTCTGAATAATTTGTAGTTTGGTGGTCTGGATGCTTGCAAGCACGCATCTCAAAATTAAAAAAGTCCAGTCATGCAGCATGACCCCATGAGCGAATTTTTGAAGAAATCTTCGACATTTCAGTCGCTATTGATCGTGTAGAGAAATTTTAGTTTATGATTTTGATAGACAAACATGGAATCAAATTATTAGGAGGTACTCATACTTTATTATTATTAAACTAATCTTGTAGATTTAAAGACAAATGAAGGTAAATATTCATAGATTTCGATGTCCAATGTGGTCAGTATTGAAGGCAGTTGAAATCTCAACAGTATCCTATCATAACATCATCAAATCTTGACATAAAATAAAATAACATACCGACGTCATATGAAAGAAACGTATTTCCACAGCCAATCGATGATGAGGCTTTATATTACGAGTGATATAAAGTCAGTTGCATTCGAATCGTTATTGGTTACACAGGGATACTTCCATAAGAGTAGTTCAATCTGAATTTGGACAATGTTTCATGCAAATATTATCGATTTTTACAACTAGCGAACGGCATTATTTCGATTTTTGACTGGTTTTTCAACTTTGAAATTTTTGAAAACTTGATACATATTCTTATAGGAAATTTTACGCTGGTTCCGAATATACCACATGTTAGTATGCTGACAAAATTATTTCGCACAACAAATCGCAAAAAACAGGCTATTTTGAAATTGTTGACTAAATTTTTGAAAATTTCAACCCGAAGATGTAATCCGATCATGCTGGCCAACGAACTTGAACTTTCGTTTTGTGTCCTTAACATTTTAAAATTTGTTTGAACTTTCTAGCACAATTCTACGGACAGTTATCGTCTGGAATGACACATACATACATACATAAATACATACATACATAAAAAATGCGTTAAACTTAAGAATATGATTCAGAATAGCCTGAAACGGATTTCTGCTTTCACATTCTACAAATTTTGAGGCGAGAGCAACATCTTAATTTTCTTCAAAAATTCGCTAAAATATCTTGAATCAATCCTTTTGGTAAAATATAGGTTAGTTTGACAAATAGATCACATTGTGGAGTGGGAGGGGGGTCCTCAGACTCTCTTGAACGGGGAAGAGTCCAGCCATACTTGAGTTATCGCCTCTCAACCCCTAAACTTTCGATCAATGTGTATATCTTACTCATTTATCTTGCATTGGTCCTATCACCATTGTTTTTGATCAGTGGCATTATTTGGGGACCATTTTCTCTAGTTTTAACCCAAAACATTAAAAAAAAAAAAAAAAAAAAATCGATTAATATCTGAAATTGCATAAACTAGCAGAGTAAGGAGTGAGGGCTTATACTATAGAAACTGATATATGAGAAACTTTAGTATAAGCCCCCACTTTTTATGTTTTCAGTTTATGCATTATTCGGTTGAACTTTTTCTTCCTTCTCCATTATTTGTTTAAACTAGAGAAAGTGATCTTCACAACGGGATTATTCAATATTTTTTATGATTAAGAATACGAAGTGATGAAGTTATGTATGAATATTGGACAATAAGGCTTATACTAAAGAACTATTGCAATGACTCGGAAAATTTTAAAATCACAATTTTTGAAAAACTATCATTGAAATCCGTTTTGAAGCATTCTCAGACGAATCCCAGAGTTTAACCCTTTTTCATGTACATAATGTCATTCCAGACGCGCCAAAAAATCAACCTTTCTAAATGAAAGGATGAGTTCGTTGTCCAACACATTTTGAGCACATTAAAAAAATTGGTTAAATTACAAAAAAAAAGTCCAGTCATGCAGCATGACCCCATGAGCGAATTTTTGAAGAAATCTTCGACATTTCAGTCGCTATTGATCGTGTTGAGAAATTTTAGTTTATGATTTTGACAGACAAACATGGAATCAAATTATTAACACATGCACAGAGTAAACTCATCAGTTGTGATTACTTTTTTTTTTTTTTTTTTTTTTTTTTTTTTTTTAAAGCACCTACTACCTACGTTTTAAACAGCATGGTTCTAGGATTGTTTATACAGGTATACTTCCATAGGAGTAGTTCAATCTGAATTTGGACAATGTTTCATGCAAATATTACCGATTTTTACAACTAGCGAACGGCATTATTTCGATTTTTGACTGATTTTTGAACTTTGAAATTTTTGAAAACTTAATACATATTCTTATAGGAAATTTTACGCTGATTCCGAATATACCACATGTTAGTATGCTGAAAAAATTATTTCGCACAACAAATCGCAAAAAACAGGCTAATTTGCAATTTATGACTACATTTTCGAAAATTTCAACCCGAAGATGTAATCCGATCTTACTGGCCAACGAACTTGAACTTTCGTTTTGTGTCCTTAACATTTTAAAATTTGTTTGAAGTTTCTAGCACAATTCTACGGACAGTTATCGTCTGGAATGACACATATATACATACATACATACATACATACTTTTTTTTTTTTTTTTTTTTTTTTTTTTTTTTTTTTTTTTTTTTTTTTTTTTTTTTTTTTTTTTTTTTTTTTTTTTTTTTTTTTTTTTTACAAAACTCCCCTCAAAGGCGGAGGGGGCACACCATTAAATTGAAAAATAAACAAAAAAAATTAAAAAGTGGGGAGGACGCCCAGGTTTACCCGACGCCGGCTCTTGGATAAGGGAAGTTTCAGGACGAGGAGGAAGAATGGGATGAAAGGAAGTGCCCCTATAAAACGACCACCAGTTCAAGTAAGAACCCCTCAGGACGCGGGTGGTGATACCACGGAGTACTCCCGCCGAGATGCCCAACTCGAGTAACTCCGTGGCGCTTTTCCCGCACCACACCCCGCGCCATGACACGGTCGCAGCCATGACCTTGATGTTATTGGTCGCCACTCCTTTTAGCTCGGAAATCGCTTGCCGCAGGTCATTTCTGTCATACTTATTTATTTTAGCCCGCCAGGTCTGCTCCATGTCCATGCTGCCACTGACAACCTGGACATCCAGGATTACGGCAGACCCATTGGGCTTGACGGCAACGATATCCGGCTTCTTGCCCCGGTCACTCGGCATATGATATAGCCTCTCTCGCTCAACATCCCAACCGCTAGATGACAAAGCGCCTGCTATCTGCTTGGCGACCGCATCGTGACGGAGTATGCGGCCACCGTGAGTACGAGGACACTGCTGCACCACATGATATAGATTCTCATTTTTACCCCGACAGGCACGGCAAAGGGTGTCTACTGTCCCACGACTACTCCGTGAACACCTCACCGAGGTGGCTAGTGTAGCCACTCGGACGGCATGAAAACGGCAGTAGTCGCGGGCCCCAATGCCCTCTGAAGCCCATTCCACCCACTGGGAAGAAATGGGGGATTCAGAGCACTGTCGGAGTTCTTTACCATCTACTGAATCATGGAGTGCAGCAGCGAACTCAGCAGATGAGCTGGGTTTTGGAGCAGTTGGTGTTGCTCGGTCGCACCACAACAACTGCTGCCTGACAAAGTCCAGGTCAGCAGCAGTGCGGGCGACCTCCCAGCTCGAGCCCCTAAGGGCGAGCAAGCGCTGGCGGCGTATTGATGGGATGCTGGCTGAGAGAGAGACAATACCGAGCCCACCGGCCTTGACCGGTGCGTGGATATAGGCACTTGGGACACCAGGTGGAAAGCCTAGCCAAGAGCGCACAGCAGAGCGAACTTCGCGGTCTAACTCTAGCAGCCTCCCCGCAGTAAGCCTACCAAAGACTAGCCCATAGGTTAGCTTTGGCAGTAAGTACGTGCGAAGGAGGCGCAGCTTCTGCTGTGGCTTCAATGGAGCCTTGGTGATACGAGCTAGTGCTCCACCAAGGTCCACACGGCTTGCGGCAATGGTGGCCACACCCATGAAGTCAACTCCAAGGTACCGCCAAACCTCCAGCACGGATCGGGTGGGGATGGGTGACTGTCCTATGACAAAACACTCCTCATCCACCACCTTCACCTGATGCTGGCGACCCGACGGGACCAAGGAGACTGACCCACACTTATCTGGGTTAACCACTAAACCACACCTGGCTAGCTGCTCAGCAAAGCATTGAGGGCAATCTGCAAGCCCTCACGGGTTTTGACGAGTAGGATCACATCATCGGCAAAAGCCAGTGCACCCACTCGCACCCAAGGGCGAGATCGAACCCTATTTCAGCTGGCAGCTTACCCAAGGCCGTGTCCACGACCAGGTTAAAGAGGAGTGGCGACAGAGGATCCCCCTGGCGTACCCCGCGCCCAATGACAACATCCCCCGACATCTCACCTCGTGCCTCGAGGACCGTCACGCCTTCGTGGTACAGGCGAGCAACGTACTCAATTAAACGAGCAGGTGCCCCGACACCACGAAGACAATCGGTCAGGGCAAAATGGCTAACGGTGTCAAAGGCCTTAGCGACGTCCAGAGCGGCAAGATGGAGTTGCCGTTTCTTAATACGGGCCAGCGAAATGACAGTTTGGAGAACTGTTAGGTTCTCCGCTGTGCCATCCGCTGGCCGAAATGCTCTCTGGACGTCACCTATGACACCAGCCACTTGGAGGCGAGATGCCAGAACCTTTTGGAAGTGGCGGAAGACCACCGACGAAATAGATATCGGGCGGTAGCCTAGGCCCACTTAACCCTTTTTTTTGGGATGAAAACTGTCCTGGCGCGGGTCAACGCTTTCGGGGGGTCTTCCTGATAGGAGCAGCAGGTTGAGCAAAACTTGCTCATCCCCAGCTCCTTCCAGTACCTCCGCAGCCACACGAGCCGGATGCTTCCTCCACAGCTTCTGGACCCGCTGATACTCCCGCCTTCTCGCTTTTTTTGCTGCTCTGCGACCTCCACGAGGCACCAAAGTGGGAGGAACGGCTCCCTGATGCCCCGTCACGGTCGCTTCCTCAACCCGTGGGAAGATCCTCTGTATGTAGGCTGCGACCTCGTCCTCCAAGCCTTCATGCCTCTCAACAGCCCGCCTCGCCAGATCCTGCAGGTAGGCACTCTCATAACCATTAATACGGCCTACCTGCTCCCCGAGCCTCAATACTTCAGTCTTCAAGTCTTCAAGAAGACTGGAGGTCCCGGGGGAGGATTGCTGAACGGCGGGCTGCTGCCCCACGCCTGTAGGAGATGCGGGAGAGGCCCCACAGCTATTTGCCAGGATCGCATCCTGGACAAGCTGCTTGTAGTGGGGCCTCAGGCGAAGAGATTGAATGGCAGAAAGCATGCACATGGGAAAACGTGCTTGTAGGAATACATTAATATTTCGTACCCCATTACGCACAGCCTCTGCCTCCTCTGCTGCCATTCGCCGCAAATCCTCAGAAGCATACCTCGGCCACTCTCGCTCTATATCAATTGCAGCGTTGGCCTGAACAGGATGCTTCTGCCAGACGTGGGCACTGAGGCCACGCTTGGAGCTGAAGGCTCTCTCACAGTGGGCACACTGGTGGGTATTTACAGGGGTCGTGGAAGAGGATGAGGGATAGGAAGACGAGGATGAAGAAGAGGGAGAGGATGGCCGACGCCCCTGCCTGGGGCGCCCCCGAGCGCCTCCCCTAGAACCCCGGCAGCCAATGAGCTGGCGGGGGTTATGAGGCTCGGCGTAGTTTGACTGCATAACGGGGAGACACATTTAAAAGGGACAGGAGACTCGTTGACACGAGCCTCCCCCCTAATCGCCAGCGGGTCATTCTGCCACCCTCTGTTCACCCAGAGGGTGCCCGGGTTGCGCGACGGGGACGCATGACCATGACTTGGGTAGGGATATGAAGGAGCTCCGACGAGATAAAAAACACCGACAGTTACCCTACCCCAGCAAAACATATATACATACATACATACATACATACATAAAAAAATGCGTTAAACTTCAGAATATGATTCAGAATAGCCTGAAACGGATTTCTGCATAAAATGTTTTCAAAAATTCACATTCTACAAATTTTGAGGCGAGAGCAATAGCTTAATTTCCTTCAAAAATCCGCTAAAATATGCTAGAAAAATCACTAAAAATTCCTAAAAACGGAAAAAATTTTTAAATTTATCATTTTTAGCAGAATTTTAGTCAAAAAAAAAGTATCAACAATTAAATAGGACGTTAAAAATTTTTCGCCCAAAATTATGCTGAAAAACTTACTTAAATTTCATCAAGTAATATTTGGTGAAAAGTACATGAAAACTGCAAACAAAAGTCCAAAATCTTTTTTGAATCACCGAATTTTATTTTAGTACGATTTTTGGCCATAAAATTGGTTTTTAAGTATTTCTTTGTACCCAAGTTGCTCAAATTTCAATACAATTTAACATAGGTAATATATACCTAAGACGAATGGTGGTAATTTAAGAATATTCGCTCATACGATCATACTGCATGACACCTACGTTTTCTACGTAAAAATTTGCTATTGTTGGTTGAATAGTAAAGAAATCAGCTCAACCAGGAGACTTACAGTAGAGAGCTGCCCACTTTGGGGACTTACGAAAATGGGAACTATGCCCTGGGGAATTAACTTGCTCAACTTTGGAGACTTACAGTGGAAGTCCACTATGGGGACTTATGAAATAGGGAACGATGCCCTGGGTTTGGGAACAATGCCTTCGAAAATCTATTATGTTGAATAGAAATAATATGAGGGGATAAATTGAGAAATTAATAATCAAGAACCAATGAAAGTATTTATGTATCCAAGGGAGTCTATTGGGTATTCCTTCTGGGAACCCGGGCCATGTTTCCTCTGAAACATTAACGCCCCAAAAATAGTGGATCGGATTACTAGGCGTCAGCCGTGCATAATCCTAACCACGCTCTGCTACCATGTAATGAACTTAGGCGCCCCGGAGGTGCAATGGGGGCCTAAATCCACACTCATAGATAGAGAGGGGTGTGACAGTACCATAAGAGATACAACTCGTACTAATAGCATAAATGCTACGTTCGGAGAAGATTGGTTTTCCAGTCTAGGATCACCAATCCATCCTTCGTAGAAGGACTATCTAATAGGTACTGAAACAATAAACCTTTGTGTAATAATTTGCACTGTTTTTCAATCAAATCATTATTTTTCAAGTTGTGGCATACCTAACAATATCCGGAGTCTAAAATAAGAAGAAAAAAATCTAAACATAAGTAGCAAAAGTCTCTGAATCTATGTGGACAAGGTATAAACCTAAGTGAAACAGTTTTAACCTAAGAAGAAAAAAGGTCTAAATCAATTAGGAAATGCTATATTTAACCATTGAATAGACGAAAATGTACATAACATGTCCCTTTGCCCTAATCGAATCTAGTCAATTAATCAATCACATAACACTAAACTTCTTGTAGTTCCCATCATCCCTCATATTTTACAACGTACTAAATCTGTTATTGCAAATTGTGTGCTCCTGATCTCCGAAATTGTTGGTAAGGGTACCAATTCGCCACTGATCTTCATGCAATTCAAATTTCAGTGTTAACCCTAAAAACACAAACAATCGAGCAAAGAGTGAAACTCTGTTATCGCGGAGCAGAATATCTGACCATCACTCTGAAAGTACCATAATTTTATGTTTTTTAGAGAATTTCCGTAGATTGTGGAGCTATTACAGTATCTCCAAAAATTTTAAAATAAAAATTTCCGAAAATTTTCTTCTTGAAATCTGTTTTGTGTCATTCTGAAACGATTCCTGGATTTTAATTTTAATATGGAATCATGTTTTAGCGATGGATCCCCCGCCGAAAAGTGAGACTATGAAGTAGCGCCAATAATTGTGATGATTTCCGCTTACAACCGAGTCGTTGTTAGGGATATGATACTTCGTCGTTTTTCATCCCACAAAATTCGTTGACCATTCGTTCGAAAGCTCTCGATTTATCCAACCATACTATATTAACTACTGCGAAGTGCGTGGCCAACAAGCTGAGTTATGAGCATGGTTATATGAATAATTGTTTACACACAGGTGATCATTCTCAATTATTGATATTGTGAACATGATTGCAACCGCTTGTTAATTTCTGATGATTTCATTGAGCTGGTGTTTCGATTAGGTATGTGATTCATAGCAGGTGATCCGAATATTGCGAGAACGGTTTGATTTGTGAAGCGGTGGTTAAATCATTTTAATAGGTAATTTCTATACTTTACACTATAGGAAGCTGTAATTTCGTATGTAGCCTCTTTAGCCTCTTTCTATAATAAAGTGAATGTTTACTCGCGAGTTTCTATTAGGAGACCATCATCTCACAAGAGCTCAATCGTCGTGATCATTTCAATAATAAAGTGAGAGCGAGGAGCTAAAACATGATTCCATGTTTTTTTACATTTTAGCCGTCAGGCTCAAAGTAATAACATCCGGGGGGGTCCAGGGGGGTGAAGCTCCCCTGGCGGGGTCAAGGGGCGGAGCCCCTTGCGAGGCCCGAAGGGCCCGAGTTTACCCCATTTTTTTTTTTTTCCATACATATAACTGGTAATTAACAATTTCTGCGCACTGAAGTGCTAAACTTCAAGAACAAGGTATCAAAATTTGCTCATACGGACATCCTGCAAGACTGTAATATTTTGCTTCCTCACTATCGAAGTTAGGGAAGCTTTGGGTTCGTGACAGAAGTCGACAAAATTTGTGTCCTCCAAAATCAAAATTGCCACTTGCTTGCGTTTCAGAGCTTGCTGATCCAAAAAAAAACCTATGAATTATATCGCAAATGCGCGAAACCAATATCGATTGACTCAGGCAAACTCAAGGTATTGTGCGGGTTAGCTCCTAGACGGTCCCCTACAAATTTCATTGCAGTTGGATAAATATTAAAGTGCGCATGCGTAAACGTTAATTTCTTATAACTTCGATTTCTTATCATTTGTTGGGCCGATTTCGTTTAAATTCGGTAGGCAGTTGGGTTTATGCTCTAGAAAAATGAATTATAATCATAATATAACATAACATATTATAATCGCGATTGTTGGAGTAATAACAACAGACCATGCGCAAAACTAATATCGATTGACACATGAAAAACTCCGAGTCTAATGGAACGATTTTGATGATATTTTCAGGGATTGTGCTGGTTAGCTCTTAGACGGTCGCCTATAAATTTTATTGCAGTTGTATAAATATACGTTTCTTTAATTTCTTATCATTCTATTGGTCCGATTTCGATCAAACTCGAAAGGTTGTTGGGTCCAGGATGATGTCCTTTGTATTTTATCGAATTGGCTTGAATAAAATAGGTAGCTATTGCGCATAGACAAAACCAATATTGGATGACACTCCGAGAATAATGAATCGATTTTGATGAAATTTTCAACTATTGTGCGGGGTAACCTTAAGTCAATTTCCGCCCATGCAAACATGGAATTATATCCCTAATTTTCATTCTAGCATGTATACACTAGTATTAGATACTGTTATGCATTCAGTCATTTCGACTTCAATTAATTTTATACGTCCATGTGAGGTTATGTGAGGAATCTATACTGCCCACCCTACTTGGCATACGATTTTTTATTACTAATCGTTTACTTGAATCCTGCTAGGTATTCCCTTTTATGGAACATACCATCCTTAACGCCCAACTTTCACGAGCTTTACGACTTTCTGATTTTATTGAAGTCTCTACTCCATTACATTTCATGTTTCTCTACAATAAAAGTTAGATAGAAAATACGAACTGTTGTTTCCTCATTACCGAAGACAGGGAACTTTTTGTTAGTACGATTCAAACAAATTTTTGCCCTCCAAAATTGAAATGTCTATTGCTTTTTGTGTTTCAAAGCTTCCTGATCAATTTGGGTTCGCTGTCTGTCAGTGTATGCCAATTCCTTGGACGCCCAAAACCATACTAAGTTTTAATTCGATTTTGATGATATTGCACCTCAATTTTCGTCAGATCAATAATGGAACGTGCGTATGCCCTAACGTGAATGTCCTATATTGTCAATTCCTCTCGATCTATTCGTCCGATTTTCTCTTCCCCCGGATTAATAATGGCGTTTTCACAAGTGCTAATTTGAGTTCTATTATAACGATCATTCCTTACGATATATCGGTGCCATTTTGTTCAAATTCGGAGGGTAGTTGGGGATAGGTCTTAAGATAGTGCCCTTAGATTTTTTTAATCAATAACTATTGCGCGTGCGCAAAACTAAAAATGTTGGACGCACTTGAAACTCCATGACTAAAGATGTGATGAAATTTTCAGGTCAAAACTTGCCTCAAGAGATGGTTAAAAACGATACTTACAGAAATTTAAGTCCAGTCATGCAGCATGACCCCATGAGCGAATTTTTGAAGAAATCTTCGACATTTCAGTCGCTATTTACAACTAGCAAACGGCATCATTTCGATTTTTGACTGATTTTTCAACTTTGAAATTTTTGAAAACTTGATACATATTCTTATAGGAAATTTTACGCTGATTCCGAATATACCACATGTTAGTATGCTGAAAAAATTATTTCGCACAACAAATCGCAAAAAACTGGCTATTTTGATATTTTTGACTACATTTTTGAAAATTTCAACCCGAAGATGTAATCCGATCATGCTGACCAACGAACTTGAACTTTCGTTTTGTGTCCTTAATATTTTAAAATTTGTTTGAAGTTTCTAGCACAACTCTACGGACAGTTATCGTCTGGAATGACACATACATACATACATACATACATACATACATACATACATACATACATACATACATGTATACATACATACATACATACATTAAAAAATGCGTTAAACTTCAGAATATGATTCAGAATAGCCTGAAACGGATTTCTGCATAAAAGTTTTTCAAAAATTCACATTCTACAAATTTTGAGGCGAGAGCAATAGCTTAATTTTCTTCAAAAATTCGCTAAAAACCAATTCAAGGACAGAAAGGCCTTTTTTGTAAAGTCTTGAGAAAATCTTTGTTTGCCATCTGGAGAGTGGTGGAATACAAAATGGCGGCCTCATAAAGATGGCTTAATTTGCCCAACTTGAAGTTTTTCTCTAATGATTCCTAAACCATTCACCCTGCAGTAATTTTTATTCGAAACAAAGTTGTAGAGCATAAAAATACAAAGCTATCCGATCCAAAAACTATGAATTATCTCCCAAAATAAGCGAATTACAAACAATTGAAAATCGGGATAATTTTGTGTCAGTCCTCTCTTCCTCCTGTCTAGAATTTTGCCCTTCAAAATCACCAGCGGCCTTTAAATTGGTCTGATTTAGGTCTGCCAAACTTCATTTGGTTCAGCGTTGAAAATACTTTTCAAAGTTCATATCGAGCAAGTTTTAGCTGAGACCTTTCCCCATTGACTTACAGCTGCACTCGTGAATTTTATGTCACCTTACACATAAAGTTAGCAGAAACGGCATTTTAATTTTTAGGTACTTTAGTTGGAAGGGCAAAAGTATTGACGGGGGGGGGGTCAAAATTCGCCTATTTTCAATTGTTTCTACTACATTTGTTTTGGGAGACAATTCTTAGTTTTTGGGTTACGTCGCTTTGTATTTTGATGCTCTACAACTTTACTATTTATAAACATTTCTGTAGGATGAACGGTTTAGAAATTATTAGAGGAAAACTTTAAGATTGGCGGGGTGTAGTTCGTTATCCGCCCCCATTTTGTTCTCTCTTTTGCAAGCACACCCGACCACCTTTTTAAATTTTTGAGGAGTATTCCGTAAACTAGATTTCATCTTCTTCAGCACAATCGTGACGAATTATAATTTTTGATTGGTTAAGATTGGGAAATTAGGTGTTGAAAAAAGTGGGGCTGAACTATTTCTCTAGTGAAAAAGTTCGGTATGCGCCCCCACATAGTTAATAATGGAAAACACAACATGTTTGGTTTAAATAATTAATTTATTAATATTAATATTACTTCTGACACATATTGTGGTGTTTTATTGTATATGTTTTCGTCCTCTTCAAGCACTTTCAACAGTTTTGATGCATTAAACACCATTTTAAATCGCGCACTCGTACAGCCAGTAACTGAGAACGCAATTGAAATAAGGAAGTCCCTCCCCCAGGGTGGCCCCCAACGGGAAAAGTCAGGGAAAACCTGGAATTGTCAGGGAATTTCGTGCGACGGGAAAAGTCAGGGAAATGTCAGGGAATTTGGCCAAAAAACACCAAAATGTCAGGGAATATTTTCAATCAATACTTTGTGTAATAATTTGCAGTGTTTTTATGACATTAGAGAGTTTTTGTTCTTCCCGTAAGATTTTCTCCCGTTGACGTGTAGAGCAGCGTCTAGAGCAAGCAGCAGGAGATGCTAGCTCTTCACGTGATTTTTACGCGTATTTCTACACGTATACGTGAAAAACCAAATGCTAACGTCACGTTAACGTCTCTATAAGTGTTTCAGAAGCTGTTTCGTGTTCTTTTCGTACAACCTATTCTTATTTAAATAATTAATTGCTTTATAATTATTAATAAATACATAATTATAAATACATTTATTGCTTAGGTACCTTAAATGGCTGAATTTTGTAGCGGAGCACTTCACTTTAACCTCTCGACTTGTTGACCAACCAACGTGTTGTTGGCAACCACACAGTAGTTACCTTTGCTGATAACTGCGTAACTGCGGTTACCTTGGTCCACTGATTACCGGCAACTGTTGTTACCTTTGCGTCAGGCTATGATGGCTACCCGTAGGCCGAAATTCCACGAATGCATTTTCCCGTTCACGTGTAGACAGGCCTTTTTCCCGTACACGCGTAGTTCTACACGTTGACGTGAAGATTCGCGCATGCGCAGGCTTGGTATTTCAGTCTTTTCACGTACACGGGTAGAAAATTACGGGAAGAACAAAAACTCTCTATTTATTCAGCATGATTAAAGGCGAATTTTCGTAATTTGTCGTATTTCATTTAGGTTAAATTGTTTCGAAAAGATCTTCATTTTGGAAGCATTAAAGGTGACGCTATATATATATTTGATATTTTTTGTCAGGGAAATATGAAGTTCGGTCAGGGAAAAGTCAGGGAAATGTCAGGGAATTTTAAAATTTCCATTTGGGGGCCACCCTGCC
>CM061046.1:6324185-6380928 GCA_030762985.1 Adelphocoris suturalis
AAAATTGTGACAGAGTTCCCGTCAGAATCCCAGAGAAAGCGCTGGCCGTCGCTCCGTTGGAAAACAACGGGCGTCACACGCCTCTTCTCGTCTTCTTGAGAGGCTGAGTTTGGTGTTGGATGGGTGATCCAAGACCTGGAAAACCAATCTTCCTGAACATAGCACATTACGTGCTATTAGTAAGGGGATCCTTTTTTGGGACTGTCACACTCTCCTTGGTAGAGCGAGCGTGGTTAGGATTATGGACGGCTAACGCCTAGTAATCCAATCCACTATTTTAGGGGCGTTAATGTTCCAGAAGAAACATGGCCCGGGGTTCCAGAAGGAATTCCCATTATCACCCTTTGGTATATAAATAATTTCATTGGTCTTTAACTTATAATTTCTCATTTATTCCCCTTTTATATTTTCAATTTCATACCTATGGATATCTGGCCTTTGCCATTTTTATTATTATTCTTTATACCCGGGCATGGTTCCAATTTATCAAGGGCATTGTTCCCAACTTCCAGAACTCAGTTCCCAATTTAAGTCCCCAATGTGGGCATATTAATTTATATCTATTTTATTTTCCTTAAGGTATAAGTCTCCATGAGCCACCGTTTATTCCCGATTGTTCCAATCTTTGATTGGGGGTTAATTACCTAATAAATACTTCATATGAAGATTCATTGACAATCCATTCTGTTTTAATTTCTCTTTTCCCATCCTCAATCGCCAATTCAGCTATTTATTAATGAGCATCAGTTCTTAGCCAGTAAACTATTCCCCCTGGTTTATATACTTGCTCTTCAATCAAGTATGTCTTTAAGGGGGGACAGAGTTCCCGTCAGAATCCTAGAGAAAGCGCTGCCGTCGCTCCGTTGGAAAACAGCGGGCGTCGCACGCCTCTTCTCGTGTTCTTGAGAGGCTGAGTTTGGCGTTGGTTGGGTGATCCAAGACCTGGAAAACCAGTCTACTCCGAACATAGCACATTAATGCTATTAGCAGGATTGGGTATCTCTCTGACGGGATACTGTCACTCTCCCCTACCTCTTTTTCGAGGATTTAGGACCCCATTGCACCTCTGGGGGGCGACCTAGATCCTTGATAAAATCTAATCTCAAACCTTCTCCTCAAATTACTAAATATTTTGGACCCTGGCTCCTGGACTAGAACCGGGAGGGCGCAGTCCCGGTTGAATTCGGAGGCCCTGAACCTGAGGAATTTGAAACCACACGCTGACCCGGATGACTCCGGGGAAAATGACGCTCTCGGAGGATTTGGCTGTATCTCCCCAGGCGCGGAAAAACATGCCGATATCTCTCCTTTTAGAACAAAAAGATCCCCCCAAATGTCAATATCTCTCTTTTCAAAGAATTTAAATCTCCCCGATTGATTTCAAAAACTCACCCTCACCTTGAAAAAAAAAAAAAAAAAAAAAAAAAAAAAAAAAAACTTAACTTGCCAGAGGTCAAATCTGAGCTTATATATTTTTATTTTTCTCCACGTTATGCTGAACATAATATTTTTTTTTTTCCCCTATAATTTTCCAATCAAAATGTATGATTTTTCAATGTTTGAAAAAAAGCGGACCCGAAAATTTCAAATTTTCAGCAGGTTTCAGCAGACTTGCAAAACTGCAGTTTTTCGCAATTATAAATACAATGAAAAATACGCTGCAAATTATTTAACAAAGGTTAATCATTTTTTCAATTGAGTATGATCGTGGTTTTAGTTGGCTTGCGTACGTCATAAGGCCCGTCCAGACTCCTCGGCGTGTCCTATTTCGAGTTGCCACAACCTATACTTCTATAATTATATACGCATGTTTATATTTCTCGATTTGAGCTCCTATCTATTCAAATAATTATTGCCTTAATAATATCATTATCTAAGTACGTACGAAAAGTCGAGAGGATATGTTATTAAATATGTGTAGGCAAAGCATTGGTATTAACACACAAATATGACCTAGAAAAAAACATATATTCATGCCTCGAAAAAGACGCTTTTTCACCTATTTTTGCCTCATAGCACCCATGTGTGTGGAGCGATCGAGCTGTCGAGAGGTTAGGACCAACTAGACCCCAAGTGGAGTCTATGTGCGAAAGAACGGATCTTTTAAGTCAATTCTAAGGCCTTTTATGGCCCGGACGGCGAACGGCGGACGGACATTTCAAATTTGGATTCTACACACTTTGAAACGTAAAATGACAAAGTTTGAGGGGGGGTTATAAAATTTTTTGCTATACGATCATATAGGCTTATAAATAATTGAAAATAATAAACCAATACAAAGTGACGAACAGAGGGAAAATACGCCCAATCCATATAAATCCAGTCACTAACCACAAGGCTTCGTAAATTTTGTAGGCACGATAAAATGACAATTTCTTTCTGTCCATACAATTGCAAAAGGCCTTTGTGCGTGTGGATCGGTTTGTTGTTCAACTTTTTAAAAACCTTAGAACGGGATTTCGGAAGGGCTTTCGACGTTTGATTCTGTAAGCATTTGCCTCAATCCTTGTAACCACCGTGAATAGATTTTTGCTTCAGGACACTTCCTCAACATCGACTTCACAATTTGTCACAAAACTCATCGCTACATTTGAACGAAAGAAGAGACATTTAAAAAAAAATTGATTTTAAAATATTTGAAGCCATTGCAATATGTTCATTTCCTTCGAAAATTCTTAAACAAAAGAGGTTAGTTATTAAATTTTGATTCGAATGGAACCAACCCCAGCTCTATAGCTCTAACGGCTGTCCAGAATTTAACTGTTCTCTATAGCAAAAGTGGATCAAATAAACCACTAAAATACTATTGAGACGAAAGATCATTTCATCAGCAATTCCTAAAGGAAAATGCATGCTGATCGTAATTATTTAGATAGGGATGAAATCTAAGGTGCAGTATAGAAGCGTCTATGCGGACTTTTGACATTTTCAAAATTTCCAGAAACATTTTACAACCTCCCAACTTGGTGTTGAATTATTTCCATTTTGAACTTGTGTGACCACTCTTCATTTCGAAAAAGCTCCGGAATGGGCTATTTTAATGTCCAGTGTTTTGTTTCGCGGTTTGCGAAATTAAACGATTAAAAAAAAAAAAAGTCCAGTCATGCAGCATGACCCGATGAGCGAATTTTTGAAGAAATCTTCGGTTTTTTTCCCTTTTTTTTAACAAGCACCTACTACCTACGTTTTAAACAGCATGGTTCTAGGATTGGTTTATAGGATACTTCCATGAAAGTAGTTCAATCGAATTTGGACAATGTTTCATGCAAATATTACCGATTTTTATAACTAGCGAACGGCATTATTTTTTCGATTTTTGACTGATTTTTCAACTTTGAAATTTTTGAAAACTTGATACATATCTTATAGGAAATTTTACGCTGATCCGAATGTACCACACATGTTAGTATGCTGAAAAACAATATTTCGCAAAAAAATTTTGAAATTTTTGACTACATTTTTGAAAATTTCAACCCGAAGATTTAATCCGATCATGCTGGCCAACGAACGTAAACTTTCGTTTTGTGTCCTTAACATTTTAAAATTTGTTTGAAGTTTCTAGCACAATTCTACGGACAGTTATCGTCTGGAATGACACATACATATTTACATACATACATACGAAATTTAGTTTATGATTTTGATAGACAAACATGGAATCAAATTAGTAAAAATAATTAGGAGGTACTCATACTTTATTATTATTAAACTAATCTTGTTGATTTAAAGACAAATGTAGGTAAATATTCATAGATTTCGATGTCGAATGTGGTCAGTATTGGAGGCAGTTGAAATCTTGACAGTATCCTATCATAACATCATCAAATCTTGACATAAAATAAAATAACATACCGACGTCATATGAAAGAAACGTATTTCCACAGCCAATCGATGATGAGGCTTTATATTACGAGTGATATAAAGTCAGTTGCATTCGAATCTAGTATCCTACAGCAAGAAATTGACAGACAAACTGTAGTATCTGTGCATCTATTGACGGCCTAAATTTTTTTTTTAACAAGCACTTACTACCTACGTTTTAAACAGCATGGTTCTAGGATTGGTTATACAGGGATACTTCCATAAGAGTAGTTCAATCTGAATTTGGACAATGTTTCATGCAAATATTACCGATTTTTACAACTAGCGAACGGCATTATTTCGATTTTTGACTGATTTTTCAACTTTGAAATTTTTGAAAACTTGATACATATTCTTATAGGAAATTTTACGCTGATTCCGAATATACCACATGTTAGTATGCTGAAAAAATTATTTCGCACAACAAATCGCAAAAAACAGGCTATTTTGAAATTATTGTTGACTACATTTTTGAAAATTTCAACCCGAAGATGTATTCCGATCATGCTGGCAAACGAACTTGAACTTTCGTTTTGTGTCCTTAACATTTTAAAATTTGTTTGAAGTTTCTAGCACAATTCTACGGACAGTTATCGTCTGGAATGACACATACATATTTACATACATACATACATACAAACATAAAAAAATGCGTTAAACTTCAGAATATGATTCAGAATAACCTGAAACGGATTTCTGCATAAATTTTTTTCAAAAATTCACATTCTACAAATTTTGAGGCGAGAGCAATAGCTTAATTTTCTTCAATAATTCGCTAAAAGAAACGAAACGACATTTTAACGATTAGGTACCGTAGTTTTAGAACAAACAATCGAGCCAACATTTTTAAAATTAAAAGTCGTTCCAAATTGCATCAATTACTTTCACATTAATGAATCTGCATTGTTATGCAAAATGAGAATTATATTGGGGCACGGCCTGTAGAATTTATGTAGGATATTTCTAACTCCCCCCTCTCTCCACGTTGTCCGGTTCTACCTTGTACTAAATGTGCTAATTTTTATTTTATTCTTTGCACCCCACGAAATTGATCGCAATGATTCCGCTTGTAGTCATTGAACCAAAAGTAAAGTGTAAATTTGTAACATGGAGGACTAAGTTCGCGTTCGAAGTTTCTTTCAAGCAAAATGTCTGAAAATGCGAGGGTCGTATCAAGTTTTTGATGCGATCACAGCAGAAAGTCGATGAATAATTCATTCGGCTCAAGGGCGCCTGGGTTGTAGTGTTTACGATACTCCGTCATCCAAGCTGACCCATCCACCGTTCTGGGCCTTGCCAATATACGGGCCGTTCTCAAACTAGGGGCAATTACTAATACTAGTAAAAAAAAAAAAAGGTTGGTACTTCATGAACCAACGTGACTTGAAAAAGCTTGAATGAAAAATTCCGAGTCTACCTATATGTATCGGAAGAATTGTTTCACTTTCAGGAGAAAAAAAAAATTGTTTGTCTCGAAAACCAAAATTTCCACTTGCATTTTACTTTTTAGACCATTCCAAACAACTTTGGTTCCGTGTCTGTCTTGTGTCCGCAAATCCTTGTAACAAGCTTATTTTCCACAGTTTTCATCCAATTTTGTATGAAATTTTTAAGGGAATGTGTTAGCGCAGACTGGGCGTAGATGGCCCCCCATCAGTTTCATCATTCTTGACTCAATACTTCACTTTGCGCATGCGCAAATGTAAATTCTACCAAGCACCATTTTCTCACGCCCTGGGCGTCCGATCTCGCTCAAAGTTGGATCATAGTTTGGGGACAACGATTTGATCATCCCATATCAATTTCAACATTATGGTATCATTAATAGCTACTGTGCATGCGCCAATGCAAAAACCTATGTAACGATCCTAATTTCCACAGTTTTCATCATCTAATTTTGATGTAATTGTCAGGCAGTGCGTGGTGCGGGTTACGTTGTAGATGGTCCCCTATCAGTTTCATTGTTGCCAAATCATTTTTCCTCAGTTTCTTCCTTTTGGCCCTCTTCATTCAAGTCACATAAAAGCTTTATTCTACCATCCTTTTACCGTTGCAGGTACCTTGAATGTTCTTTCAGCTAATCTTCCTCCCTCAGTTCGGGGTCATTTCTTCGCCTCTCTCTGCTCTCGCGTTCTGCATCACTTTTTTTTCACCATCTGATGATGAATTAGTATCAAAATGCTTCCCCAAGTTGATGGTCATGCAAAATTTTTGGTTTTACATTTTCCCCTCTGGCATATGCACATGATGGTGTGGATAAAAACACTGAAAGGTATAAATATTGCTGGAAACTTGGAAAATGCAGTGGAATTACATTACCATGTAGCTAATGCAATTACCGTGGATTTCAAAAACCCATGGTAATTGCTCGATTTCAGACATGGTAATTGAAAATCATTGTTTGTGATCGATTTTCAACTCATTAAATAACTTCAGTAACAACAACTTAGACGTATTTTGAAAGAGGAGAAAAAAAAAAGTTCCCTAGTCATCAATTTGACACACATGGTAATAGCAAATGAAAAGGTACGCTCCCGACTGCACTCCTTTCGACGAGGGGGGTCCACCAGCATCAGCGTTGGGCGAGGGGGAAGGGTCTTATCCCCATTTTAACAGATCCCAGGCTTGCCAACAGAATGAGATTCAAACCGAAATTTCGGTTGGTTGGGGTCAGAATTGAAGTTTTCAGTTCCAACCATGGTAATATCCCAAAACATTGGGACACTTTTTGGCGATATATTGAGGCGATCAAGAAATTGATTAGCACATTCTTTTAATCAATTTCATGATGCTCTACAACCCAACTTTGGAAAACGAAGACCTTTTTGCCACACATCAATATTGTGGGGAAAAGTAACATTTTATAGCAAAAAAATAATTTGGGACACCCACGGTAATTGCATTTTGGGCCTTTTATGCGGAGAAATATTTGTATAGATATGCAGGTATGGCACTTGAATTACTTTTTTCCAACACACTGGCCTGCAAGGAATCCCTGGGAAAAATTTTTTTCTGGGAAAAAGTTACAGTAGGTGAGCCAGGCCTGTGGGACTCAATAGTTGCCCCTAGTTTGAGAACGACCCATACCTGTAGCCCTTTAAATTAGTTGCTTTCTCGAATGTTCGTTTGCAGATCTATGTGGAAATTGAGTTGGTTTATGGCCAATGACTGCAGTAACTGAAAAAGAAAGCTGATGACGCCAAAACAACAGTTTTAAAAGCCAAACTCAAAAGTAACCTAAGCTATTACTTAAACCTGCTCCTCAAACAATGAATAATTTTACATTCATTCAGGACACATCTCTCTTGAATACTCTGGAGAAAACAATCGCAGAAATTGACTCTTGAAAACAAAGTAAAAGCTATTTCAGTATTGAAATTAAGAAAACGTCTGCTAATTTGGGTGTGGCACCTAGCTTCCTCGTATCCGCTACATGAATGTTTAGATTATTAAAATGTTTTAAATGATATTAGAAAATTCCATAGCGGGAAACGATAAATCAAGAGTTAGATAGCGTAAACCGTCAAAATCGGTCAATTAGGAAACTAGAAAATTATGTTTAACCCATCCGCTACCAACCCCCCTTTTGCAACTCGCGCTACCAAGTGGGGTGACTGTGTCACCCCACGCGCTTTTTATTAGTATTTTAATAATTACACTTGTTAAACAACAATAAAATTCAAATTCGAATATTCTTTATTTTACAAAATGAATGACACAGCTTTAAAACATTACATTGAAGACACTAATTTGAAAAATCAACAAGAAAATGCACATTTACGAAATCCCGTCCCCCAAAAATTTTTTTCAATCAAAACTTCAATTCCTCTCACTCTTATTTTCACATTCAAGACACTTGACAATGGTTTGTTTGCTTCTGTGGTTAGTACAGACTCATTTGTGGCAAACACAGCACTTCAGTTTTGATTTTAGCGAACTTTTGAAGAAAATTAAGCTATTAGCGAACTTTTGAAGAAAATTAAGCTATTTTATCCATTTTCTGCTGCAAAAATTGCATCGCACCGCCACAGGCAGAGTTGACGACGGGCTGCTCTGTGTCGGTGCTGCTCTAGCTGAGTTTTCGGAGTCAGCTGATTCCAGTGAAGCCCCTGCAGAATGCTTGATGCAGTTTAGAACGTTTGTGTGCAGGTTTTGAGCTAAACGCATCTTCATATTGGAGAGAGGAAGTTGTTTTGCGAGTTCGATTAGGAAAAGCTTTCGCCTGCTCGAATTTTGAGTATTCCACTCCGGATATTTCTCTTCCAAACGATGAAGCTATTGAGTGCAGCAATGTCGATTAGCTCCATAAATATTCTGTGAGGCCACCGACGGACTTTGCCTAGCTGCTAAGTTATTTTTATTATTTTTTTTTTTGTTACACACATTACCGAGCGGGGTGACTGAGTCACCCCACGGGCACATCTCCGTGTTTTAATCGCCTCAAAGTAATTTTTCTGCACGGTAGCTTATTTTGTTCATCAAATTGAGTGTTAATGAGCAAATCCAAAAACGCTTATGCCCATACTGACGTAGTTATAAAACTCGGAATATTTGGACCGCTGGGATGACTGAGTCACCCCACTCCATACCCGACGGGTTAAGGCAATTTAAATTTGCGCATACGCAGAATGAAGTATCGATTTTAGGACATTGAAATTGGGTAGAGGACCTTCTAACCTCAATGTCCCTGAAAATCTCACCAAAATCGGAAGAAAACTGTGGAAATTAACCTCATAACAAGGATTACACATTTGCAGATGCGCAGGAAGTACTTTGGTACGATCATGTTGAAATTGGTATGGAACGCCCAAATCGTCTTCTCACAACTATCCTCCAAAATTGAGCGAAATCGAACGAATAGGGCGTGAAAAAAAAAAGTCCAGTCATGCAGCATGACCCCATGAGCGAATTTTTGAAGAAATCTTCGACATTTCAGTCGCTACTGATCGTGTAGAGAAATTTTAGTTAATGATTTTGATAGACAAACATGGAATCAAATTATTAAAAATAATTAGGAGGTACTCATACTTTATTATTATTAAACTAATCTTGTAGATATAAAGACTAATGTAGGTAAATATTCATAGATTTCGATGTCCAATGTGGTCAGTATTGGAGGCAGTTGAAATCTTGACAGTATCCTATCATAACATCATCAAATCTTGACATAAAATAAAATAACATACCGACGTCATATGAAAGAAACGTATTTCCACAGCCAATCGATGATGAGGCTTTATATTACGAGTGATATAAAGTCAGTTGCATTCGAATCTAGCATCCTACAGCAAGAAATTGACAGACAAACTGTAGTATCTGTGCATCTATTGACAGCCTAAATTATGGGGAAGTGTCATTTTAACAAGCACCTACTACCTACGTTTTAAACAGCATGGTTCAATGATTTGTTATACGGGGATACTTCCATAAGAGTAGTTCAATCTGAATTTGGACAATGTTTCATGCAAATATTACCGATTTTTACAACTAGCGAACGGCATTATTTCGATTTTTGACTGATTTTTCAACTTTGAAATTTTTGAAAACTTGATACATATTCATATAGGAAATTTTACGCTGATTCCGAATATACCACATGTTAGCATGCTGAAAAAATTATTTCGCACAACAAATCGCAAAAACAGGCTATTTTGAAATTTATTGTTGACTACATTTTTGAAAATTTCAACCCGAAGATTTAATCCGATCATGCTGGCCAACGAACTTGAAGTTTCGTTTTGTGTCCTTAACATTTTAAAATTTGTTTGAAGTTTCTAGCACAGTTCTACGGACAGTTATTGTCTAGGATGACACATACATATATATAAACATACATAAAAAAAAAATGCGTTAAACTTCAGAATATGATTCAGAATAGCCTGAAATGGATTTCTGGATTTCTGCATAAAATTTTTTCAAAAATTCACATTCTACAAATTTTGAGGCGAGAGCAATAGCTTAATTTTCTTCAAAAATTCGCTAAAATGATCCTGGTAGGCGGTAGAGGGGTGTTAGTAGTGCTAAAAAAAAGTATTTTTCTAACTAAACATAAATGATAGATATAAATTCACACAGTGTTTACTATTTATGTGAAATTTAGAAAATTAAAGAGAAAAAATGTTCAGCTGTCACATAGTATCGAATTAAAAGTCAAAAATGTACTGTTCGAAGATAACTTTACCTCAAAAACCGCTCTTCTTAAAAACTCGCTCTTCTCGTGGATTTTGCAAAACCGGGACAAAATCGAGTCCCGAGGCGCCTTGTTGGGACATTGGGACATGGAGAGCGAAACCGGTGACAGTCCTGGTTCCCGGGACGTATGGCAACTCTATACTTGAGAGTACGATTTGGCCAACTCTGGTCTGAGCACTCTTCCACCTGACATCCGGGAACGCACCTTTAAGTTCCCCTCTTTTCTCTATGATAACAGATCACCTTGATTCTCTACCTTTGAGTGTAAATAATAATATTTATACTCGAAGTTCTCTACGTAAATTGAAACGTGATTCTACATGTTCGCTATACCGAATCTCTACTAAGGATCTTCCTCGATTGTTGCGTTAGTCTTTCTCAAACGGACCTTCCATCCAGTTTGCAGGTAGGTGTCGCCGTCACTTGAAATGACCCGAAGCTACGATTCCCAACCGATTTTCCTGATTCATTTTTAGTGCATTTTCCTGAAGAAAAATGTGCGCTATTCTGTTCACTTTGTCCGTTTATGTACGTATGTTTTTGCATCCTCGTAAAAGCGCTTTAACTTGACAACTGGACCGAATTTGACGGGAAGGGTCGCAAAATGATCAGCTAGACAATCAAGATAAATTGGTTGCAAAAATCGTCATTGATAATCAGCAGCGTGAACTGATTTAGAGATCCAAAAAATCCAATTTCTATGCTATTTATCCTTCGAAGCTGAAATTCGGAACGAAGCCTCTGTGAGACAAGTAGGATAGGATTTTATCTTGCCGAACCATCCCAATCAGTTGAGAGATTTCTATGCTATTTGTATTTCGAAGCTGAAATTTGTAACAGAACCTCTGTGAGACATGTGGGATGAGATTTGCACTTGCTTAACCACCCTAATAAGCTGATTGAGCTGTTAACGCTAATTTCTATGCTATTTATCCTTGGAAGCTGAAGTTTAAACCGGAAGAGATTTCAATGCTATTTGTCTTAAGAAGCTGAAATTTGGAACGGAGCCTCTGTAAGAGAGGTAGAATACGATTTTCACTTGCTGAACCACCCAAATCAGCTGATTGAGTTATTAACGCTAATTTCTATGCAACTTGTTCTAAGAAGATGAAATTTAAACCGGAACCTCTGTGAGACATGTGGGATGTGATTTTAACTTGTTGAACCACCCTAATCAGCTGATTGAGCTGTTAACGCTAATTTCAATGCTATTTATCCTAAGAAGCTGTAATTTGAAACGGAACCTCTATGAGACAGGTAGGATAGGATTTTCACTTGCTGAACCACCCTTATCAGCTGATTGAGCTGTCAACACTAATTTCTATGCTATTTATTATCTTAAGACGCTGAAATTTGGAATGGAAGCTCTGAGATAGGTAGAATAGGATTTTTAAAGGACCCCCTAAACGGTCAGTATTTTGATCAAAAGTGGTTGATCAATCGACTGTGACAGCCAAGATTGAGCGTCTAGAAGCGCGTTTGATGATTGAGTCAATGAATGACGAGATTGATGAAAAGTTTGATTCACGTCAATGACTGAAGAGGGGGTTTGAGCGTCTAGGAGCGTTTTGAACAATCTTTCCCTCAGTCACGAAAATTCTGTCTCTACATTCCTTCTGAATTCCACTAGCCTATGCTTTTTTTGTAACATAACTTGAAATTGTCTTGCATGGAAAAAAGTCTTTATACAATTTCTTCATAAACATGATTTTATCAGAACATAATATGTTAATACACCTACCTGAATATTATCCTTCAGTGTCTCAATTATAGCTGTGAATGTTTCCATTATGATGACCTCGAGAGTCTGAGGAGCTATGGCACACATGAATTTGAGGTTTCCAAATCCATGCCTGTAGATAAGTACCTCAATGTGATTGATAACCTCTGGTTTGCAGGAATCGCTTCGCGCATAACGGTGTCCTTTTTCTCAATTTTAGGTCGTACTAACTCCAACTGGTTGTCAAAACTTTCATCGTTCATTCTCCGAAAGTTCTTGTAATCCTCTGGCTCCGTATCGCGCAGAATGCTGAGTTGATATTCATGCCTGAAACAGTGTCTCATTATGTACCACCCTTTTGACCACCGCCTTTTCCTCTTCTTTTTTTTTTTAATCCCTTTTCTTCTGGAGGGCAGCTACAGACAGTAAAAGCATGACCAAATCCTGGTTGGAACCCATTGTTTCAGCAGAACACTGCGGCAATCGTCACACGTGCTAGTCGTCACACTTCACAAGTCAAACAGATAGACGAAACTGATTCAAACGACTGAAGACATGATTGACGAACAGATTGAAGTGAGCTTCAATCTGTTCGTACAATCTTTTGATCAACCAGACTGACCGTTTAGGGGGTCCTTAACTTACGGAACCACCTCAATCTGCTCTTTGCGCAAATTTCTATGCTTTTTATTCTAAAACGCTGAGATTTGGAACAGAAAAGGATTTTAAATTTATGACAAGGGGGTGATGAAAATGTAGTAGTTCCCCCCTTCAATGTGGAGAGGCGATTAACCTGCCACACCCAGAGGGTAATCCTGAAATCTGATAGCCCAGAACCATCCTAAGATGTAACATTTGCAAGAATTGAGAAGGACCACCACCCTACCACCACCACCTGCTCCTATCCATCACTACTTGCCGAACTACCCCAATCAACTCTGAATGAGCTCTTAACGCTAGTTTGTTTGCTATTCATCCTACGAAGCTGAAATCAGGAACGGAGCCTCTGTGAGACACGTAAAATAGGTATGATTTTCACTTTCCGAACCACCCGATTCATCTGGTTGAGCTTTTAGCGCTAATTTCTATTACATTTTTATCCTACGAAGCTGATAAAATTTTCTTATTTTATTTAAGAATAAAAAAATCATAATCAGAATTTTAAAAACGCTAGAAAATAAATTAAAAATGCGGCAAATTATTTCACAAGGGTTTATTATTTTAACACAGAATTTTGCGATGTTATCGGAACCGGTACGTGACCGTTACGCACGTGTTATGCCCGTGTAGCCAGTGTTATGACGTTGTTATGCCCCGTGCCACCAAGCCGTTGGTAAGGCAAATAGGACTCCTCTTCGTGTTCTTATTTCAGATATGAGAAATTGCACGGACGAGGCCAAAGCGCCTTTTTTTCAATTGAGTTTGATCGTAGTTTTAGTTGGCTTGCGTACGTCATAAGGCCCGTCCAGACTCCTCTTCGTGTCCTATTTCGAGTTGCCACAGCCTATACTTCTATAATTATAAACGCATGTTTATATTTCTCGATTTGAGCTCCTTTCTATTCAAATAGTTATTGCCTTATTAATATGCATTATCAATGCCTTATTAATACGTATGAAAAGTCGAGAGGATATGTTATTAAATATGCGTAGGAAAAGCATTGGTATTAACACACAAATATGACCTAGAAAAAAACATATATTCATGCCTCGAAGGAACGCTGTACCCACCTCATGGTGCCGCGGTGTATTTATTATATGGGTATAACACGTAAAAGTAATAAATATCCATTCTCCTACACCCCTCTGCTACGCCCCTGGTCACCCCAGACACCACAAGGTGCCGCGGCGCCTCCTCTCACTCCACCCCCCGCTCACCACCCTCACCACCCACCGTGACCCCCTGCCAAGCGTGCCAGGCGTGCGTCTAACACGTCTAACACTCAAAAGCCTCGAAAAAGACACTTTTTCGCCCGTTTTTGGCCCATAGCATCTATGCGAGTGAAGCGATCAAGATGGTTAAACGTTAGGACCAACTAGACCCCAAATGGAGTCTATGTGCGAAAGATGAATTTTTAGTTCGCACGAACGAGCACAAATTGTGAAACTGAGTTTTTGAGGATATTAAATTGTCACATGTAGGTACATGATTTTACAATAACTTTTCACGCAGGATCGTCTTGTGATGTTCATTTATTGAGATTCGTAACACCAACTTGGAAAAACACAGACAAAGCTTTCCGAATCACGCATTTCCCCACTGACTTACTGAAAAAATGTTTACGCACAAAGCGTAAAACTAAGCGTTTTTTAGCGTCTTTTTCAAGTTTATCAATTTGATAGGTTTAGTATAGAATAATATACCTACGAGAAATATACTTTAGTATAGAATAATATAACTATGTACTTATCATCACTTTTTACGCCAAAATGTTCATAACATTTTTTTTTTTTCTTCCTCAGAAATCACTCGAACTTTATGTCGAGTCGGGGACATCCAGACGGTGAAGAAACACCGAATTCCAAGCAAACGCAGGAAACCCCGACTAACACCCGAAACTACGGATATACGGTAATTAAATGGAATATGAATTCATGTTGTATTAGAATTTAAGAGGATTTTTTGTTTGTTTGAGAATTGATGCAATTTTTTTTCTCAGCCATTTCGGTTTATTTCCAATTACGAAACTTTGTAATTTACCAAGTTTTTTGCTGAATTAAGAGATCCATCTGTCTACCGTGCCCCATTGGAAAATATGAGCGAACTAGGAGGCAAAATTATTTATGCTTACTATCTTATATGAAACTAGCGTTCCCCCCGCGAGCGTTGCTGCGCCCAAATTAAATTTGTTTATTGATCGTAATTTTAAACTGAAATTAAGAGGTGATTTGATGGACGGAAGCTTAGCCTTTGGTTTCTGCCTTTGGTGTCTACAATGACCCTGGATTCGTTGTCATTTTATGCAGACGTTCAATAGTATCCTCCTCCTCCCTTCTCCTCCTCCCCCCCCCCCCATCCTCCTCCTCCTCCTCCCCTCCCTCATCCTCCTCCTCCTCCTCCTCCTCCCTCATCCTCCTCCCTCCTCCTCCTCCCTCCTCCTCCTCCTCCTCATCATCCTCCTCCTCATCCTTTGGCCTCACCCTCGGCCTCACTCTGCCTTCGGTCTTGGCTTGGGTAGTTGAATAAATTTCTAAAACCTGACACTGCACCCTTTTATGCCCTCTGGGTCAGAGCCCTTTGAACGGATTTGCACCAAACTTTACAGGAACAATCCTTGAATCATGCCTAATAATACCTGAAAGTTTCATTACAATCTGTCGAGCGGTTTCGGAGTCTATAGGCAACATACATACATACATACATCCTCTTTTATAGATATAGATTTGACGCTGAATCGGAATATACCCCATATTTTCATACCCAAATAGGCTTTTATTTAAACACTTTTTTTTGCCTAATCCATGTTCCCCATCTACTGACTGGAGTGAGTTGAAACACTCAGAAACTGCTGATCTACTTTCCCCAAACATCCACTAGAGGGTATTGTCGTCGTTTCATCCCTCATTCCCATGCCAGAACATTGACCTGTTACAGGTAGGTTAGTTTGGGAGGGTGGGTATTGAAGGTGCACTCCCATACGCTTTTTCCTTTTGGTTTATTATTTCCAATAATAAGCCTATGTGATCGTATAGCAAAAATTTTTATATCCCCCCCCTCAAACTTTGTCACTCTACGTTTCAAGGTGCGTAAAATCCAAATTTGAAATGTCCGTTCGCCGTCCGGGTCCGGGCCATAAAAGGCCTTAGAATTGACTTGAAAAATCTGTTCTTTCGCACATAGACTCCACTTGGGGTCTAGTTGGTCCTAACTTCTCGCCAGCTCGATCGCTCCACTCTCACGTGTGCTATGAGCCAAAAATAGGTGAAAAAGTGTCTTTTTTTGTACGAGTATATTTCAAGTTGTATAGAAATTGGAGATTTATGAGTGAAAAGAAAATGTTAGCTATTAATTTTATGAAAAAAAAAAGTATTCTAAATTATACTCTTCTATTCAAAAAGAGATTTTGGATTTTAGGCTATTTTTTGCAATTTTATAGATTTTTTAAAACAAAATTTAATGAAGTTCAAGTTTTTAGCATAATTTCGTACATAAATTTTTGAATGTTCTAGTTCATAGTTGATAAACTTTATTTGACCAATCTTGTGCTAATGATTCCAAAAAATGCGAAATTGATGAAATGTGCAAAAGAAGTATTATTTTGAGTTTTCATGGGGAAGCTTACGTTTTTTGGGAGTGCAGGCCGTACATTAAGTACCACTGACGACAAACCGTTTTTCGGCCCATTAAGACCTCTTAACCTCGTATTCTACATACTGATATGTATGATTTAGGATCAAAAAAAGTTTTTCAAAAAATGCGAAATTGATGAAATGTGAAAACAAATATTTTCATTTTGAGTTTTCATGGGGAAGCTTACGTTTTTTGGGAGTGCAGGCCATACATTAAGTACCACTGGTAGGTATGATTTAAGATCAAAATTTTTTTTCTTCAAAAAATGCGAAATTGCTGAAATGTTAAAAAGAAGTTTTTATTTTGAGTTTTCATGAGGAATCTTACGTTTTTTGTAAATTTAGACATGACTACCAGAAAGAGCAGACGATTTACCATAAGAATTGGCCACCTTACTTATTTTTTTGGGCACAATAACGGTTGAGCAATTAAAACAAAAGTTAGTGTTTGGCGCACACCCCTAAACTTCGGACAGTTGTAGAGAAAAGGCTGGACGAAGAAGGGGTCTGAAAATTTGGCTCCTACCTTGTATTACCAATGGGTACAGCATACTAGAAAATCAGAACTTTTAAAAAATATCGAAAACAAAAGTTTGGCCGTTCGCGTGAAATGACCCATACAAATATATGATAAAGCGTTAAGCTCTAGGATTCGTTTCAGAATGTCTCTGGATTTCAAAGATGAAAATTTTCCTGAATTTTGATTGTCTGGAGCCATTGCAATAGCTTCATTTTAGTTCGCAAGATTGCGTTTATTTCTCATTATCGGGCTGGTTACGGTAAAAAGCGAAAATCGTGGGCGTTCAAACGTAACGACGAGGTGCGGAAAGGAATGTGGGTCAAGAACGAGAAGGCGAAGGACGAGATGGAGATCTGACCTCAGAAAACCACAGGTGGAGAGTGGATGGCCCTATAGACCACACCGGAATTTAATTCTGTCGGAAGCAGATGTAGTTTATTATCACGGGTTATCATTAACCGACTTGAGGCCAGAGTTTGCAAAATCTCACGTATGATTAAGATGTTTAACCACAGGAAAACGTTTCTGTGATTATGAATATAATTAAATTTGTATTCACACGTAAGAGTATGATTAAAGTCATAATCACGCAGTATGATTAAAAGTAAATTCTTGATCACAGAAATCCATGATTTTTCACAAAAAACCGTGATTCATCACAGATTTTGGTTTATTACTGTCAATAACAAACCATTGTAATCGACCAAGAAAACTCGAGTAATAAATCCTAAAAAATAAATTCAACTTTGTAATCAAACAGTCAGATGTGAAGGTTATATTGTCCAGTTGAAGATGTGAGACTGTAGTGGAGTGCTTGGAGTTGCAGCAGTTTTTACAGCGAAAGAAGCCAAATTTTATGGGTGGCACTGTTTCAAGCCACATTTTATCGTAAATCCTCACGATTTGTTGAAGAAACGAGATGTAACCTAACGGTATAAATCCGAAGTAGAAGTAGTTTAATTTCTCCCTTGATGGGAAAAACAAAAGATCATGGATATGTCTAGCACCTACTGCTTACCAGTTGGTACCTACTACTCAATTGTATACCAACCATGTAGTGCCTTCATTTCACAAGACTATTTCATTATGGATACAAAACAATATGGAAAAAACTGGATTCTAGAGCCACTCAGCTGATCTGGGATCGGTCAGTTGTGTTCAGAAGTCCCTCAAGGGCCCACATACCAAATCTCAGAATCGTGGGATCATTAGGGAAAAAACTGGATTCTAGATCCACTCAGCTGATCTGGGATCGGTCAGTTGTGTTCAGAAGTCCCTCAAGGGCCCACATACCAAATCTCAGAATAGTGGGATCATTAAAGAAAAAACTGGATTCTAGAACCACTCAGCTGATCTGGGATCAGTCAGTTGTGTTCAGAAGTCCCTCAAGGGCCCACATACCAAATCTCAGAATCGTGGGATCATTAGGGAAAAAACTGGATTCTAGAGCCAATCAGCTGATCTGGGATCGGTCAGTTGTGTTCAGAAGTCCCTCCAGGGGCTACTTTCCAAATCTCAGAATCGTGGGATCATTAGGGAATCTCCGCGTAACTCTCTCCGCGTGACGCTTTTTCATTTATGTCTAGTACCTACTGCTTACAAGTACCTACTACTCAATAGTACCTACCATATAGTGACTTCTTTTCGCATTACTAGTTCATTATGGATACTTAGCAATCTTAGTTTATAACTTAGCATAATAATTCAGCTTTCCTTGGCACTACAATGGCTTAGGAATCATGAGTTACCTCCCTTTCCCAACACTACATCAAAAATATTAGTGAAACACTTTTTAGATGATTTGAAGGGTTGGGAAAGGGAGGTAACTTCATCACCGGACAAGCTGAAGTTGCAAGACATGTCAGGCTATGTCACCACTGTCTATGACAAAAACTGGTGGCTTACCTACTCGTATACCTACTCATCATCATAAATATGTATAATATTATGTAAATTTTGATTAATCTGTACCAGATATATTACATAACTATTTAGACTATTTTCATACCTTTTTCAAATTTATTGTTATAGAAATGTTCAAGATTTTTGTTGTACTAATTAATAGGCGACTAACTTAGTTTAAATTGTATAAAATTATAAAATTAAAGTAAGCAAACCTAATTAACTTAATTTTTATTAGAATATATCTATGGTTATTGGTTTTGTTTCAACAAGATAGTATTTTGAATTAATATTTCTGATATTTTTTTACCTTTATACATAGTATACCTTTATATATTTAATGAAATAGCTTACCTCTTTGGTAAAAGTACGTATGTTTATTATTTAGTCAAAACCGGGCTATTAGTGGAAAACTAGTGTCAGGAATATTTTTTTTTAACAATGAATCCATCATCATCCCATATTTATATTTTGTCACATTGTTTACAACAGTACTAAGTATTTATAGGAATATTTTGAAAATTTTAAATTAAGTACCTATGTACTTTTTGGAAAAAAATAAAATCAAAATTTGTATTTGTATTTTGACAAAAATTTTCTTATCAGAACCTATGTCCTGTTGTATATTACTGGAAAGAGTATATAAAAAGCTGCAAAATGATACCTCTCTCAGCTCTCCAGCTCAATTAGGACAGTTCCTAGAGCGAATAGTATAAAATCTGTTCATGGTTTTGTGATGAGATTTTGTAAGTTTTACATAGCCATATTTAAGAAACGGTTTGAGATAAAAATTAAAATTTGGTATTTTTCTTAGTCTCAACACCTACTATGAGTATACCAAATTTGAGTAAAATCTAATATGGTGAGTTAAATTGAGTGTGTTGATTTGACATGGAATGACCGTAATTATAGACAAGTCTTCTACGTAGAAGGGCTATCCAATACAGACGTATTATAATAAACCTTTGTGTAATAATTTGCAGCGTTTTTTTATTCGATTTTTGGAATTTACGTATCTTGAAATGTAAACCAACAAATTTTGTGGGGAGTGGGGGTTGAATTTTTTTTTTGTCTATTGCAAAGGTTCATTATTGAAAATAATATTCCAAAACTCATTCGTAGGCATTGTTCAGTGGAACAATATAAAACGTTGTCCAGCTTCAAAATCATTGGGACGCCACAAAAGCTCTGGACGTCACTTCATACATATATACTAGAATAGATACAACTTCCGTATTGGACTCGTATGGAGGGGGAGCTAGACCAGAACGCCATACCGCCCAATACGGAAGTGGTATCTATTCTAGTGTAGGTATATCCTTCCCGAATCAAATTTTAGGTTTCCCGAGTGAAATGCAAGGCATTCCGTATCAACTTCAAGGTTTCCCTAATGTAATCCATGGTTTTCAGTTCAAAATTCAAGGTCCTACATTTCAAATTAAATGTTTTATATTTCAAATTATAGATTTCCGTTTCAAATTGAAGGTTTTATATTCATTTTTTTCATTGAAAATGTTCAACAACCAATGTTTTCGAAAGGTTGTCATTGACATTCTCATTAAACTTCGAATGGGGGAAAAGCAGCAAATCAAGGGAAATATGATCGTCTTAGTGACAAAAGGTCGAAAACACGAAACAATATTATTAAAAAATTGAATCACTTGAAAACTAAGCGTTTCAAGAAGTCTCTATCAGGAACTTTTGATCAGAAGCTCTAAAATCGACCTTTGAAGTACTGACCGCCTTATGCGGGACACCCTGTATACGGTGTACACATTCGGTACCACTGGCCAGGGGCAACTAATTTCTGATCAAAAGTGTCTCGCAGCATTTTTTGGATATGTCTTTGCTCTGGGGGGGGGGGGGGGGGGGGGGGGGGTCAACCTAAAATTTCCGTCACGCAAAATTTGTGTCACGATTTCAATGTTTTTCACGTACAACCCAGCCGTTGCTAGGGGAATGGAACTTCCTTAGTTTTCATCGCACAGAAATCGTTCGCCACTCGTTGGAAAGCGCTTGATTTATGTGATAAATGTTCACATCTCAAGCTACCAATTTCCCCCTCCTTACGTACCTGGCTACATTCCTAAACTAAGTTGATTGGACTATAAACATTTTTAATAAGCCGGTTACAATATTCTTAACGTAAAGCAATAGCATCATTTACTCCACTCCATTGGAAACATTTTCATCCTCTTGACAACAGTCGACTGTTAACAACAACTCATTGTAACAACAACTGTGGCTTCTCTCCACAGTTATTTTCAACTGTTACGCTCCAGGAAAATAACTCTCACAGTCGAAAAGGTTTGGTCACCCTGGCCTCTTAGCTCTGGTCGTTAGAGCGTTGCAACTCCGGGAAATTAATAATAATTTCTCGTAGTTGTAACGACACGAGTTCGAACTCCTGTCGAGGTATCAAATATTTTTTGGGCTGTTACAGTAGCGCAGTCGAAATAGGACCCGAAAATCATACGAAACAATAATTAATTAAATCCCTCTCGAGCCAAAAGACTGTAAACATCACATTTCCTGTTGTTATGCCTTTCATTTCCTCACTCACTTGAGTCAAAACACACCGTGACAATGACCTCGCTCGACTGCTGACTTGTTCCAGCGAGCATCTGCTGAGCCAGCAGCCTGCAGTTTCACTTAGTCATTCGTCCGACCCCAAACCAGCCGAGACGGCTGGTATTTGACTCCGGGGAAATGTTACGCTCCAGGAAAATAACTCTCACAGTCGAAGAGGTTTGGTCACCCTGGCCTCTTAGCTCTGCTCGTTGGAGTGTCACAACTTCGGGAAATTAATAATAATTTCTCGTAGTTGTGACGACGCGAGTTCGAACTCCTGTCGAGGTATCAAATAATTTTTAGCCCGTTACACAACATTTCTATAAGTAGGGACGTTGCGATACCACCTAAGTATCGATACTCGATACGATCCGATATTTTTCTAGCAGTATCGATACCCGATATTATCGAAAGTAAAGTATCGATACTTCTCCAATATCGGCTGAAAAGTATCGATACTTTCGATATTGCGATACTTTTTTTACGTGTAAAAAACCGGTGGGGGGGGGGGGGGGATGCCATTTCGTTAATAGTTTTTTTATTGGAATTTTCTCACACCTCACATTATAGGTAGGCTTTCCAGGATGCATCCAGAACTCTGTAAAAAGGAACTGATTATAGGATTCATAATTAATGTTTTAAATTAATAGATATATCACTAAGTAGATTACCAATTTTGAATTCTCAAACTTGTCCCATTGTTGATTCCAATCTCTCTCTTTGTTGAAAATAGGAAAGTTAACTTATTTATTCAAATACTCAATTTATTAAGTTGAATATTTCAATTTGAACCATAGTTTTCAGTTTCACATCTTCAATTCTAGACATTTCCATGACTATATATTCCCTTACTCATGACTAGCACTAAATAGTTACACTAATCTTTAATCAAATTTTGTTGTTATTACCTAGGTGAACGTTAGGAATTTCATTCTGGTGGGGCTGACTAATTTAGGAATTCATTTAGGGGTTTTCAGAGCAGTTTCCTTTCACAGAAAACATTTTAAGGTGAGCTCTCCAGTGAGGTGTTAAATTTTGCTGGAAACTATATTTTAAAGAAATTTAAATTTTTTTTTAAAGAAAAAAAAATTGATTAAATAAAAGAATATTTCAAAAGGTAACCCAAGATTTTGGATGAGAACAAATTTTCATATTTTATATGAGAATTAGCTAGGCCATTGAAGGTTATTTATTGACTTGCCTATTTCACTTCACAACATTTTATGGTTTTCAAAGTAATTATAATCATTAAAATAAATGGAATCATAAAATACATCTACATCTTACATTAAAAGGTTCATGTGAGTAACTCAATGGTTTGATGAGCTTGAGACGAATGTGGCAGGTCAAAACTTACAAATTTAACAGGGACATAAATTCATTTTAAAATAAACATTTATTAAGAAATTTTATTGATGAAAAGGTGGTACTGAGTCTGAATTGGTGAAATATGGGTTCCCTTTGGAATTATAATTAAACTGAGTAGCTTTATCACCGAGTAGTTTCCTGCCTCAATAGCAATAGGGCAGGTGGTGGAGTGGCTATGCCCCCTTTTAGGATTAAATTTAACTAAATTTGATAGGTAGATAATACAATCTGGAGAAAATTATTAGGATGTTTTACTAAAAGTGATTTATCTATAGAACATTTTAAATTAATTAGAGATTATAGTTTACTATGAAAAACCACGAAAGGATAAATCAATCACATTTCTTGATTTGAGAAGACGTAGGTATTGTAGTGGAAATTAAATAAACACTATTAGAAACTATTATGATTTTAGTTTGACAAGTTCAGGTTGAGCCTATATTAACTATTGCAATCCAATATGAATGGATTTGAATCTAAAATAATTTAATTGCAAGCCAATATTCTCAAAGTTCTCAACAAATTGAAATCATTACAATACTCTCAGGGCCTGGGGCAGGCTGGTCGTCTCCTGGATTCGCGGTGGGAAAATTAGATTGAAAATCGACAAAAAATCAAGGAAAATATCGGTGGTATTGGTCACCAAGTATCGATACTTCCGATAATATCGGGAGAACGTATCGATACCACGATACTATCGGATGCAAAGTATCGATACAGATATCGGTGGTATCGGGAAAGAAGTATCGATACCACGATATATCGGAAGTATCGCAACGTCCCTTTCTATAAGTAAACCGTTGTTTTGTTGGAATTAGTCGGGATGCGGCTCAGGGAAAATGAATGAAATTATTTCATTTATTGTTTTATTTGATAACGTTTTGTCCTCTTACTGAGGACATCTTCAGATCTTGGTGTGTCCAGGAAAAAATGTATAAACATCCGAATATAACGGATTTGTCAAATAAAACAGTGGCTCACCAAGTCAACTCAATGTCAAGAAAGCAAGATCTGAAGATGTCCTCAGTAAGAGAACGAAACGTTATCAAATAAAACAATAAATGCTATAATTTCATTTATTAATGAAAAATCAGGCTATCATGAACATACAAATGATAGCGCCTGTATTGGGGAAATAACTTTAATAGTATATATACATTGTATAGTATGCTCATTGTGTCTCCAAGAATAATATAATATATTCTTTATCCTACATTTCTTCGCCTACAGTCCAAAGTTAAAGGATTTTTTTACAACTCTCGAGGACAACCGTTATGAAATCCCCAATCAAAGACATATCCATGTAACACGGTATCTGCTTGTAAATCAGATAGTGGAACTCGTTTACGAGTTTATAAGTAGGTATGTTGTTCCTTTTTCATTGAAAATGTTCAACAACCAATGTTTTCGAAATGTTGTCATTGACAAATAATACTTGAGAACAAACAAAGAAATGTCCAATTAAAATTTAATTTCTCCCTTGATGGGAAAAACAAAAGATCATGGATATGTCTAGTACCTACTGCTTACCAGTTGGTACCTACAACTCAACTGTATATCAACCATCTAGTGCCTTCATTTCACAAGATTAATCCATTATGGTTACAAAACAATATTAGTTTTTAACTTAGAGTAATAGATCAGCATTCCTTGACACTACAATGGCTTAGAGGTCATGAAATGTCATGGTAAAATGAGAGCATTCCAAAAAGTGGCGAACGATTTTCCTACTATGAAAACTATGGGAGTTACTCATCCCTAGTAACGCCTTGGTTTTACTTGAAAAGCAATAGAAAATGTGCCGGTCGAGAAAAAAAAGCCACAGTTCCTTTGAGCCTGACGGCTAAAATTAAAAAACATGAATATGCTTTAGCCGTACACGACTCACTCCTCGTCGATTCTCTGAACCCGACCCCCCATCGGCCTCTGAACTCTGTTTATCATTCTGCCATCAATCCTAAAACATGGAATCATGTTTTAGCTCCTCGCTCTCACTTTATTATAGAAATGATCACGACCATTGAGCTCTTGTGAGATGATGATCTCCTAATAGAAACTCGCGAGTAAACATTCACTTTATTATAGAAATGATCACGACGATTGAGCTCTTGTGAGATGATGATCTCCTAATAGAAACTCACGAGTAAACATTCACTTTATTATAGAAAGAGGCTACATACGAAATTACAGCTTCCTATAGTGTAAAGTATAGAAATTACCTATTAAAATAATTTAACCACCGCTTCACAAATCTAACCGTTCTCGCAATATTCGGATCACCTGCTATGAATCACATAATCGAAACACCAGCTCAATGAAATCATCAGAAATTAACAAGCGGTTGCAATCATGTTCACAATATCAATAATTGAGAATGATCACCTGTGTGTAAACAATTATTCATATAACCATGCTCATAACTCAGCTTGTTGGCCACGCACTTCGCAGTAGTTAATATAGTATGGTTGGATAAATCGAGAGCTTTCGAACGAATGGTCAACGAATTTTGTGGGATGAAAAACGACGAAGTATCATATCCCTAGCAACGACTCGGTTGTAAGCGGAAATCATCACAATTATTGGCGCTACTTTCGTTGCACTCTCGTGGGACATTTTTCGGTAGTTAGGTCACTGCTAAAGCATATTCATGCTAAAAGTGTGAATGATGGTCGGTCGGGAAAAAAAAGTGTCGCGAAAAATTCCTTGACCCCCAGCCAAAAGACATATCCATGTCAAAACTGTATAACCAACTTGATAACTTTCTACAGTGCAATGCATGTTTACTGTTGCTTCACTTTGACTTATCACATCCCACATGATGAGCTCATCACCGCCGTTCGCTGGGAAGGTGTCTTGCGAATAACTTTACTTTTGAAAATACCTTCTCTGCAAGGTTCAGCTGTGGTGAATACGTTGGAAGGTACTTCGCCTCAATACCGATCACTTGTATAACTTTAATTTGAAATAAAAAACCTTTTATTTGAACAGGAAACCCTTGGATTTATTAGGAAAACCTTGAATTTGATTAGGAAAATGTATGAATATTAATAAAATCAATATTAATATGGATTGGTCTCAATGCTTGTGAGTGTTGTCTTATGCACACGTGGTTTCGTTGATGTAGCGCCTCCAGTCGAGTCATGGGGCTATTTTTACTTCCCGCCTAAATCCACTGCCTCGCCTCCCATAGCTTCCCCAGAACTTCCCACCTCCATCCAGTCTCTCCCACTTCCCCTTCCATCGCAGCTGGAACTCCTTCTGTCAACCCACATCTCTGGTTCCAGCTGCCGCTTTCTCAGTGGTGCCAGGAGTACGATAATTACCGTACGTTACGATATTATACTAAAAGCGCTGTTTTAGGCAAGGCGCAAATAGAAGCGCAGGTTGGTGAGGCGAGGCAGGGTGACGCAGTGCAGGAAAATCCTGCTCGCAGGTTCCAAGTGCAGTTTGAAACGCAGGTTCAGTTGGTGAGTCATTCCCTTGTTTCGACCAATGTGTTTCAATGAGAAAAAGTCAATATAAACGTAGTTAAAGGTCTGAAATACCTAACTATCTTTGGTTTTACTGAGCACATCATGAAAAACAAAAGATTTGAAAGCTGAAAAACGACGAACTCTTATAAAAAACAGCAGAAACACTAATAAGGCGCTGAATAAAAGTAAGATAAAAGAGGAGTGGAGTTGTTTGTTGTTGTTCTACTCGTGAGGGTATTGCTCGTTTCGGGCAACGATCTTAACACAGTGTTTAGACCGTTAGTGGCGGGTAGCCAAAATAAGGGGCGGCGAAATTGGTTGGTAGGTAGTTAGTAGCTTCAGTTTTTTCTTTTTGTTGTAAAATTCCGAAAATGGAGGACATGGAGTACAGTCGTAAATGGAGGACATGTCCTCCCAAAGGATACCATCTGGGTAACCTACCTGAGAACGACTTTGACTTTTTTAAAATAAAGTTGACATTTCAAAAATGATTTGAGATTTAAAAATACATCAAGAAACCTGTTGAGATTCGATGCAAAATTGAAAACTCCGCTGAGTACAACTGAATTGAAACTTTATTCGCTATTGATTTATAGCATTTTCACGTCAAATTGGAGGTTTTCCATTTCAAATTGGAGGTTTTACACATCAATTTGGAGGTTTTACACATCAATTTGGAGGTTTTACATTTCAAATTGGAGGTTTTCCATTTCAAATTGGAGGTTGACGGAATTACATGATTTAATTCTGGGAAAGAAATAACAACAAATTAGTGAGTGAAACGTAACATTCAACAAGTAAGAATGAACATAATAAACGGAAAAGAATGACTAAATTTTTCAACGTTGTTTACATTGACAACATCAAAATTTAGATGTCCATGAAATTGAAATTATAAAATGAAATTTAAATGAAATAATGGACAGAAGGGAATTTTGATGGAGAGCACGTGTTCGAATACGTAATGATCAATTTTAATTGTTAGGTTAGGTTAGTACTGTTGTTGTTGTAGGTCATTGTTGTTGTTGCTTGCTATTTAATGTAATGGCACACACCACAAAAATTACATACACAAGTATGAGTGGATTGGCAATTTAAAGAAATGAAATCGTCCATTTCCAATAGGATTGAGACGAAAATTCGTTTTTTCGCCAAAAATCAAGCATTCCAAAAAGATGAATGATTTCGATGGGCTGCACTTTTTGACTATTAATTAGATTTCAAAAATTGTGCCGAAAAAAGCACTAAGAATCTTTAAATTTATAAATATTATAGTTGTTTTAGCAGAATATTACTCAAAGTAAGTTTATCAACTATGAACAAGACCATTAAAAATGTGCATAAAATTACGTTGAAAAAGTACTTGAATTTCAATAATACATTCTGAACAGTCGACAAAAACTGCAAAAAAAGCTTGTAATCCATAATCTTTTGTTTGAAAAGCAGCTTATTATTGAAAACAAGTTTTTTGCGTTGAAATTTGCAGTTAGAATTTCTATGCGCTCAAAGTGCTTAAATTTCAAAACAATTCAACATATATATAATACGATAATTTAAGAAAATTCGCTCATACGATCATACGATCATACATAATACGATAATTTAAGGATATTTGCTCATACGATCATGCTGCATGACGGAAACTTTTTGTATTATCTGTAGATACTTTATCGATATGCATAGTTTGATGTATTTATCTCATCTACGGTAAATCCATTCTAAAATACGATATCTTGTGGAGGCCTGTACGGTGTACGATATTATGTTTGTCCCACGGACCTCCGGCAGTGCCGCGCCTTCTCTTTCTCACAGTCAATTCTCACTTTCTGTTCGCAGTCGGCCGGCGAGAAGATCACATTTTCCGACGAGTCCCTCCGCATAGCCGCTTACTACAAGAGCGTCGGGGATTTTTGGAAGTGAGTCAACCACCACAACGACCAATTTACCGTCTGAACGAACCCATAGTTTCTCTGTGTTAAGGTTTCACTGTGATTTGAAATTGTGTTGGTCTTATCGAGTGATAGTGTCAGTTCAGTGTCGACTTCAGTTAGAGTTTCCTGTTCTAGTTACAGATAGAGAGGCATCTGTATTAGTCTCTCTAGGTAACACTGATGAAGTGGGGGCTTATACCTACTGAAGTTTCTCAAATATCAGTTTTTTTGCTAAGTATAAGCCCCCACTTCGAATATTATTTACTACTTCCCTCCCATTTTCAATTTGAGATTTCTCCCATTCAAAACATCGCTTTCTCATTTTGAAATACGATTTGGACTCTTCGTTTAGCGAATTTAGAAGAAAATTAAGCTATTGCTCTCGCCTCAAAATTTGTAGAATGTGAATTTTTGAAAAAAATTTATGCAGAAATCCGTTTCAGGCTACATTCTGAAGTTTAACGCATTTTTTTATTTATGTATGTATGTAAGTATATATGTGTGTGTCATTCCACACGATAACTGTCCGTAGAATTGTGCTAGAAACTTCAAACAAATTTTAAAATGTTTAGGACACAAAACGAAAGTTTAAGTTCGTAGGCCAGCATGGTCGGATTACATCTTCGGGTTGAAATTTTCAAAAATGTAGTCAAAAATTTCAAAATAGCCTGTTTTTTGCGATTTGTTGTGCGAAATAATTTTTTCAGCATACTAACATGTGGTATATTCGGAATCAGCGTAAAATTTCCTATAAGAATATGTATCAAGTTTTCAAAAATTTCAAAGTTGAAAAATCAGTCAAAAATCGAAATAATGCCGTTCGCTAGTTGTAAAAATCGGTAATATTTGCATGAAACAAATTCAGATTGAACTACTCTTATGGAAGTATCCCTGTATAACCAATCCTAGAACCATGCTGTTTAAAACGTAGGTAGTAGGTGCTTGTTAAAAAAAAAAAAAAAAAAAAAAAAAAAAAGTAATCACAACTGATGAGTTTACTCTGTGAAATTATTTGTATGAGTTTACTCCTATTTATTTTTAATAATTTGGTTCCATGTTTGTCTTTCAAAATCATAAACTAAAATTTCTCTACACGATCAATAGCGACTGAAATGTCGAAGATTTCTTCAAAAATTCGCTCATAGGGTCATGCTGCATGATTGGACTTTTTTTTTTTGAAACAGTTTTAACCTATGAAGAAAAAAGAACTAAATCAATTTGGAAATGCTATATTTAACCATTAAATAGCCCAAAATGTACATAACATGTCCTTTTGCCCTAATCGAATCTAGTCAATTAATCAATCACATAAAACTAAACTTCTTGTAGTTCCCGTCATCCCTCTTATTTTACAACGTACTAAATCTGTTATTGCAAATTGTGTGCCCCTGATCTCGGAAATTGTTGGTAAGGGTACCAATTCGCCACTGATCTTCATGCAATTCAAATTTCAGTGTTAACCCTAAAAACACAAACAATCGAGCATCTGACCATTACTCTAAAAGTACCATAATTTTATGTTTTTTAGAGAATTTCCGTAGATTGTGGAGCTATTACAGTAGCTCCAAAAATTTTAAAATCAAAATTTCCGAAAATTTTCTTCATGAAATCTGTTTTGTGTCATTCTGAAACGATTCCTGGATTTTAATTTGTTCTTACATATAACTGGTAATTAACAATTTATGCGCACTGAAGTTCTAAACTTTAAGAACAAGGTATCAACATTTGCTCATACGGGCATCCTGAAAGACTGGAACATTTTGGCTCCTCACTATCGAAGTTAGGGAAGCTTTGGGTTCGTGACAGAAGTCGACAAAATTTGTGTCCTCCAAAATCAAAATTGCCACTTGCTTGCGTTTCAAAGCTTGCTGATCAGTTTTGGTCCGTCTGGCTGATGTCTATCTGTCTGTTTGTGGTAAATCCTTGTAACGCCCAAAACATTACCAAGTTTCAGTCCGATTCCAATGAAATTTTTAGGGATTGTGCGAACGTGAATTTCTCATGACGTCGATTTCTCATTGCCTGTTGGACCGATTTCGTTCAAACTCGGGAGGTATGTTCTAAACGGGCATGTTCTATTTATATTTAAAAAAAAAAAAAAAAAAAAAAAACTATGAATTATATCGCAAATGCGCGAAACCAATATCAATTGACTCAGGCAAACTCAAGGGATTGTGCGGGTTAGCTCCTAAACGGTCCCCTACAAATCAAATCAAATCAGTTTTTATTTGTAAAGGGCCTTGCCAGGCAATACAAAAGTCAATTATAATGTTTATACCTATAAGTAATAATAATAACAATAAATTCATATAATATGACTAGAAAGATAGAATAAAATTATTAGGACTTGAAGATAGAGTTGTCAAGCTTATAAAAATCTGATACAGTATATAGTTCTTGCTCTACAAGTACACGTTTTATATTGTTTTTAAAAGACTTAAGTGGCAGATCCCTCGTTGAAGAGTGCAAATGATTAAATAAACGACATCCAACTTGATAAGGGTTCGTTTTCAGGGATGTTGCCAATCTGGTCAGAGGGGGGCACAACTTCGTCCGGTCTCTTGTAGAATAGTTGTGCCTTAACGAACTGTTGGAGAACTCATTCAGGTTGCACTTGACGTATAGCAAGGATGCCAACACGAATAAACTGGGCAGCGTTAGGATTCCAAGATCCCTGAAGTGCCCCCTGCAGCTCTCATTCCATCCCAGCCTATGTATGGTACGAACGGCTTTCTTTTGGAGCTTAAAAATTTCATTGGCGTGACTACTGTTGCCCCACAAGATGACACAGTAAGACATCCGGCTGGCAAAACAAGCGTGGTAAACGAGGAGTAATACTTCTGGGGACACTGAGTGGGCGAGTCGGTGAAGCAAATAAATGCAGGATGACAGCCCGGAAGATAGCTTTTCCACGTGGGTCAGCCAAGAAAATCTATTGTCGACCAATAGACCCAAAACATTGACTGAGCTTTCGAGCTTACCATTCAAGAGGAATTCCATATTTTGTGTTTTAGTATCATTTACACTCAGACCATTTGCAGTACACCAGTTTTTCACAAGGATTTCAGAGCGCCCAGCGTTTTGTTGAAGAGAAGAAAGAGCTGAACTGGCTGAAAGCACAGAAATGTCATCAGCAAAAAGTATTAGGTTACCTGAATCTAATGGTTGATAAGGGATACAAATTTCATTGCAGTTGGATAAATATTAGTACGCATGCGTAAACGTTAATTTCTTATAACTTCGATTTCTTATCATTTGTTGGGCCGATTTCGTTTAAATTCGGTAGGCAGTATTAGGTAGGTTTATGCTCTAGAAAAATCAATTATAAACATAATAATAACATATTATAATCGCGATTGTTGGAGTAATAACAACAGACCATGCGCAAAACTAATATCGATTGACACATGCAAAACTCCGAGTCTAATGGAACGATTTTGATGATATTTTCAGGGATTGTGCTGGTTAGCTCTTAGACGGTCGCCTATAAATTTTATTGCAGTTGTATAAATAGTAGTATGTGCGCGTGCGCATACGTTTCTTTAATTTCTTATCATCTATTGGTCCGATTTCGATCAAACTCGAAAGGTTGTTGGGTCCAGGATGATGTCCTTTGTATTTTACCGAATTGGCTTGAATAAAATAGACATTGCGCATAGACAATACCAATATTGGATGACACTCCGAGAATAATGAATCAATTTCGATGAAATTTTCAACTATTGTGCGGGGTAACCTTAAGAAAATTTCCGCCCTTGCAAACATGGAATTATATCCCTAATTTCCATTCGAGCATGTATACACAAGTATTAGATACTGTTATGCATTCAGTCATTTCGAGTTGACTTCAATTAATTTTATACGTCCATGTGAGGTTATGTGAGGAATCTATACTGCCCACCCAACTTGGCATACGTTTTTTTTTATTACTAATCGTTTACTTGAATCCTGCTAGGTATTCCCTTTTATGGAACATACCATCCTTAACGCCCAACTTTCACGAGCTTTACGACTTTCTGATTTTATTGAAGTCTCTACTCCATTACATTTCATGTTTCTCTACAAGAAAAGTTAGATTGAAAATACGAACTGTTGTTTCCTCATTACCGAAGACAGGGAACTTTTTGTTAGTACGATTCAAACAAATTTTTGCCCTCCAAAATTGAAATGTCTATTGCTTTTTAGCGAATTTTTGAAGAAAATTAAGCTATTGCTCTCGCCTCAAAATTTGTAGAATGTGAATTTTTGAAAAAATTTCACAGAAATCCGTTTCAGGCTATTCTGAATCATATTCTGAAGTTTAACGCATTTTTTTATGTATGTATGTATGTATGTGTGTATGTGTCATTCCAGACGATAACTGTCCGTAGAATTGTGCTAGAAACTTCAAATTTTAAAATGTTAAGGACACAAAACGAAAGTTCAAGTTCGTTGGCCAGCATGATCGGATTACATCTTCGGGTTGAAATTTTCAAAAATGTAGTCAGAAATTTCAAAATAGCCTGTTTTTTGCGATTGGTTGTGCGAAATAATTTTTTCAGCATTCTAACATGTGGTATATTCGGAATCAGCGTAAAATTTCCTATAAGAATATCTATCAAGTTTTCAAAAATTTCAAAGTTGAAAAATCAGTCAAAAATCGAAATAATGCCGTTCGCTAGTTGTAAAAATCGGTAATATTTGCATGAAACATTGTCCAAATTCAGATTGAACTACTCTTATGGAAGTATCCCTGTATAACCAATCCTAGAACCATGCTGTTAAAAAAAAAAAAAAAAAAAAAAAAAAAAAAAAAAAAAAAAATGTAATCACAACTGATGAGTTTACTCTGTGAAATATTCCGTCCTCCGATTCTCTCGGTCGCTCTCTTTAATGTTTTACGCTCAACTATTTTAGGACTTGATGTAGCTTTAATACTGACTGTGGCTTAGAAAATATCAGCCATTAAACAATAATTGGGATTTAATGCTAGTATTAAATATTTTCAATTTATTTCTTGTTGCTACGGAAAAGCCAAGTGATACTTCCCCATAATTTAGGCTGTCAATAGATGCACAGAGACTACAGTTTTTTCTGTCAATGTCTTGCCGTAGGATACTAGATTCGAATGCAACTGACTTTATATCACTCGTAATATTAAGCCTCATCACCGATTGGCTGTGGAAATACGTTTCTTTCATATGACGTCGGTATGTTATTTTATTTTATGTCAAGATTTGATGATGTTATGATAGGATACTGTTAAGATTTCAACTGCCTTCAATACTGACCACATTGGACATCGAAATCTATGAATATTTACCTACATTTGTCTACAAGATTAGTTTAATAATATTTTTTTTAAATAATTTTTTAATTTATTTTTAATAATTTGGTTCCATGTTTGTCTATCAAAATCATAAACTAAAATTTCTCTACACGATCAATAGCGACTGAAATGTCGAAGATTTCTTAAAAAATTCGCTCGTGGGGTCATGCTGCATGACTGGACTTTTTTTTTTAATCAATAACTATTGCGCGTGCGCAAAACTAAAAATGTTGGACGCACTTGAAACTCCATGACTAAAGATGTGATGAAATTTTCAGGTCAAAACTTGCCTCAAGAGATGGTTAAAAACGATACTTACCGAAATTAAAAACGATACCAAACTCGAGTTTTGATGATTTGACCAAAACTGACGTCGGTGACGACGGCGATGACGCCGTGTTATCGCCAAGGACAACTTTTAAAGCATTTATAGTCGTTTCAGTAGATTCTATGTGGCGAAAACTCGATACCAAACTCGATTTTGATCGATTTGACGACTAGTTCCTGTAGTCGGATCGTCTCCAAAAACCATATAGCTAATTCCGTATGTCTAAAGAGTCTACCTATCCAATTTCAAGTTGATAGCTCCGAAATTGCGGCCTGTTGCTCAGCGCAACACGCTGACAAATGCTAGCCGAGTCAAAGTAGAGGCTTAGGGTAAAGTGGGGTAATGGAATCCATGGAGTAATGGGTTCTCACAGTATTTCAAGAAATCTGAAGGCTTCATCACCAATCCAGCTGGATCTGAATTTTGTTCGGAAGGAAAGGGGCCTAATTTTATCAACAATTATACCTATAGCTTGTTAAACTAATGTCGAACATATCGCGTTCCCAAGTTTTGTAGGGGTTTTCATATTATTTTTGTTACCCCTTCCAAACAGGGTAAATCCCTTGTGTGTTCGAATCTCAATATTTTATTCTATACAAACGTTAGAAGGGCACTATCTTTCGAATCGTTCTTAGTTTTTCAAAATCCGTTGAGAAATAAGATGTAAGGGAAATGGGATCCCCTGTTTTCAGTAGATCCAATAATCCCATAATGGATTTGCAATGGATGTCAGCAGCGACCACAATATTTGAGTTCCAAAGGAAGACCATCTATGGACTTCTGCAAACTTTGTGAACCAATAAATGTCTCGAGTTGGACCACATTGTTTCCAAGAAAAGAATTCTGTCGAAATATGTTTTGGTTCCGATTAGTTCGTATGAAGTCGATGTCCAATTTTAAGACGTTCGTTACGACGTTCATGTGTAGAGCATAAAAATACAAAGCAATCCGATCCAAAAACTATGAATTATCTCCCAAAATAAGCGAATCAAAAACAATTGAAAATAGGGATAATTTTGTGTCAGTCCTCTCCTCCTCCCGTCTAGACTTTTGCCCTTCAAAATCACCAGTTGCCTTTATATTGGTCTGATTTAGGTCTGCCAAACTTCATTCGGTTCAGCGTAAAATATACTGTTCAAAGTTTTAGCTGATACCTTTCCCCATTGACTTACAGCTGCACTCATGAATTTTATGTCACCTTACACATAAAGTTAGCAGAAACGGCGTTTTAATTAATAGGTACTTAAGTTGGAAGGGCAAAAGTATTGACCGGGGGGGCCTAAAATTATCCATATTTTCAATTGTTTGTAATACACTTGTTTTGGTACGTCGCTTTGTATTTTGATGATCTACAACTTTACTATTTATAAACATTTCTGTAGGATGAACGGTTTAGAGATTATTAGAGGAAAACTTTAAGATTGGCGGGGTGTAGTTCGTTATCCGCCCCCATTTTGTTCTCTCTTTTGCAAGCACACCCGACCACCTTTTTCAATTTTTGAGGAGTGTTCCGTAAACTAGATTTCATCTTCTTGAGCACAATCGTGACGAATTATAATTTTTGATTGGTTAAGATTGGGAAATTAGGAGTTGAAAAAATTGGGGGCGGATACCAAACTATTTCTCTAGTGAAAAAGTTCGGTATGCGCCCCCACATAGTTAATAATGGAAAACACAACATGTTTGGTTTAAATAATTAATTTATCAATATTAATATTACTTTTGACACATATTGTGGTGTTGTATTGTATATGTTTTCGTCCTCTTCAAGCACTTTCAACAGTTTTGATGCATTAAACACCATTTTAAATCGCGCACTCGTACAGCCAGTAACTAACTGAAGGCCCGTTTACACGAGCGATTTTTTCCGGCAATAATTGCAGAAAAAAGTATTGCACAACTATTTCAAAAAAGTTGGACAACTATTCTCTCCTCGAAAAAATTGCCGAAGATTGCACGCAATTAATTGACGGGAGTTGTACAACATTTCAGGCCCACGAGCCCTCTCGGCAACTGTTGCATCGTGTTGAAATGAAGTCCAAGGGGTTTGGAAAATTATTGCACTATTGCGGCAATTTTTCGGCCTTGGGTCGGGAGAGGGAACGAAACAGCCAATCACATTGAGAGTTTATTTGTGCAGTATGGCCTTATGAGCAAATATTGACGTGAAACTGCACTGATGGGGTGCAGCATGGCCTTATGAGCGAATACTGACGTGAAACTGCACTGATGGGGTGCAGCAGTGCCTCATGAGAGAATTTTAACATAGGAAAGATAGGAGTTTATGTGTGCAGCATGGCCTTATGAGCAAATATTGACGTGAAACTGCACTGGCTGGGTTCAGCATTGCCTCATGAGAAAATTTTAACGTAGGAAAGATAGGAGTTTATATGTGCAGCATGGCCTAATGAGCAAATATTGACGTGAAACTGCACTGGGGGGGTGCAGCATTGCCCCATGAGATAATTTTAACGTAGCAAAGATAGGAGTTTATTTGTGCAGCATGGCCTTATGAGCAAATATTGACATGAAAGAATTTCAGAGGTGAGAGCCAACCCACATTCTCTCTGGCTCAGAAACTGGCGCTGCCAAATTCCCCTCTTTTTCCTTTGGTTGGCAGCAGCAGCGACGACGACCACAGCAGCAGCGACGACCACCTCTTCACCGTCCATGGCGCGAACTTGACGCAACACGAGGCAATTTTATTGCTTCGTGTTGTGTACAACTTTTCTAGTGCAATTTTTTTGGAGTTGCGCAACTTTTGTTGCTCGTGTAATCGGCCCTTGAGAACGCAATTGAAATAAGGAAGTCCCTCCCCATTCCCAATTGCCACGACATGTTAGAACAGAACGTCTTTCGCTTCAAGACCTTCTGACGACTCACCCTATCGCTTCTCGAACGTTGACCTACGGTCAGAAGTGATTTTACCGCTACAGTCAACATCGTTTTTATTTTAATTATGAGCATCGCATCTCAACCTCTTAACTTTCGATCAAAGTTATTCTCTGCCTCACCAGTTATCTCTCCCAAGAAAACGTCCCCTCACCAGTTATCTCTCCCAAGAAAACGTCCCAGGCCGAATCAATGCAATTCAGTCGTGGGGGCGGTTATCGAACTTTTTCTCTAGTGAAATAGTTCGGTATACGCCCCCACTTTTTTCAATTTCTAGTTTCATTGCTTGGAGTATTTGAAAACATAAGTGCGGTATATTAGTCATACAGTACATGAAATCTAGTTTACGGAACACTCCTCAAAAATTGAAAAAGGTGGTCGTGTGTGCTTGCAAAAGAGGGAACAAAATGGGGGCGGATAACAAACTACACCCGATTGGCGAATTAAGCCATTTTTATGCGGCCACCAGTTTGCATTCCACTAATTTTATGATGGCAGACAACGATTTTTTCACTAGGAATGGCCTATATTTTCAAAATCTAATCTCAAACCTACTCCTTAAATTGTTGGCCTTCGCTCCTGGACTATAAGGGTATCCCATTCCCCCACTTTCCCCTACTTCGTTCTTCAGGGATGAGGAAGCTATTATGTCCACTCAATTGGCTGACGTTTTTGCTCACTAGGTAGGTACTGGTCAGGGAGGTGGGTATCTATGTAAAGAGAAAGGAAGCTGGCGGGGTCGACTGCCGGGGACGGAAGGCGAGCAAGTTGATGTGATGGGCGTGGGCGGCAGCTTTCTCCAGATGCTTCGTCCCCACACTGGTGTTTCAACGTCCCATTGTTTCACATAATTGGTCACGACGGTGCCGCTCTATGAATTAAAACAACCTTCAGAGTACTCCTCCTCTCGCTAATATATACCTATTAATAATCCCGTAAATAGTTATGTCTGTCTTCTGAAATCGCCATCATGTATCATGCAAATACTGTCAACTATTGCTTCCTCACTACCGAAGATCGGGAAGCTTTGTGTTCGAGATTGGAGTCGAAAAAAATGTGTGTCTTCCAAAATTGAAATTTCCACTTGATTTTAGCGAATTTTCGAAGAAAATTAAGCTATTGCTCTCGCCTCAAAATTTGTAGAATGTGAATTTTTGAGAACATTTTATGCAGAAATCCGTTTCAAGCTATTCTGAATCATATTCTGAAGTTTAACGCATTTTTTTATGTATGTATGTATGTGTCATTCCAGACGATAACTGTCCGTAGAATTGTGCTAGAAACTTCAAACAAATTTTAAAATGTTAAGGACACAAAACGAAGGTTCAAGTTCGTTGGCCAGCATGATCGGATTACATCTTCGGGTTGAAATTTTTAAAAATGTAGTCAAAAATTTCCAAATAGCCTGTTTTTTGCGATTTGTTGTGCGAAATAATTTTTTCAGCATACTAACATGTGTATTCGGAACATGTAATTCGGAATCAGCGTAAAATTTCCTATAAGAATATGTATCAAGTTTTCAAAAATTTCAAAGTTGAAAAATCAGTCAAAAATTGAAATAATGCCGTTCGCTAGTTGTAAAAATCGGTAATATTTGCATGAAACATTGTCCAAATTCAGATTGAACTACTCTTATGGAAGTATCCCTGTATAACCAATACTAGAACCATGCTGTTTAAAACGTAGGTAGTAGGCGCTTGTTTAATAATTTGATTCCATGTTTGTCTATCAAAATCATAAACTAAAATTGAATCTTACTGGCTGATATGAAGTCAGGCAACGTAAAGATGATCCCCATTACAAGGCGCTCCGCGACAGTGTCGCTCTAGCGGGAAGCGTTGAAGTGTGCTGACTGCGTTCTGCGTAGGCTGTCGGGGCCGTCACACTGCACAATCAACACCAACTTTTTTTAGTTTTAGCGAATTTTTGAAGAAAATTAAGCTATTGCTCTCGCCTCAAAATTTGTAGAATGTGAATTTTTGAAAACATTTTATGCAGAAATCCGTTTCAGGCTATTCTGAATCATATTCTGAAGTTTAACGCATTTTTAGCGAATTTTTGAAGAAAATTAAGCTATTGCTCTCGCCTCAAAATTTGTAGAATGTGAATTTTTGAAAACATTTTATGCAGAAATCCGTTTCAGGCTATTCTTAATCATATTCTGAAGTTTAACGCATTTTTTTATGTATGTATGTATGTATATATGTATATATGTATGTGTCATTCCAGACGATAACTGTCCGTAGAATTGTGCTAGAAACTTCAAACAAATTTTAAAATGTTAAGGGCACAAAACGAAAGTTCAAGTTCGTTGGCCAGCATGATCGGATTACATCTTCGGGTTGAAATTTTCAAAAATGTTGTCAAAAATTTCAAAATAGCCTGTTTTTTGCGATTTGTTGTGCGAAATAATTTTTTCAGCATACTAACATGTGGTATATTCGGAATCAGCGTAAAATTTCCTATAAGAATATGTATCAAGTTTTCAAAAATTTCAAAGTTGAAAAATCAGTCAAAAATCGAAATAATGCCGTTCGCTGGTTGTAAAAATCGGTAATATTCTTCAAAAATTGCTCATGGGGTCATGTTTTATGTATGTATGTATATATGTATGTATGTACCATGTAAGTGTCATTCCAGACGATAACTGTCCGTAGAATTGTGCTAGAAACTTCAAACAAATTTTAAAATGTTTAGGACACAAAACGAAAGTTTAAGTTCGTAGGCCAGCATGATCGGATTACATCTTCGGGTTGAAATTTTCAAAAATGTAGTCAAAAATTTCAAAATTGCCTGTTTTTTGCGATTTGTTGTGCGAAATAATTTGTTCAGCATACTAACATGTGGTATATTCGGAATCAGCGTAAAATTTCCTATAAGAATATGTATCAAGCTTTCAAAAATTTCGAAGTTGAAAAATCAGTCAAAAATCGAAACGTAATATTTGCATGAAACATTGTCCAAATTCAGATTGAACTACTCTTATGGAAGTATCCCTGTATAACCAATCCTAGAAACATGCTGTTTAAAACGTAGGTAGTAGGTGCTTGTTAAAAAAAAAAAAGTGTAAAATCACAACTGATGAGTTTACTCTGTGAAATATTCCGTCCTCCGATTCTCTCGGTCGCTCTCTTTAATGTTTTACGCTCAACTGTTTTAGGACTTGATGTAGCTTTAATACTGACTGTGGCTTAGAAAATATCAGCCATGAAATTATGAAGAAGTTCTATTTATATACGTACTAGCAAGCAGACCCAACCCCTCGCTCCGCTCGGCCGTCAATTGCGACTGAAATGTCGAAGATTTCTTCAAAAATTCGCTCATGGGGTCATGCTGCATGACTGGACTTTTTTGCATTTCAGAGCTTGCTGATTAATTCTGAGTCTTGTCTGTCTGTGGTAAATCCTTGTCACGCTCAAAACTATACCAAGTTTCAGTCCGATTCCGATGAAATTTTCTAGAAAAATGCACTTTAAATTATATCGCGTTTGGTAGAGTAATAAATATAGCGCATGCGCAAAACTAAAGTTGATCTACACAGACAAAACCCCGAGACTAATCGACCAATTTTTATGAAATTTTCAAGGATTGTGCGATCTAGCTCCTACACGTTCCCCTATGGGTGATATTCTCGAGACTTGGACACTAGCGCATCCTTACATCGAGGCAAGGCGAAGTCGAAGTTATTTCACCTTGTTGTCATGGTGACAAGTAAACATATGCGAAAATGCGCCATTTGTAGCCACAGCTGGACAACAGCATAACATAGTCTCACCTAGTTCTTAATCAATATTTTCATTGTTAGTAATATGATAAATTGTATGCAAATTACACAAGTTATTATCAGGTGTTGACCTCAAACGCTACGAACGCAAGATTTAATCTTTGGGGTAGAGATCCATATGAAATGTGTGTTGGGGAGTTGACATACAAGTGTTCTAGATGATCCAGAGATCAGCCGCAATGTTGTTGTGGATTACCTATCTAGTTTTAGAACTGTTCTTTGAATCAGTTGAAATTAAAAATCTTTAGAGTACTGTGAAAGTGGTCCTGTGAAAGGATGTGTACCTAATTACCTTTTTTGTCCATACAATTTGCGTACCTGCAAAACTCTCGCAATAACTGCACTGCCAATGCCGTCTTTATGAAATCTTACCTTCAGAGGAATGCATTTCAAGGTTTTTTCTTTGCAGCTGGTTTTTAATTCATGTTGCATATTCCCTGATTCGATATTTGACAAACTTGCTAATCAGCGGTTGTATTCGTCGGCAAAGCAACGACCCACCTACTTTGTTTAGGCACTTTAAACCAACAGCAAATCTGGTAGGACGTATGTACCTACCTAAGTAGTTTCGTTTCTTGGTGTAGCAACAACCTGCCTTGTTTATTTTGACAAACTATCAAATCTCTCCTTTTATTCATTCAATATAACAAGTAAAGCTTCCTCAGTTAAGCATAGTACTACGAACTTATAGTAAAACGCTGATGAAGCTACCTGAGCAGTGGCTAGGTACCTACACAGCAGTAGAGACACCTGAGGAATTTTCAGTAATCTTTTCTTAACTATTTTTCAGGTTAATTATTCTCAAAGCCTAAACGAATTTAGTTCTTTAGTTTTCTGACACTGATTAACTACTATAGTTAGTAGGCTCCTAGTCCAAATAGAAACTCGTTCACGTTAGATTGGTATTGTTGACAGCAATCTACAATCAATTATTGCGATGGCAGGCATGATTATTATAACGTTTAGTCGAATCGAAACTTTGTATTGCTACAATATTATACTTTTTCAAACAAAACTGTTGATAAATGGCCTTATAACCACGAATTATGTCGACGTGAGACGGCAAACATCTTGTGAGAAATAGGTTGGTTGAGTAGCGATCCATTGACGTAGGGCCGTCATGGCCGACTTTGGCTGAAATGCGAACCTACTCCAGGCGTGGCATCACGAGAATATGGGCCATAAATTGCATTGCCGTTGGAATTATTGTAGTCTGTGCGCATGCGCAAACGTTAATTTCCTATTACGTCGACTTATCTATCATTCCGACAGGGTACTTTGTTCTTGAACTAATTCTATAAGTCCATGTTACAATGTGTGAGGACGTTTTCTGCTCACACAACTTGGCAGACGTTTTTTCTTAACACATGAAGCTGTTGCAATGGCTCCAAAAATTTTAAATTGAAAATTTACCATAATTTTCTTCATTGAAATCCGTTTTGAGGCATTATGAAACAATTCCTGGATTTTAACGCTTTTTCGAATGTCCAGGGTGTTTCTCGAATTGTGCACCAGCGGCTTATCTCCATCAATATGCGAGCTTAAAACTTCTGCCAAGTTGGGTGGGCAGTATAGCTTCCTCACATACTGTAACAACACGGACACATAGACTTAGTTGAAGTACAAAGTACCATGTCGGAATAATTAATAAGTCGACGTTATTAGAAAAATTATGTTTGCGCATGCGCACAGACTATTATTAATCCAACGGCAATATGGTAACGTCTAGGAGCATAATCCTAGAAAACTACATAAAAATCACATAATTTCATAATTGAGGCGAGTAGTTTCAAAACCGGCTCAATCCACACTTTTTCGAAATACACTTTTTTCTAATTTCTTCAAGATCACGATGCACTCTATCACCTTCTTAAGTCTTAAGGACCAAAACTGGCTCAATCCATGCTTTTCAGTTGAGCCGCTAGGAGCGCGCCTGCCTTCGGCGTTGGACATTTTTGTTCTGGTGTACACAGTTTCACCCATTTTCCCGCTATGAATGTTTTTATTTTTGCTCTTTACTACTTTGCAAATTACTCAATATTCTATCATTTTTCGGGGGTTCGTAAAATAAAGAAGTTCTCAAGTGTTTCTACAAGCCAGGTTTCTACATACTACAGTCGTCTTTTTTGCAACCTACAAGCTTCTTACCATATAAATACCGAACAAATGTGATTTCCGACATGAATAATAGAATTTTAGAGGATACTCTTAGGAATATGGCAACAGAGCTAAGTCAAACTACCCAAATTTCATCAAAACCGGCTCAATCCAAACTTTGATTTTGAATTTTGAGGAACCCAGACCATTTTCAAAGTCAAAATTTGTGATAAAACACTCTAGGGCCTCCAGTTTAAGCAATGAAATGGAACTAACGTGGTTAAAATTGAGTGCTGTTCAGGGAAACGTTTTTTGTGTTTCCTGAAAAATTTTCAAATATGGATTGAGCCGGTTTTGAAACTACTCGCCTCAATTAGTCTCGGAGTTTTGTCTGTCGATCAATTTTAGTTTCGCGCATGCGCTATAGTTATTACTCCTCCAATCGCGATGTAATTCATAAAGGATTTTCCTGGAACATATACCTACTCATCTACTCCCCGAGTTTGAACGAAATCGGACCAATAGATGACGAGAAATCAACACGAACTAAATCACTCGCGACGAAGTTGTGGAAACCCATTTCAAAACGGAAGTAAGTGAAAATCGTGGTCTATTTCCACGAAAAATAAAAAGTTACAATGTTAAATCGATTTCGACGGTTAGGCCATCATCAGTAACAAAATAACTGAAGACACATTAGAAACTGGTAGGAAATTCAGGGAAAGAATAGACGAGCATCAGGAGGATTTCAGAGAAAATAAGGGTAAGTCTACATTTGCGAAACATCTTAAGGAATCCAATCATAGTTACAATTTTGATTTGACAGATAGACGGTTTGTAGAATGTCTTCATTTTTGTTCAAAGGGAGGTATGTGAATGTACTTGGAAAATTCGAAATTATCTAACGTGACAGATCTGGTAAATGTTTAAATGAGGATATACCTCAACATATTTCACCACTGATAGGTTCATTTCATAAAGCTTGGAATTATCCCTTCACAATGTTGAAACCATATTTAGTTATTTTCCCCCCTTTCACTTCATCTAATTAGCTATAATCCCCCGTCACTTTGTTTGCACTTAATTGGTTGTACCTCCTGCCCCTTTTCTTTCTCTTGACCAATGGGATTCAATCTCCCTTCTACCTGTGACTATAAAAGCTGTGTCCTTTCTAATGTGTCTTCAGTTATGGTTTGTTACTGATCATGGCCTAACCGTCGAAATCGATTCAACATTGTAGTAACTCTTTATTTTTCGTGGAAATAGACAACGTTTTTCACTAACTTCTGTTGAGAAATCAATGTTATAATTAACGTTTGCGCATGCGCACAGACTAATATGTGACAGCAATGAAAGTTTTGAGGACCGTCTACAAGCTATCCCGCATAATCCCTGAAAAATTAATCAAAATCGTTTCATTAGACTCGGAGTTTTGCCTGTGTCAATCGATTGTAGTTTCGAGCATGCGCAATGGTTATTACTCTATAAATTACGATATAATTCATAGGACATTTTTCTAGGGTGACCGCCCGAGTGCTCCCGAGGGGCTAAAAAAACACCTGAGTGCTCCAGTAGAAAAGTCACGCTAGTGCTCCCGCCTCACGAGTGCTCCGCTAGAAAAGAAGCGCGAGTGCTCCGACACGCCTGAGTGATCCCGTGTTTGAAAAGTAGCCTGTACAATACGTTTTGTCAATGTAATCAATCAACTATTACTTACATGGTCATCAGTCGTTGTCGAGATGCGGCCTGTATTTTGCAGTTATTGTTACCAGGACCGACTGAGATGGAATTTACACCCGGTGATTTCCACCCCTTATGGCCACACATTTTTCATGGCGTTGTAGATCGCGACCTCAAAATCCACGGTACAAGCTACTGGCCATAATTCTTGGCCGGCGAGCTCCTCGCATTTCCGGGTCAAACTGCGGAGGCAAAATTCGTAGGATTCCTGTTGCTTGTTAGGCAACAAGCAGAACGCCAAGGCTGCATAAAATCCATTTTTTATTCCGTGCACCGTAAACAGTTGGGTGACAAATTTTGGGATGTAGCTAATCGTACCATCTAAGTAGATGGTTGGAGATTTCGAGAGGAATTTCAAGTTCTGCAATAACCGTGTCACGTACATTAGGTTCAGTACAAAATATTTTCGAAAACGGAGTACTACTCAAAAAAAGGTGATCGGACATGAAGTAAGGCATTTAAAAACTTACATAAAAAATTCAACAGAAAAATTTACTTCAATTTCATTAAAACAACTAATAAATTAATAAAACCCCAAAAATTTGCAACACTAAAAATTGGTTTTGTGCAGCTGAAAGAGTAAATGTCCCAAAGATTCATGTCGATTCCGGTGCACTTTCTCTTATCGTCTACGGGATCACTCGGGAAAATCTATTTTCGAAATTGCGAAGTGAAGGGGATCACTCGGGTGTCTTAACTCTCGCTCCTCGGACTCGACGGGAGCAATGGAGCCGTCGCCCTTTTTCTAGAACATATACCCAATTACCTATCGAGTTTGAACGAAATCGGACCAACAGAAGATGAGAAATCCATGTTATGAGAAATTCACGTTTGCACATGCACACAGGCTACTGTTGATTCGACGGAATTGAAAGTTATAGGAAACCGTCTTGAAACTACCCCGCACAATCCCTGAAAATTTCTTCGGAATCTGTCTTAAACTTGGTATAGTTTTGGGCGTGACAAGGATCCACCACAGCCCTACACGGAACCAAAATTAATCTGCAACCTTTGAAACTCAAAAATCAAGTGGAAATTCTGATTTTGGAGGACACAATTTTGTCGATTTCTATCACGAGCTCTTCCCTACCATCGGTAGTAAGGAAGCGAAAAAGTATCTTCATAAATTTTTTGAGAGAAATTCAACCATGACTCTTGTGACAAGGGGGAAACACTTGTAATTCACCAAGATTCTCTATAATATTACTCTAAAGTGAAAGGAGCAAGGACAAAATAATAGGTACATAGATTCAAAGGCAATGGTTGTACGAGTTATTCAAGGAACAAAATATGAGTATGTATTTGCTTCGAGAAGAATTCTAAGGGTTATTGATTAGACTTGAAAGCAGTTCATGTTTTATATCAAATCTTCAATACTTATACAGAGACACCGCAAGGGGTGGGTTAGATGGGATCAGTCTGGGTAGTAATCAAGATCAGGTATGATATCAGGAACCAATCAAATAATATTAGGGTGGTCCTCCACTGGAAGCGGCTATGCGACTATATAAGCGACTAATCCCATAAGCTTGAAACGTATTAGAGCTCCTCCACTGCAAGTGGGATGAGCGACGCGACTTTGCGTATTTTGAGGCGACGAGCGACTGATCCCATCCGGATGGGATCAGTCGCTTGTCTTCGAGCGACTTAGCTTCCCCCTCCCATGTTTTCTCGGGGGGAAGAACACAGTTTCCTACAGAAAAAGCCCAAAAATCATATTTTGAGGACGAATTGGGATAAGAAGGTGCAATTTGCGGCATTTTACTCCACTGTAAAGTAGTTTTACGCATTTTATTATTAATCTTGATATTATCATTTTATATATACATACATACATATGTATATATTTTGGTATTTGGTTGACTAGTGATATATATCTATATTCGGGAGGTTGAATGACCAGTCTAGTCTTGAGTTTTTTTTTTAGGTGTTTAATCACAACGTTTCAACCCAGGAGCTGGGTCCTATTCATGTGAATGATTGATGTGCTGGATCTTCCAAGTCAGATGTAAAGACTTTTGAGAAGTAACATACGTGTTGTTGGTGAAGCCAGTTGACATACAATATGTATATATATATATATATTTTTTTTTTTCTACATCACCTTGTATTATTAAAATACCATACTATATTATGTTCGTTATTCGAAACCCGCACTGCGATTCTCCAGTTACATGAAACAATCGAATCTTCGTATTGGGATGTTATTTTTGTAAATCTAAGGCGTAAGAGCCCCCTCGGACCGCCCCAAGAGTCTCGACTACCCAGTACAGCCAACGAGAAAAGAAGATACTAGAGTGGCCCTGTGCGCCCGCACGATGTGTCACGCTTCCCCCACCCTCTGGTTCCCCAACTTTCTTGGGCCTCCCTGCCTACTACGCAGTATCCGCTACTTTGCCACTGTTTTCGCGCTGTTTTTCGCCTCGTTTTCTTTGGTTCTCGTTAGTGTCGTTTCTTTTTCTTTTTCTCCACGAGAATGGGTGTATGCGTAGCATATGGATGTACCAATAAGGAGCCTAAGAAGAAAGCATCAGGCGTTAGTGAAGAAGTACATTCCGTACCTTTCTATCTAATTTGTACAATGGCTATTTATGTCGATCATTCCTGAGTTTGCTGCGATAGAGGAATGAGGAGTTGGTCGTTGGTGGAGGATTTTGTCACTGATGTCACAAAGGGATGAAGAGGGGTTTAGCTCTTCTCCATTACTAGATAGTTAATTTTTGGAAATTAATGGGAAATTGGGAAAATGTCAACTGACGCACATGAGGATCGCTTTATACAAAAGGTCATACAGTATACTAACACTGTATAGTATACTAACACTCAAAATGTATTGCGAAACATTAAATAAATGAAAAAAATTAAATAAAGGTGTCCCTTCTGTGATAATCATGTTTTTTCTTTAAAATTTGTGAAAATTCATAGAAAATTGAGAACTTGTCAAGGGGTGCATAGAGCACAAAAGCGAATAATCACGTTTTGTACTAGTACCATAAAATAGGGACAAAAATAAAGAAAAAACTACGGTTTAGGGCTTCATTCGCGTGATATTGGAAAACTATGTTTCGAATTTTTGAAAATTTATGTTAAGTTGAAAAATGGTCTAACTCGCAAACCGTCAGATTATCACTCTAGGATACTTATATTGCGCATACATATAGATTCCATGAACTTGAGTTTTCCATGTTTTTTTCAAATAGACCACGAAAAATACATTTATATGATAATGACCCAGTTAACAATTTCTACGCACTCAAAGTGCACACATTTTCAATTAAAAATAATTCAAATCAACATTGAAATTAATTTCATATTCATTCATTCATTCGTTTTCATTTTTTATTTATTTTTTTTTATAATTCGATAATACAAAAATTTGCTCCTACGATCATGCGGGAACTTTTTTCTAATTTGCCTGATTGAAGATTTTGCTCAAACTGACCCTCCATGGAATCTTTAAAGATTATTTGAAACAATGCAATGTTCTAACCTGCATTCATGTCGTGAAAACGAGGAAGCCAAGTGTCACATCTAACTTGACAGACTTTTTTTGACTATAAACTATACAGATATTTTTTTGACTTCAACACGAATCAGCCAAAACTCGGCCCTTCGGGCCTCGCAGGGGGGCTAACTTTCCGCCTTGAGCCTGCGGCTAAAATGCTAAAACATGGAACAAGCTTTCTTCCCGCTAATTCGTAAATGTAAATAAATTTAAAACTACGACATAAATGTTTTACTAATCGAAATTAGAACAGAGTACCTAAGTAGGTAATTTTCTGTTATGGTGTGCGTCTACAATTACTATAACCAAGATTAACCTCTCAACCAAGTGACAACAAAACAAGCGGCGTTGTTTACTATGTCCATTTATAACATAAATAAATATAAAACTACGACATGAATAGAAGAACAAGTACGATGCGTGATAAATCGAGAGCTTTCCAACGAATGGCGAATGATTTTCGTGGGATGAAAACTAACAGCGATACAATTCCCTAGAAACGGGTCTATTGTAAGGTTGTAACGCTCCACAGGGCGGGGTTGGGGAACCAAGGGGTTGGGGGGGCAGAGCACACTTTCGGCTCGGCGGGTTGCACGGGAAGGGCCGCTCTAGTATCTTCTATTCTCGTTGAGTACAGCCCCATAAATTCTCCCCGCCTCATAATGTTCTTCCCCAAATAGCAAGGTAAAAGTAAAATTGACCAAATCAAACCAAAAAATTTACCCCATGCCTATAGAAAGTTTAACGGTGATTCCGAAAATGTGGTCAAAAGTTGAAATAAAAACAAGTAAAATGGAGAAATCAGATTTAAAAGAGGGAAGAAACAGTTTCCTGAAGAAAAACCCCCCTTTGAAAACCCCCTTTATCTCCCTTCAGCTCATCGTGGTGGTGGTTAAATTCATCCAAATTTTGCCTCTTTGTCAATATCGGGTTCATCCAGAACATTCGTCGTTTCCTTCTCATCCGAAGGAAATTTACGACAGCATTACCCAGCAAATAATAACTATCTACGTCGTCCATTTTACCAAAAATAAATGCAGTCACTGACCTACTCACCACCACAGACTTCGCGCGACTAAGTCGCCTCCAATGGAGGAGCTCAGTCGCTTCCCCAGTCGCCTCGCGGAAGTCGCATAGTCGCTTAGTCGCTTCCAGTGGAGGACCAGGCTTAAGATCGTTGATTATGGGACTGAGATAGAATCTTACCGGCTGATATGAAGTCAGGCAAAGTAAAGATGATCCTCATTGCAAGGCGCTCCGCGACAGTGTCGCTCTAGCGGGAAACGTTGATGTGTGCTGACTGCGTTCGTGATGGCGCCAACAGGTGCCGCAGGCTGTTAGGGCCGTCTCACTTTGCACAATCAACACCAACTTTTTTTAGTTTTTTAATTCATTTATTTTTATTGAAACCCCTGTTTTTATTGCAGATTACTTGAATTGTTGGGTGCACAAAAATGAGCCCAACCACGCGCAAATAGAGCACAAATTGTGAAATATCACAATTGAAAATGTGATTTATGCGCGTGAACTTCAAAATATATTTTAGTTTGTTTATATTTTCAGCGTGTTTCCAAAGACGGACTATGTGTACTCGAAGCACTCCAAGTGGTACGGCACAGAGGTGGCGCCTGGCATCCCTCGCATCCCCAACATGTCTCGACCTACCTACAGGGGCCGCTATTCCACAACTAGCAGCTCATTATCATCCCGCCTACTTGAGAGCACGGGTAATACAAATTGAAAAAATTATTTTTAGTATTGAAGTATTTTAGCGAATTTTTATACTTAAAAAATGAAGGTATTGCTGTCAACCTGCCAAACAGCCGACGGAGCTCAGCATCGTCATTCTATCACAAATTATTTTCATATTAAAAAATGAATATACAGGGTGTCCCATCTAAACGGGCCCATCGGGAAATTACGGCCTTACGGTGCGAGCTATCGAAAAACTGAACTGGACCTTTTTTATAGTATTTCAACTCAGCTTCACGATGCAGAAGTCAGATTTTTAGTTTTCCATGTTTTAGGGTCTCAAATCATTGATTGAAACTTACGATTTCCTCTTGACCCCCGTTTTTTATTGCTTTTTTCGATTTTAGGTTGAATTGGAACAGAAAATGCCTCCTTGAAATTTTCTTTTCGGGGCTTCGTTTCTGAGTTATTCCACTTTTTGCGGAAGTCCGATTTTTAGTTTTCCATGTTTTAGGGTCTCAAATCATTGATTGAAACTTACGGTTGCCTCTTGACCCCCCCTTTTTTATTGCTTTTTTCGATTCTAGGTTGAATTTGGAACAGAAAATGAATCTTTGAAATTTTCTTTTTGGGGCTTCGTTGATGAGTTATTCCACTTTTTGCGAAATACAGAAAATCGCCGATTCCTTTTAGACATTACCTACACTTTCTTACTATTTTTATCTTACATTTTTGAGATGTTCACCACACTTTTGAAATCAGCATTAAACTATCTATCATCAGACCCCAGTTTCCATAATCAACAATCACCATCAGGGGGATGACATTACATTTGAACCGCTTACGATTTAAAAAAAAGTTTTCCAAATCGTCGTTTGAAAAAAAAAACCCTCAAACTGTTCAGTCCTATTACTCATTTATTAGAAGAACGTATGAGACGACGTCTTCTGGACTAATGTAAGGTTCTTTAAATAATTAAGATCATAGTGCAGACTGAACAATAAGTATCAAGAAGCTGTTGTTTTCTTGACCCTTGAATACAGTTTGCAGGAGAAGGAGCAGAGGCTGCAGAAGGAGCAGGTGGCATTTTCGATTTATCACAACACAACTGACTGGAAGTCTCCTCATGGTACATTTTTTAAACTGTATTCTGAACAGTGATTCTGTGTGTACTGAACATTGAGTTTTTTTTTTTTTTTTTTCCAAAGGACGATTTGGAAAACTTTTTTTAAATCGTAAGCGGTTCAAGTGTAATGTCATCCCCCTGATGGTGATTGTTGATTATGGACACTGGGGTCTGATGATAGATAGTTTAATGCTGATTTCACACGTGTGGTGAACATCTCAAAAATTGCAGATAAAAATAGTAAGAAAGCGTCGGTAATGTCTAAAAGGAATCGGCGATTTTCTGTATTTCGCAAAAAGTGGAATAACTCAGAAACGAAGCCCCAAAAAGAAAATTTCAAAGATTCATTTTCTGTTCCAAATTCAACCTAGAATCGAAAAAAGCAATAAAAAAAGGGGGGGGGGGGGGGGGTCAAGAGGAAAACGTAAGTTTCAATCAATGATTTGAGACCCTAAAATATGGAAAACTAAAAATCGGACTTCTGCAAAAAGTGGAATAACTGAGAAACGAAGCCCCGAAAAGAGAATTTCAAGGAGGCATTTTCTGTTCTGAATTCAACCTAAAATCGAAAAAAGCAATAAAAAACGGGGGTCAAGAGGAAATCGTAAGTTTCAATCAATGATTTGAGACCCTAAAACATGGAAAACTAAAAATCTGACTTCTACATCGTGAAGCTGAGTTGAAATACTATAAAAAAGGTCCAGTTCAGTTTTTCGATAGCTCGCACCGTAAGGCCGTAATTTACCGATGGGCCCGTTTAGATGGGACACCCTGTATACATAAATAAAAATTATGACACTAATAGATAAGAATGAAAATAAGATTATTATTGAATTAGGTAACCTAAACTTATACCTTCGAATCTGATTATTCGAATGTTTAGTAAGTTATTCTGAAAGAAGGTTCGAGGTGTGAGGCGAGGTAATAAAAAAGGAAAATCTATTTCTGTGAATCCCCACGGTGAACCCTCTCTACCGCGTTAATATAATTGGGCTCCAGGGTTGAGTACAGAAGACAAAGGCGTATCGTTTGTTGGGCCCCGAGGAATAATAGTATACCAGAGTAATGAGGTCTGTTTTAACTTTTCTTATACAGGGTGTCTCGACTTAAGTGGTCAAGACTTCAGGGATCGATTTTACAAGTAATTTGCAACAAAAAGTGCCTTCTAGACTTTTGGTTTATTATTTCCAATAATGAGCCTATGTGATCGTATAGCAAAAAATTTTTATAACCCCCCCTCAAACTTTGTCACTTTACGTTTCAAGGTGCGTAGAATACAAATTTGAAATGTCCGTCCGCCGTTCGCCGTCCGCCGTCCGGGCCATAAAAGGCCTAAGAATTGACTTAAAAAACCCGTCCTTTCGCACATAGACTCCATTTGGGGTCTAGTTGGTCCTAACGTTTAACCATCCCGATCGCTTTACTCGCATAGATGCTATGGGCCAAAAACGGGCGGAAAAGTGTCATTGCAAGGCTTTGTTAGACTTACGCACGCACGCACGCCTGGCACGCTTGGCAGGGGGTCACGGTGGGTGGTGAGGGTGGGTGAGCGGGGGGTGGAGTGAGAGGAGGCGCCGCGGCACCTTGTGGTGGGTACGGCGTTCCTTCGAGGCATGAATATATGTTTTTTTCTAGGTCATATTTGTGTGTTAATACCAATGCTTTTCCTACGCATATTTAGTAACATATCCTCTCGACTTTTCGTACGTGGTTAGATAATGATATTATTAAGGCAATAACTATTTGAATAGATAGGAGCTCAAATCGAGAAATATAAACATGCGTATATAATTATAGAAGTATAGGTTGTGGCAACTCGAAATAGGACACGCCGAGGAGTCTGGACGGGCCTTATGACGTACGCAAGCCAACTAAAACTACTATCATAATCAATTGAAAAAATAATAAACCTTTGTGAAATAATTTGCAGCGTTTTTCTTTTAGAGGCTTCGTTTCCGAGTTATTTCTTTTTTAAGATTTTTTGTGTGTTTTCAACCTTACATCACAAAAACAGCTCTAACCCCCCAATTTGTCAAGTTTTCTCAAATCTAAGGATACCGTTGGAGAGAGCATTCAATTTCCTATCATTCAGATGTAAATTTAATTTTTTTTGATTAGTTCTAGTTAGTGAAAAAAAATGGCCAAAGTTAGACATTTGAAAAAAAATGTAAAAATTGTTGATTTTTCTTCGTTTTTTTGCTCTTCAGTATGGAAGTTTTTCAACAAGCGCTTTCCGGGAAAAACTTTCTCAACCTGTCAGCTTTCCAACGGTTTACTAAAAAAAAAAAAAAAATTTATAGGGAAGTTTTGGGAGAAAATAGTGTTTGAATGACAAAAAACGTAATTTTGTCGGTCAAAATCGTTTTATCTGTTTTTTTTAAATATTTCATTACGCACAGCTGCATTCGATGATAATAAACCACAAAAATAGTAGTGTCTCAACCTAACTCATCTTCCACCTGCCTTATCTACTTGAGCCAAATTAGATAATTATTGGAGGGGCAGGCGGAAAAATACGATAATACGACCAGCTACCTCAGTCTATTGTGCTTCAAAATGATTCCTCGGGTACGTATCTTTCATTTGAGTAGGTACCTGATAATACGGGGTGGGTTGGCAATGAAAATGCAGTTGTGTATCAGAGATCGCTCGTGTTATAAAAAAAAAAAAATAAAAATAAATAAATAAATAAATCAAAGCAGGTTCTCTAAGTGCTTCCCTCCTTCCTGTATGCGTTGGTGGCATCTCTTCCTCGCGGATCGTGTGACGTTACGTAAGGTATGTGCATTCTGCATACAGGAAGGAGGGAGACACTTTGAAAACCTGCTTTTTTTTAAGAAGTAATTATTATTTTTTTATAACACGAGCGATCTCTGATACACAACAGCATTTTCATTGGTAATCCACTCCGTATTATTAGGTACCCACTCAAATGAAAGATAAGTATCCGAGGAATAATTTTGAAGCACAATTGACTAAGGTAGCCGATCGTATTGTCGTATTTTTCCGTCTGCCCCTCCGATAATTATAAAATTTTGCCCAAGTAGATGAGGCAGGAGGAAGATGAGTTAGGTAGAGACACTATTATTTTTTTGGTTTATTATCGTCGAATACAGCTGCGCCTAATGAAATTAAAAAAAATAATAAAATTAAAAATAAAAAAAAAAAAAAAAAAAAAATGAAACGTCGATTTTGACCGACAAAATCACGTTTTTTGTCATTCAAACGCTATTTTCTCCCGAAACATCCCCCTAAAAATTTTTTTTTTAGTAAACCGTTGGAGAGAATGGTATCCTTAGATTTGAGAAAACTCGAGAAATACGGGAGTTATAGCTGTTTTTGTGATGTAAGGTCGAAAACACGAAAAAACTCTTAAAAAATAAATATACTCGGAAACGAAGACTCTAAAAGAAAAAGTCTTGAAGGCACTTTTTGTTGCAAATTACTTGTAGAATCGATCCCTATAGTCTTACCTACTTAAGTCGAGACACCCTGTAGTTTCTCTTAGTACCTCCCGAGGACCTCCAACATTTTAAACCCTACCGATTACTTCCCCCCATCAACTCGAAGTGCTAGTGGGGGGAAGTGATAGTCCAGACCAAAATTATGGAGCTGTTGATTGAACACATAATCGCACAATCTGTTGAACATATAAGATTCACAGAAACGTATCAATAATATCCGATATATGTATGTATACTGTATATACATGTATGATGAGTACATCGTGTGTTAGTGTGTTTGTCATTAACGTGCTTAAGTGCTATTTCCGGGAACGAAGGCCCTACGAATTATTACTTAAAGGTTTATCATTTCAGTATTAGGTCGGTTTTCTGCTCAGATTAGTTTTTAGGCGCAAGAATGGAATTTTTATTTCAATCCTAAGGAGAATTATCGTCTGGAATGACAAATGTATCAATGCAGAAATTTTTCGAAAATTTTTGAGCTATTTCAATAGTTCCGAAAATATGCTACAAGAACGGAGGAGGGGGAAGAAAGTTGCAAGATGTACAAAAATTATCCCTCCATTTAACTCATCGATCATCAATTGGAACCCAAGGTTGGTCACACACCAGGATTACAGTATCACCCAAATTCAATCACTCCGAATCAATCACTCAAAACACAAATTATTGAGTTGGGTACAAATTAAGCACCTGCATACTATTTTGAAAATTGTTTGTCCACTACAAGACTTTTAGGGCCACAAAGAAGAAACGGAAGTAGAAATAAATTGATTGTGAAGTAATTTTGTACTCGTAGCAGGTTGTGTCAACTTTTTCTTGGGAATTTTCTTCAAATTTTGAGCGATTTTTCACTTTTTCACTAAATTTTTAGTCCTAAAATGGATATTAGTCCAAAAACGTCCAAAAAACGCAGCAAAATCGTTCAAGAGCCAGATAAATATTGCTGCAGAGTGTCAGGTTAGTCAGATAGCTGTGCATAACCTGTTAAAGTTGTGGATGGAAACTGGATCGCTCAATTCTTGACGTGTTGGAAGGCAAGGTAGGACAAAAAAGACGACCCCAAGAACTGACACCCCGCAGTTGAGGATTTCTGAAGGTGATCCTAGAAAAACTGCTATTGATCTGAGAAAAGATTTACTTGCAATGGGTGTGGAACTTGGAGACGTCTTTTTTGTCCTATCACACCATCCACACGTTGAGAATTGGGAGATCCAGTAACCTTCCACAACTTCAACATGTTTGCACAGCTTTCTGAATCACCTGACACTCTGCCGCAATATTTTTCTGGGTCTTGAACATGTGTTGAGACAACTTGAGGATTTTGCTGCATTTTTTGGATTAATATCCTTTTCAGGACTAAAAATTTAGTTTAAAAGTGCCAAAATTTTAAGGAAATGCTTTGGAAAAAATTGACACAACCTGCTAGAAAATAACCCCACAATCAATTTCTACTTCCATTTCTCCTTTGTGGCCTTATAAGTCTTGGAATGGACAGAAATTTGATGTTTTGAGTGACTGATTCCATTAATTTGGGCGATACTGTATATCCTGGGTTGAACGAAAACAATGAAGAAAATCATATGTGATGTGAGTTTTATCAGTATTACCCCTCTTCGTTCTTCAAATTCCCGACCAAACACCCGACATATTATCCAAACTAGACCGAATCCTTGGTTGAACAATAAAGAATCACAAAAATCGGTTGAGAAACGTAGCTTGAGCAGCGTTTGGAAGTATTGGCAATTAACCAGGGGTGCCCCCCCCCCCCCCCCCCCCCCCCCCCAGCGCAACGACTCGAGCCCCCCCCCCACCCAAACTCCCCCCCCCCCCCAACTAAAATATTTATTAAATAGGTAATGTAAATGATACACTGATGTGATAAAGAATGTTGTATTTCTTGTTTTACAAATGTAAATGCGAATTGTTGGTATAAATCTTATTACTTGTTCATAAAAAAATTTAAAAAATACTCATTTTTCTAACCCCCCCCAAAAATTTTAACGACGCAGTTTGCGTCGTGACCCCCCCTTGTGGGCACCCCTGAATTAACCCTCCATCCCCGACGGCAAGTTTGACTTTCCCGAGGTTTCTTGCAAATCTAGATTGCTAACTAAATCGTGCACAATGAGAATTACTGGAATTGAGGCATTGGCAGCGCAGACATAAGTAAAAAAGTCCAGTCATGCAGCATGACCCCATGAGCGAATTTTTGAAGAAATCCGACATTTCAGTCGCTATTGATCGTGTAGAGAAATTTTAGTTTATGATTTTGGGTCTGCGTGCTAGTACGTACATAAATAGAACTTCTTCATAATTTCATGGCTGATATTTTCTAAGCCACAGTCAGTATTAAAGCTACATCAAGTCCTAAAACAGTTGAGCGTAAAACATTAAAGAGAGCGACCGAGAGAATCGGAGGACGGAATATTTCACAGAGTAAACTCATCAGTTGTGATTACATTTTTTTAGGCCAACGAACTTAAACTTTCGTTTTGTGTCCTTAACATTTTAAAATTTGTTTGAAGTTTCTAGCACAATTCTACGGACATTTATCGTCTGGAATGACTCATACATACATACATACATACATATATACATACATACATACATTAAAAAATGCGTTAAACTTCAGAATATGATTCAGAGTAGCCTGAAACGGATTTCTGCATAAAATGTTTTCAAAAATTCACATCCTACTAATTTTGAGGCGAGAGCAATCGCCTAATTTTCTTCAAAATTCGCTGCAACGTTTTCTCGACACCTCCATTTCCTCCTTTCCATTATAAAATTCAAAATGTTCTGGGTTTATTGCACAACTGGACTAATATAGGGACCGTGGGTGTGTGTGTGTGTGTGTGTGTTTGTGTGTGTGTCACGAAACTCGATTTAGAGCCGTAGCCTCGGCAGCGTCGACAAAATTTGTCTCGCACATACATTTTTTTCTTTCTCGGATTTTGTCAGATGGTCGGAAACATAT
>CM061046.1:6381028-6695637 GCA_030762985.1 Adelphocoris suturalis
CCTAACCATCCCTAACCATCCCTAACCATCCCTAACCATCCCTAACCATCCCTAACCATCCCTAACCATCCCTAACCATCCCTAACCATCCCTAACCATCCCTAACCATCCCTAACCATCCCTAACCATCCCTAACCATCCCTAACCATCCCTAACCATCCCTAACCATCCCTAACCATCCCTAACCATCCCTAACCATCCCTAACCATCCCTAACCATCCCTAACCATCCCTAACCAGCCCTAACCATCCCTAACCATCCCTAACCAGCCCTAACCATCCCTAACCATCCCTAACCATCCCTAACCATCCCTAACCATCCCTAACCATCCCTAACCATCCCTAACCATCCCTAACCATCCCTAACCATCCCTAACCATCCCTAACCATCCCTAACCATCCCTAACCATCCCTAACCATCCCTAACCATCCCTAACCATCCCTAACCATCCCTAACCATCCCTAACCATCCCTAACCATCCCTAACCATCCCTAACCATCCCTAACCATCCCTAACCATCATCCCTAACCATCCCTAACCATCCCTAACCATCCCTAACCATCCCTAACCATCCCTAACCATCCCTAACCATCCCTAACCACCCCTAACCATCCCTAACCATCCCCAACCCTCCCTAACCATCCCTAACCATCCCTAACCATCCCTAACCATCCCTAACCATCCCTAACCATCCCTAACCATCCCTAACCATCCCTAACCATCCCTAACCATCCCTAACCATCCCTAACCATCCCTAACCATCCCTAACCATCCCTAACCATCCCTAACCATCCCTAACCATCCCTAACCATCCCTAACCATCCCTAACCATCCCTAACCATCCCTAACCATCCCTAACCATCCCTAACCATCCCTAACCACCCCTAACCATCCCTAACCATCCCTAACCATCCCTAACCATCCCTAACCATCCCTAACCATCCCTAACCATCCCTAACCATCCCTAACCATCCCTAACCATCCCTAACCATCCCTAACCATCCCTAACCATCCCTAACCATCCCTAACCATCCCTAACCATCCCTAACCATCCCTAACCATCCCTAACCATCCCTAACCATCCCTAACCATCCCTAACCATCCCTAACCATCCCTAACCATCCCTAACCATCCCTAACCATCCCTAACCATCCCTAACCATCCCTAACCATCCCTAACCATCCCTAACCATCCCTAACCATCCCTAACCATCCCTAACCATCCCTAACCATCCCTAACCATCCCTAACCATCCCTAACCATCCCTAACCATCCCTAACCATCCCTAACCATCCCTAACCATCCCTAACCATCCCTAACCATCCCTAACCATCCCTAACCATCCCTAACCATCCCTAACCATCCCTAACCATCCCTAACCATCCCTAACCATCCCTAACCATCCCTAACCATCCCTAACCATCCCTAACCATCCCTAACCATCCCTAACCATCCCTAACCATCCCTAACCATCCCTAACCATCCCTAACCATCCCTAACCATCCCTAACCATCCCTAACCATCCCTAACCATCCCTAACCATCCCTAACCATCCCTAACCATCCCTAACCATCCCTAACCATCCCTAACCATCCCTAACCATCCCTAACCATCCCTAACCATCCCTAACCATCCCTAACCATCCCTAACCATCCCTAACCATCCCTAACCATCCCTAACCATCCCTAACCATCCCTAACCATCCCTAACCATCCCTAACCATCCCTAACCATCCCTAACCATCCCTAACCATCCCTAACCATCCCTAACCATCCCTAACCATCCCTAACCATCCCTAACCATCCCTAACCATCCCTAACCATCCCTAACCATCCCTAACCATCCCTAACCATCCCTAACCATCCCTAACCATCCCTAACCATCCCTAACCATCCCTAACCATCCCTAACCATCCCTAACCATCCCTAACCATCCCTAACCATCCCTAACCATCCCTAACCATCCCTAACCATCCCTAACCATCCCTAACCATCCCTAACCATCCCTAACCATCCCTAACCATCCCTAACCATCCCTAACCATCCCTAACCATCCCTAACCATCCCTAACCATCCCTAACCATCCCTAACCATCCCTAACCATCCCTAACCATCCCTAACCATCCCTAACCATCCCTAACCATCCCTAACCATCCCTAACCATCCCTAACCATCCCTACCCATCCCTAACCATCCCTAACCATCCCTAACCATCCCTAACCATCCCTAACCATCCCTAACCATCCCTAACCATCCCTAACCATCCCTAACCATCCCTAACCATCCCTAACCATCCCTAACCATCCCTAACCATCCCTAACCATCCCTAACCATCCCTAACCATCCCTAACCATCCCTAACCATCCCTAACCATCCCTAACCATCCCTAACCATCCCTAACCATCCCTAACCATCCCTAACCATCCCTAACCATCCCTAACCATCCCTAACCATCCCTAACCATCCCTAACCATCCCTAACCATCCCTAACCATCCCTAACCATCCCTAACCATCCCTAACCATCCCTAACCATCCCTAACCATCCCTAACCATCCCTAACCATCCCTAACCATCCCTAACCATCCCTAACCATCCCTAACCATCCCTAACCATCCCTAACCATCCCTAACCATCCCTAACCATCCCTAACCATCCCTAACCATCCCTAACCATCCCTAACCATCCCTAACCATCCCTAACCATCCCTAACCATCCCTAACCATCCCTAACCATCCCTAACCATCCCTAACCATCCCTAACCATCCCTAACCATCCCTAACCATCCCTAACCATCCCTAACCATCCCTAACCATCCCTAACCATCCCTAACCATCCCTAACCATCCCTAACCATCCCTAACCATCCCTAACCATCCCTAACCATCCCTAACCATCCCTAACCATCCCTAACCATCCCTAACCATCCCTAACCATCCCTAACCATCCCTAACCATCCCTAACCATCCCTAACCATCCCTAACCATCCCTAACCATCCCTAACCATCCCTAACCATCCCTAACCATCCCTAACCATCCCTAACCATCCCTAACCATCCCTAACCATCCCTAACCATCCCTAACCATCCCTAACCATCCCTAACCATCCCTAACCATCCCTAACCATCCCTAACCATCCCTAACCATCCCTAACCATCCCTAACCATCCCTAACCATCCCTAACCATCCCTAACCATCCCTAACCATCCCTAACCATCCCTAACCATCCCTAACCATCCCTAACCATCCCTAACCATCCCTAACCATCCCTAACCATCCCTAACCATCCCTAACCATCCCTAACCATCCCTAACCATCCCTAACCATCCCTAACCATCCCTAACCATCCCTAACCATCCCTAACCATCCCTAACCATCCCTAACCATCCCTAACCATCCCTAACCATCCCTAACCATCCCTAACCATCCCTAACCATCCCTAACCATCCCTAACCATCCCTAACCATCCCTAACCATCCCTAACCATCCCTAACCATCCCTAACCATCCCTAACCATCCCTAACCATCCCTAACCATCCCTAACCATCCCTAACCATCCCTAACCATCCCTAACCATCCCTAACCATCCCTAACCATCCCTAACCATCCCTAACCATCCCTAACCATCCCTAACCATCCCTAACCATCCCTAACCATCCCTAACCATCCCTAACCATCCCTAACCATCCCTAACCATCCCTAACCATCCCTAACCATCCCTAACCATCCCTAACCATCCCTAACCATCCCTAACCATCCCTAACCATCCCTAACCATCCCTAACCATCCCTAACCATCCCTAACCATCCCTAACCATCCCTAACCATCCCTAACCATCCCTAACCATCCCTAACCATCCCTAACCATCCCTAACCATCCCTAACCATCCCTAACCATCCCTAACCATCCCTAACCATCCCTAACCATCCCTAACCATCCCTAACCATCCCTAACCATCCCTAACCATCCCTAACCATCCCTAACCATCCCTAACCATCCCTAACCATCCCTAACCATCCCTAACCATCCCTAACCATCCCTAACCATCCCTAACCATCCCTAACCATCCCTAACCATCCCTAACCATCCCTAACCATCCCTAACCATCCCTAACCATCCCTAACCATCCCTAACCATCCCTAACCATCCCTAACCATCCCTAACCATCCCTAACCATCCCTAACCATCCCTAACCATCCCTAACCATCCCTAACCATCCCTAACCATCCCTAACCATCCCTAACCATCCCTAACCATCCCTAACCATCCCTAACCATCCCTAACCATCCCTAACCATCCCTAACCATCCCTAACCATCCCTAACCATCCCTAACCATCCCTAACCATCCCTAACCATCCCTAACCATCCCTAACCATCCCTAACCATCCCTAACCATCCCTAACCATCCCTAACCATCCCTAACCATCCCTAACCATCCCTAACCATCCCTAACCATCCCTAACCATCCCTAACCATCCCTAACCATCCCTAACCATCCCTAACCATCCCTAACCATCCCTAACCATCCCTAACCATCCCTAACCATCCCTAACCATCCCTAACCATCCCTAACCATCCCTAACCATCCCTAACCATCCCTAACCATCCCTAACCATCCCTAACCATCCCTAACCATCCCTAACCATCCCTAACCATCCCTAACCATCCCTAACCATCCCTAACCATCCCTAACCATCCCTAACCATCCCTAACCATCCCTAACCATCCCTAACCATCCCTAACCATCCCTAACCATCCCTAACCATCCCTAACCATCCCTAACCATCCCTAACCATCCCTAACCATCCCTAACCATCCCTAACCATCCCTAACCATCCCTAACCATCCCTAACCATCCCTAACCATCCCTAACCATCCCTAACCATCCCTAACCATCCCTAACCATCCCTAACCATCCCTAACCATCCCTAACCATCCCTAACCATCCCTAACCATCCCTAACCATCCCTAACCATCCCTAACCATCCCTAACCATCCCTAACCATCCCTAACCATCCCTAACCATCCCTAACCATCCCTAACCATCCCTAACCATCCCTAACCATCCCTAACCATCCCTAACCATCCCTAACCATCCCTAACCATCCCTAACCATCCCTAACCATCCCTAACCATCCCTAACCATCCCTAACCATCCCTAACCATCCCTAACCATCCCTAACCATCCCTAACCATCCCTAACCATCCCTAACCATCCCTAACCATCCCTAACCATCCCTAACCATCCCTAACCATCCCTAACCATCCCTAACCATCCCTAACCATCCCTAACCATCCCTAACCATCCCTAACCATCCCTAACCATCCCTAACCATCCCTAACCATCCCTAACCATCCCTAACCATCCCTAACCATCCCTAACCATCCCTAACCATCCCTAACCATCCCTAACCATCCCTAACCATCCCTAACCATCCCTAACCATCCCTAACCATCCCTAACCATCCCTAACCATCCCTAACCATCCCTAACCATCCCTAACCATCCCTAACCATCCCTAACCATCCCTAACCATCCCTAACCATCCCTAACCATCCCTAACCATCCCTAACCATCCCTAACCATCCCTAACCATCCCTAACCATCCCTAACCATCCCTAACCATCCCTAACCATCCCTAACCATCCCTAACCATCCCTAACCATCCCTAACCATCCCTAACCATCCCTAACCATCCCTAACCATCCCTAACCATCCCTAACCATCCCTAACCATCCCTAACCATCCCTAACCATCCCTAACCATCCCTAACCATCCCTAACCATCCCTAACCATCCCTAACCATCCCTAACCATCCCTAACCATCCCTAACCATCCCTAACCATCCCTAACCAATCCCTAACCATCCCTAACCATCCCTAACCATCCCTAACCATCCCTAACCATCCCTAACCATCCCTAACCATCCCTAACCATCCCTAACCATCCCTAACCATCCCTAACCATCCCTAACCATCCCTAACCATCCCTAACCATCCCTAACCATCCCTAACCATCCCTAACCATCCCTAACCATCCCTAACCATCCCTAACCATCCCTAACCATCCCTAACCATCCCTAACCATCCCTAACCATCCCTAACCATCCCTAACCATCCCTAACCATCCCTAACCATCCCTAACCATCCCTAACCATCCCTAACCATCCCTAACCATCCCTAACCATCCCTAACCATCCCTAACCATCCCTAACCATCCCTAACCATCCCTAACCATCCCTAACCATCCCTAACCATCCCTAACCATCCCTAACCATCCCTAACCATCCCTAACCATCCCTAACCATCCCTAACCATCCCTAACCATCCCTAACCATCCCTAACCATCCCTAACCATCCCTAACCATCCCTAACCATCCCTAACCATCCCTAACCATCCCTAACCATCCCTAACCATCCCTAACCATCCCTAACCATCCCTAACCATCCCTAACCATCCCTAACCATCCCTAACCATCCCTAACCATCCCTAACCATCCCTAACCATCCCTAACCATCCCTAACCATCCCTAACCATCCCTAACCATCCCTAACCATCCCTAACCATCCCTAACCATCCCTAACCATCCCTAACCATCCCTAACCATCCCTAACCATCCCTAACCATCCCTAACCATCCCTAACCATCCCTAACCATCCCTAACCATCCCTAACCATCCCTAACCATCCCTAACCATCCCTAACCATCCCTAACCATCCCTAACCATCCCTAACCATCCCTAACCATCCCTAACCATCCCTAACCATCCCTAACCATCCCTAACCATCCCTAACCATCCCTAACCATCCCTAACCATCCCTAACCATCCCTAACCATCCCTAACCATCCCTAACCATCCCTAACCATCCCTAACCATCCCTAACCATCCCTAACCATCCCTAACCATCCCTAACCATCCCTAACCATCCCTAACCATCCCTAACCATCCCTAACCATCCCTAACCATCCCTAACCATCCCTAACCATCCCTAACCATCCCTAACCATCCCTAACCATCCCTAACCATCCCTAACCATCCCTAACCATCCCTAACCATCCCTAACCATCCCTAACCATCCCTAACCATCCCTAACCATCCCTAACCATCCCTAACCATCCCTAACCATCCCTAACCATCCCTAACCATCCCTAACCATCCCTAACCATCCCTAACCATCCCTAACCATCCCTAACCATCCCTAACCATCCCTAACCATCCCTAACCATCCCTAACCATCCCTAACCATCCCTAACCATCCCTAACCATCCCTAACCATCCCTAACCATCCCTAACCATCCCTAACCATCCCTAACCATCCCTAACCATCCCTAACCATCCCTAACCAACCATCCCTAACCATCCCTAACCATCCCTAACCATCCCTAACCATCCCTAACCATCCCTAACCATCCCTAACCATCCCTAACCATCCCTAACCATCCCTAACCATCCCTAACCATCCCTAACCATCCCTAACCATCCCTAACCATCCCTAACCATCCCTAACCATCCCTAACCATCCCTAACCATCCCTAACCATCCCTAACCATCCCTAACCATCCCTAACCATCCCTAACCATCCCTAACCATCCCTAACCATCCCTAACCATCCCTAACCATCCCTAACCATCCCTAACCATCCCTAACCATCCCTAACCATCCCTAACCATCCCTAACCATCCCTAACCATCCCTAACCATCCCTAACCATCCCTAACCATCCCTAACCATCCCTAACCATCCCTAACCATCCCTAACCATCCCTAACCATCCCTAACCATCCCTAACCATCCCTAACCATCCCTAACCATCCCTAACCATCCCTAACCATCCCTAACCATCCCTAACCATCCCTAACCATCCCTAACCATCCCTAACCATCCCTAACCATCCCTAACCATCCCTAACCATCCCTAACCATCCCTAACCATCCCTAACCATCCCTAACCATCCCTAACCATCCCTAACCATCCCTAACCATCCCTAACCATCCCTAACCATCCCTAACCATCCCTAACCATCCCTAACCATCCCTAACCATCCCTAACCATCCCTAACCATCCCTAACCATCCCTAACCATCCCTAACCATCCCTAACCATCCCTAACCATCCCTAACCATCCCTAACCATCCCTAACCATCCCTAACCATCCCTAACCATCCCTAACCATCCCTAACCATCCCTAACCATCCCTAACCATCCCTAACCATCCCTAACCATCCCTAACCATCCCTAACCATCCCTAACCATCCCTAACCATCCCTAACCATCCCTAACCATCCCTAACCATCCCTAACCATCCCTAACCATCCCTAACCATCCCTAACCATCCCTAACCATCCCTAACCATCCCTAACCATCCCTAACCATCCCTAACCATCCCTAACCATCCCTAACCATCCCTAACCATCCCTAACCATCCCTAACCATCCCTAACCATCCCTAACCATCCCTAACCATCCCTAACCATCCCTAACCATCCCTAACCATCCCTAACCATCCCTAACCATCCCTAACCATCCCTACCCCCTAACCATAACCATCCTAACCATCCCTAACCATCCCTAACCATCCCTAACCATCCCTAACCATCCTAACCATCCCTAACCATCCCTAACCATCCCTAACCATCCCTAACCATCCCTAACCATCCCTAACCATCCCTAACCATCCCTAACCATCCCTAACCATCCCTAACCATCCCTAACCATCCCTAACCATCCCTAACCATCCCTAACCATCCCTAACCATCCCTAACCATCCCTAACCATCCCTAACCATCCCTAACCCATCCCTAACCATCCCTAACCATCCTAACCATCCCTAACCATCCCTAACCATCCCTAACCATCCCTAACCATCCCTAACCATCCCTAACCATCCCTAACCATCCCTAACCATCCCTAACCATCCCTAACCATCCCTAACCATCCCTAACCATCCCTAACCATCCCTAACCATCCCTAACCATCCCTAACCATCCCTAACCATCCCTAACCATCCCTAACCATCCCTAACCATCCCTAACCATCCCTAACCATCCCTAACCATCCCTAACCATCCCTAACCATCCCTAACCATCCCTAACCATCCCTAACCATCCCTAACCATCCCTAACCATCCCTAACCATCCCTAACCATCCCTAACCATCCCTAACCATCCCTAACCATCCCTAACCATCCCTAACCATCCCTAACCATCCCTAACCATCCCTAACCATCCCTAACCATCCCTAACCATCCCTAACCATCCCTAACCATCCCTAACCATCCCTAACCATCCCTAACCATCCCTAACCATCCCTAACCATCCCTAACCATCCCTAACCATCCCTAACCATCCCTAACCATCCCTAACCATCCCTAACCATCCCTAACCATCCCTAACCATCCCTAACCATCCCTAACCATCCCTAACCATCCCTAACCATCCCTAACCATCCCCCTAACCATCCCTAACCATCCCTAACCATCCCTAACCATCCCTAACCATCCCTAACCATCCCTAACCATCCCTAACCATCCCTAACCATCCCTAACCATCCCTAACCATCCCTAACCATCCCTAACCATCCCTAACCATCCCTAACCATCCCTAACTAACCATCCCTAACCATCCCTAACCATCCCTAACCATCCCTAACCATCCCTAACCATCCCTAACCATCCCTAACCATCCCTAACCATCCCTAACCATCCCTAACCATCCCTAACCATCCCTAACCATCCCTAACCATCCCTAACCATCCCTAACCATCCCTAACCATCCCTAACCATCCCTAACCATCCCTAACCATCCCTAACCATCCCTAACCATCCCTAACCATCCCTAACCATCCCTAACCATCCCTAACCATCCCTAACCATCCCTAACCATCCCTAACCATCCCTAACCATCCCTAACCATCCCTAACCATCCCTAACCATCCCTAACCATCCCTAACCATCCCTAACCATCCCTAACCATCCCTAACCATCCCTAACCATCCCTAACCATCCCTAACCATCCCTAACCATCCCTAACCATCCCTAACCATCCCTAACCATCCCTAACCATCCCTAACCATCCCTAACCATCCCTAACCATCCCTAACCATCCCTAACCATCCCTAACCATCCCTAACCATCCCTAACCATCCCTAACCATCCCTAACCATCCCTAACCATCCCTAACCATCCCTAACCATCCCTAACCATCCCTAACCATCCCTAACCATCCCTAACCATCCCTAACCATCCCTAACCATCCCTAACCATCCCTAACCATCCCTAACCATCCCTAACCATCCCTAACCATCCCTAACCATCCCTAACCATCCCTAACCATCCCTAACCATCCCTAACCATCCCTAACCATCCCTAACCATCCCTAACCATCCCTAACCATCCCTAACCATCCCTAACCATCCCTAACCATCCCTAACCATCCCTAACCATCCCTAACCATCCCTAACCATCCCTAACCATCCCTAACCATCCCTAACCATCCCTAACCATCCCTAACCATCCCTAACCATCCCTAACCATCCCTAACCATCCCTAACCATCCCTAACCATCCCTAACCATCCCTAACCATCCCTAACCATCCCTAACCATCCCTAACCATCCCTAACCATCCCTAACCATCCCTAACCATCCCTAACCATCCCTAACCATCCCTAACCATCCCTAACCATCCCTAACCATCCCTAACCATCCCTAACCATCCCTAACCATCCCTAACCATCCCTAACCATCCCTAACCATCCCTAACCATCCCTAACCATCCCTAACCATCCCTAACCATCCCTAACCATCCCTAACCATCCCTAACCATCCCTAACCATCCCTAACCATCCCTAACCATCCCTAACCATCCCTAACCATCCCTAACCATCCCTAACCATCCCTAACCATCCCTAACCATCCCTAACCATCCCTAACCATCCCTAACCATCCCTAACCATCCCTAACCATCCCTAACCATCCCTAACCATCCCTAACCATCCCTAACCATCCCTAACCATCCCTAACCATCCCTAACCATCCCTAACCATCCCTAACCATCCCTAACCATCCCTAACCATCCCTAACCATCCCTAACCATCCCTAACCATCCCTAACCATCCCTAACCATCCCTAACCATCCCTAACCATCCCTAACCATCCCTAACCATCCCTAACCATCCCTAACCATCCCTAACCATCCCTAACCATCCCTAACCATCCCTAACCATCCCTAACCATCCCTAACCATCCCTAACCATCCCTAACCATCCCTAACCATCCCTAACCATCCCTAACCATCCCTAACCATCCCTAACCATCCCTAACCATCCCTAACCATCCCTAACCATCCCTAACCATCCCTAACCATCCCTAACCATCCCTAACCATCCCTAACCATCCCTAACCATCCCTAACCATCCCTAACCATCCCTAACCATCCCTAACCATCCCTAACCATCCCTAACCATCCCTAACCATCCCTAACCATCCCTAACCATCCCTAACCATCCCTAACCATCCCTAACCATCCCTAACCATCCCTAACCATCCCTAACCATCCCTAACCATCCCTAACCATCCCTAACCATCCCTAACCATCCCTAACCATCCCTAACCATCCCTAACCATCCCTAACCATCCCTAACCATCCCTAACCATCCCTAACCATCCCTAACCATCCCTAACCATCCCTAACCATCCCTAACCATCCCTAACCATCCCTAACCATCCCTAACCATCCCTAACCATCCCTAACCATCCCTAACCATCCCTAACCATCCCTAACCATCCCTAACCATCCCTAACCATCCCTAACCATCCCTAACCATCCCTAACCATCCCTAACCATCCCTAACCATCCCTAACCATCCCTAACCATCCCTAACCATCCCTAACCATCCCTAACCATCCCTAACCATCCCTAACCATCCCTAACCATCCCTAACCATCCCTAACCATCCCTAACCATCCCTAACCATCCCTAACCATCCCTAACCATCCCTAACCATCCCTAACCATCCCTAACCATCCCTAACCATCCCTAACCATCCCTAACCATCCCTAACCATCCCTAACCATCCCTAACCATCCCTAACCATCCCTAACCATCCCTAACCATCCCTAACCATCCCTAACCATCCCTAACCATCCCTAACCATCCCTAACCATCCCTAACCATCCCTAACCATCCCTAACCATCCCTAACCATCCCTAACCATCCCTAACCATCCCTAACCATCCCTAACCATCCCTAACCATCCCTAACCATCCCTAACCATCCCTAACCATCCCTAACCATCCCTAACCATCCCTAACCATCCCTAACCATCCCTAACCATCCCTAACCATCCCTAACCATCCCTAACCATCCCTAACCATCCCTAACCATCCCTAACCATCCCTAACCATCCCTAACCATCCCTAACCATCCCTAACCATCCCTAACCATCCCTAACCATCCCTAACCATCCCTAACCATCCCTAACCATCCCTAACCATCCCTAACCATCCCTAACCATCCCTAACCATCCCTAACCATCCCTAACCATCCCTAACCATCCCTAACCATCCCTAACCATCCCTAACCATCCCTAACCATCCCTAACCATCCCTAACCATCCCTAACCATCCCTAACCATCCCTAACCATCCCTAACCATCCCTAACCATCCCTAACCATCCCTAACCATCCCTAACCATCCCTAACCATCCCTAACCATCCCTAACCATCCCTAACCATCCCTAACCATCCCTAACCATCCCTAACCATCCCTAACCATCCCTAACCATCCCTAACCATCCCTAACCATCCCTAACCATCCCTAACCATCCCTAACCATCCCTAACCATCCCTAACCATCCCTAACCATCCCTAACCATCCCTAACCATCCCTAACCATCCCTAACCATCCCTAACCATCCCTAACCATCCCTAACCATCCCTAACCATCCCTAACCATCCCTAACCATCCCTAACCATCCCTAACCATCCCTAACCATCCCTAACCATCCCTAACCATCCCTAACCATCCCTAACCATCCCTAACCATCCCTAACCATCCCTAACCATCCCTAACCATCCCTAACCATCCCTAACCATCCCTAACCATCCCTAACCATCCCTAACCATCCCTAACCATCCCTAACCATCCCTAACCATCCCTAACCATCCCTAACCATCCCTAACCATCCCTAACCATCCCTAACCATCCCTAACCATCCCTAACCATCCCTAACCATCCCTAACCATCCCTAACCATCCCTAACCATCCCTAACCATCCCTAACCATCCCTAACCATCCCTAACCATCCCTAACCATCCCTAACCATCCCTAACCATCCCTAACCATCCCTAACCATCCCTAACCATCCCTAACCATCCCTAACCATCCCTAACCATCCCTAACCATCCCTAACCATCCCTAACCATCCCTAACCATCCCTAACCATCCCTAACCATCCCTAACCATCCCTAACCATCCCTAACCATCCCTAACCATCCCTAACCATCCCTAACCATCCCTAACCATCCCTAACCATCCCTAACCATCCCTAACCATCCCTAACCATCCCTAACCATCCCTAACCATCCCTAACCATCCCTAACCATCCCTAACCATCCCTAACCATCCCTAACCATCCCTAACCATCCCTAACCATCCCTAACCATCCCTAACCATCCCTAACCATCCCTAACCATCCCTAACCATCCCTAACCATCCCTAACCATCCCTAACCATCCCTAACCATCCCTAACCATCCCTAACCATCCCTAACCATCCCTAACCATCCCTAACCATCCCTAACCATCCCTAACCATCCCTAACCATCCCTAACCATCCCTAACCATCCCTAACCATCCCTAACCATCCCTAACCATCCCTAACCATCCCTAACCATCCCTAACCATCCCTAACCATCCCTAACCATCCCTAACCATCCCTAACCATCCCTAACCATCCCTAACCATCCCTAACCATCCCTAACCATCCCTAACCATCCCTAACCATCCCTAACCATCCCTAACCATCCCTAACCATCCCTAACCATCCCTAACCATCCCTAACCATCCCTAACCATCCCTAACCATCCCTAACCATCCCTAACCATCCCTAACCATCCCTAACCATCCCTAACCATCCCTAACCATCCCTAACCATCCCTAACCATCCCTAACCATCCCTAACCATCCCTAACCATCCCTAACCATCCCTAACCATCCCTAACCATCCCTAACCATCCCTAACCATCCCTAACCATCCCTAACCATCCCTAACCATCCCTAACCATCCCTAACCATCCCTAACCATCCCTAACCATCCCTAACCATCCCTAACCATCCCTAACCATCCCTAACCATCCCTAACCATCCCTAACCATCCCTAACCATCCCTAACCATCCCTAACCATCCCTAACCATCCCTAACCATCCCTAACCATCCCTAACCATCCCTAACCATCCCTAACCATCCCTAACCATCCCTAACCATCCCTAACCATCCCTAACCATCCCTAACCATCCCTAACCATCCCTAACCATCCCTAACCATCCCTAACCATCCCTAACCATCCCTAACCATCCCTAACCATCCCTAACCATCCCTAACCATCCCTAACCATCCCTAACCATCCCTAACCATCCCTAACCATCCCTAACCATCCCTAACCATCCCTAACCATCCCTAACCATCCCTAACCATCCCTAACCATCCCTAACCATCCCTAACCATCCCTAACCATCCCTAACCATCCCTAACCATCCCTAACCATCCCTAACCATCCCTAACCATCCCTAACCATCCCTAACCATCCCTAACCATCCCTAACCATCCCTAACCATCCCTAACCATCCCTAACCATCCCTAACCATCCCTAACCATCCCTAACCATCCCTAACCATCCCTAACCATCCCTAACCATCCCTAACCATCCCTAACCATCCCTAACCATCCCTAACCATCCCTAACCATCCCTAACCATCCCTAACCATCCCTAACCATCCCTAACCATCCCTAACCATCCCTAACCATCCCTAACCATCCCTAACCATCCCTAACCATCCCTAACCATCCCTAACCATCCCTAACCATCCCTAACCATCCCTAACCATCCCTAACCATCCCTAACCATCCCTAACCATCCCTAACCATCCCTAACCATCCCTAACCATCCCTAACCATCCCTAACCATCCCTAACCATCCCTAACCATCCCTAACCGTCTTATCCTTTTTTCTCCCTGTTCCTTAGCCTTTCGGCTTTACCAGGGGTGTATTTCCTTTTGACCTGACGGTTGCTGCCACTCTCTCCTATCGTACTCTTCGCCACTGCCTAGCTGGCAGTGCCCAGGATGGACCTCGCGGAGGTGGTACGTGCGGGATTAGGAGCTGGCTGTGATGCGCTTACTTTTGGCCATCTTTTGGTTTGCATGACTTTATGAGCATACCTTTTTGTGACTTCGGCGTTTTGACTACTTGAATAGGCTACTTGCCAGATATCTGGGACAATATTCCTTAGGTTAAGGGCAGCTACCCATCGACGACGTGCAGTTGAGTATTTGGGACATACTAAGTAGACATGTTCGGCCGTTTCAACGTCACCACATTCACATGTTGGGGAGGCCTTCAGTCTCATGCCGTGGAGCTTGCTGTTAAAATCTCCGTGCCCTGTAGCGAACTGTGACATGTAATGGTCAGCTTCAACATACCGCTGGGACATGCGAGTCCTAATGTTTGGCCAGATCTTGAACGTATGTCGACCTTTAGTGGAGTTTTCCCATCGCTCTTGCCATTGATTCATGCTCCATTCAGTGATGGCTTCTTGTGTGTTGCAGTTTGGTATCCTGCTGGATCTACCGTGACTTATCAGCCATTGGGACGCTTGGGCTTGCAGTTTTATATCAAGTGGCATTTGCCCTGCAACTACTTGGAGGGCATCGAGTGAGGTTGTCCGATATGCCTGAGTAATCATCAGGAGGGCGCTCCGTTGGGCACTAAGAACTGCTTGCCAGTGCCTACCTTTCGCCTTCATGGTCCATGCAGGGCAGGCATAGAGCATCACCGTTTCGAATAGAGCTGTATACATTAACCGCCTGCTCCAGTATGTTATGCCCCAAGTAACTCTGGACAAAGACTTCGTTCTGCCGAATTTTGCAAGGGCTTTGCCAATAGTTGCAGAGATATGTGCTGAAGGGTTAAAATCATTTTCCAGAGTCACCCCCAGGTATTTAGGGGATGAACTATACTTGATTGTTGTCCCAGCTAAGCGGATGACTGGTGGGCTACGAGTATTCATCTTACCCTTCAATTGGCATTGAACAGTTTTATTTGGCGCTACCTGGAGTTTTACTAATGTGCACCACTCCTCTATGATTCCAACTGCCTGCATGCCTTGTCTCTCTATAGATTCCTTGGTTTGACCTTCTAATACAACTCCGAGGTCATCCACAAAAGCGAGTGATGTCAGGCCTGCATGGGTGAGTCTTTCCAACAACTGGTCAAAGAGCCGTGTCCAGAGGTATGGTCCCAGGACGGATCCCTGAGGGCAGCCCATCTCAACGTCCATCTGGCAGTTGGCACCGTACTCATGAAGGGAAGCACTCCGGTGCTGGAGGAAGCTGCGGAGTAAAGTCAACGTCCCTGGTGGGAGATCCACTTCAAGAAGAGCCAGAATCACTGCAGGCCACCACATCCTATCGAATGCCTTGCTGATGTCAAACAGTAGGATGAAGACGTACCTATATTGGCTACTGCTGACTTTCTCAGTTAGCGCCACAATTGCGTCTGTAGTCGACCTGTCTTTTATTCCACCATACTGGGTAGGATGGGGGATGTAACTCTCACTGCACTGAATTCTGTTGAGAATCATCTTCTCCAGCGTTTTGCCCAGTGTCGACAACAGAGATATAAGACGGTAAGATGTGGGGTCAGATGGGGATCGTCCAGGCTTAAGAAAGACGCATGCTTCAGCTTTCTTCCATGCCCTAGGGAAATAGCCCACTGTCAGGCAGTCAGCCATGAGTTGGAGCAGGTAGGGGGATGTTTTACTGATAGTTTTCTGGAGAGTATTGACTTCCACCCCATCAGGTCCTGGTGCACCAGATGAGCGTAGCGAAATTATGGCTCTCTCCAATTCGTACTGTTCCCATGGGGTTATGGGTTCATGGGCGGGGAGATATGATGCTGCGGCTCTCATATTTGTGTGAATATCTTGATCGCTATCATGTGCATCCCGTGGGAAAGCAGTCTGGAGTAGGGTGAGTCCAACCTGAGCAAAATTTTCTCTGCCATCTCCGAATGGAGTAATGGCTGGGCGTGAGCTAATTTTATCCCTCACTATCTTTGTGTGAAGACCCCATTGGTCGCAGTTATCCTCTTCCTCAACAAAACTCCTCCAGCTCTGCGTCTTAGCCTTCCTAACTGCTTTTTGGAATACTCTCTTGGCTTGGTGGTACTGCTCCCTAAGGATTTGTCTGGCGTGTGGTTCGCTTTCCCTTTGGAAGTGCCGTCGCTTTGAGTTAGCTTCGCTTTTCAACGCTGAAAGTTCTTCTGTCCACCATGGACACCCCTTCCACTTTGGATTTCTCTTGGCCAGTTTGCTAACACCGTTGTGCAGGATGGACGCAACTACAGCTACCTTTTCATCTATTTCGCTTATAGTATTTGCTGGCCAGAGGAGGAGCGAAGAATTTGCGATCATTTCTGACTCAACATAATGTTCCATTAATTTCTTCGGGATCTGGTCGGTTCTGACTCGTCTTCTCACTATGCTAGGGCCGGGTTGGGTGCTGTCGATATCCAATGTCAACAGAGCGTGGTCACTCTGCGTGGCTTCCATGTCTATTTCCCACCGTGAGCATCGAGTCATTAGGGGAGGGGACACCACCATTATGTCTATTGCTGATACACCCTGGGGGCCACTGAATGTTGGGGGAGAGTCCTCTGAGTTCAAGAGTACGAGATCGTTTGATACGATGAACTGAAGCAACTCCATTCCACGGTGATCAAGTTTATTGTCTCCCCAAGCTGGATTATGGGCGTTTACATCACCTCCTATTATAATGTTACAGGGTGAGTACTTTTGAGTGATACTAGTGAGCAGTTGAAGGTATTCATCAAAGTTTCCACCTTGACGGAGATACATTGACACAACCACTATGTCGATATCACCAGCCTCGACTTTCGCGCAAGCTATATCATCCGTGGTTTCAGGAAGCTTCATGACATTCAGTCTTCCATTTAGTGCATAAATGACGGAGTTTGATTGGTCACTGCAGTGGATGGCTCGTGAACTTAAGCCCATGCCTTTCGCGATCCCTTTCTTCCATGGCTCTTGCACCAGTAAAACGTCGTAATCACTTTGGCCGATTAATACTCGCAACTCATCTTGTACGGGCTTCGATCCGTGCATGTTGAGTTGTCCGAATCTAATCTTGTACCCCATAGTTAATACTTGCCCTTAGCTTAATGTAAGCTCTCCGATGGGCGATGCATCCTTGTGTGGCGACTGCATGATTTGAATTGACTCCAAGTTTCCGGCAATTGGCACATGTCTCTATGGTACTTTCACACTTCCGAGAGTCGTGGTTACCAGCACACTTGCCGCACACTAGTGTGGTAGTTATACATGCCTTACTAGTGTGTCCGTAGCCCTGGCAGCTGAAGCATCGCGTGACTTCCAGGAAATCTCTCACGTTACAAGTTTGAAAGTCGAGAAAAATTTTACCTGAGCTTATTGCTCGTTTCCAGGGGCCTGCATCCACTTCTACCACCCATGATATATGTTGCGCTCCTTCTCTAGTCTTCCCATACTTGATGGTGTATAAGGGAGTTAATTCTGACCATCCCGCTCCAAAATCATTTCTTTCAGTGAGCTGTTCTTTCAGGGAGTCGCCTGACATTTCGGTTGGAACACGGAGGATGAGGAGTCTTGGCTTCCGTTTCGGGGCTGAGTTGATGACCAGGCCTCCATCTCTGAATATTGCGAGCTCCAGTATTCTATCTTTGTCCTCTTTAGAGTTAGCCCTTATAGCTACGCCTCCTTTTGCTGTAGTCCGGATGTCCTGAATAGATATTCTGTTCTGCCGGGGGTTGAGGGCCTTTTTGACTTTTTCTAAGAAGGCTTTCTTCTCTTCGTTTTCTGGGAGCTGAATGAGCAAGAGGTTGTTGTCATCCTCAGCACTTCTCCTAATTTCGTCGTCAGTTATTGGCTTCTGCTTTTTGCTTCCTTTTGAAGGGTGAGATGGTGAACTACGTGCATCCTTATCCTGCAAAAGGGTAGTGGGGGTTCCTGGGGCTAATGGGCTTAGTGGTGGCTTCTTTTTCCGCTGCCGCTGAGGTTTGACTTCAGTCCACTGAACGGTCGGCGAAGCTGCTGAACTACTTGGCCCCGCAAGAATTGCCTGAGCGTAGCTATCATGCTGTTTCTTCAACACCTCTTCTTGGCGTTTTGTGTGCTGTGACAGTGCCTCGTTCTGAGCTTTCAATTCTTCACTAACTCGGTTGACTGCGGAGAGAACATCACCATTATGGGGTTGTACATTCAGGGGGACATTGAGGCGCTTAATTTCTTCATGTACTTGATTCATCTTTTGCAGTACCGGATTGGTGCTTGGAGCAATCACCCTCTGCAAATCAAGGGTCAATTTTGATGTTATTGAGCTGCTCATCTTATCAAACGACCTCTGACTTTCCCTCAATGCTTCCACCTGTCCAGCCAGGAATGCATTATGGGCAGTCATCAGGCTGCAGTTTTGGGTAATCACTTCCAGGTATTCCTCCATTAGTGCTGCTTGTGATTTGTTAAGTTTACTCTCTGGAGAGTGTATATAGCTCCTAAGTGCTTTGGTGGCAATAAGGACCTCTGTTTGTTGCTCTTTCACACAAAGAAAGTTATTGTCCACGCGCTGCTTTGATGTGGCCTGAGGGTTCCCATCCAGCGAGGTTCGATCGCGAACTCGCTTCTCACCAGCTGCGGGGAGAGATTGCACATCTTTTTCTAATGCTGGGGTAGGTGGAGTACGTGCGAGGCCAGACCCTCTAGGGATAATGTTAGAAGTTCCGGTTGGAGTGCCAGGTCGGTTGTCAGTTGAAGTTCCGGTTGGTGTGCCAGGTCGTTTATCAGTTGGAAGTCCAGTAACAAGATCATTTTTGAGGTTCGACATATTGAAGTTTATCCCTGCCCTCGTCCGGCTCATCCCTCTGGGGGCTTCCCAGAGGGACTACACCCCCTCCACTTACACAGGAAATGCTCAACTGATGGGAAGGGGTCCAAGGCCCCTACTCACTAAAGCTTTCGGGGCTCTCACGCCTCCGACAACGTGAGTACCGGAACGAGGTGCTTGCCAGGCTGGGGCCCCACAGGACGGATGGCGGCGTCATGTGGGGACATGGCCCCGTTGCCCGCCTGGGCGGCAGCTCTAATTGTCCAACAGTCCGGAATCCATTTAAGTCAGTGGTAATCCGGGTCTGAAAATGGGAGTCCCCAGTTCCCACTTTCTTCGTCCACGTAACCCTGGGATAGGGAGCCTAACAGGGTACTGCCAGTCGGCCACCTGGTCCCTGGTTTTTTAACGAGGTATTACTCCTCGTGTTCATTCTTAGCGGCTGGTGCAATGGAACCCACTACTCGAGTGACCAGTACACTCCTAAGAGGTACGGCCGTGCAATAAGTAGTGAGAACCGCAGCTCGGGCCCCCCCACCACGTCAAGGTGATGAACAACGGGGGGGTAACCATCCCTAACCATCCCTAACCATCCCTAACCATCCCTAACCATCCCTAACCATCCCTAACCATCCCTAACCATCCCTAACCATCCCTAACCATCCCTAACCATCCCTAACCATCCCTAACCATCCCTAACCATCCCTAACCATCCCTAACCATCCCTAACCATCCCTAACCATCCCTAACCATCCCTAACCATCCCTAACCATCCCTAACCATCCCTAACCATCCCTAACCATCCCTAACCATCCCTAACCTGGAATACAGAGGTGTGTTGCCCGAGTGGAAACGAAGTGTTCCACCTGGGTTTGGCCCCATGTATTCCTGCGCCAGTTCCTGCTTCCATTTTTGACCCATCTGTGAACCAGATGATGTCATTGGAGCAGCATTTGTTCTCCCATAGCCCCTCTCTTGTAATGATTGATGTGTAGAGATGGGGCTGGGAGAGAGTTTTGGGCATGATATCGGCCACCATGTCGAGTAGTGGTTCTTGTATCAGTTCCAATATGTTGGTATGACCTCGGTGAGGAGTTATCCGCCAAGAGCCATTCCATTTCAGCCTCAGGGAGGCCATCATGGCCTCACCTTTTATGAAGATATCCACTGGGGGTAGACCCAGTAGAACCTCCATGGTTGCTGTGGGTGTACCATGCATCGCTCCAGTGATGGCTAGACAGGCCAGTCGCTGGATGCTGGTGAGAGTTTGCCGAGCTCCCACCTGACCTGCCTTGTGCCACCATACAACGCAACAGTACGTTATTATGGGTCTAACAATGGCGGTGTAAATCCACAGGACCATCCGCGGTTGTAGCCCCCATACTTTCCCACATGTACGCTTAGCGCACATGAGGGCTCCTTTGCATCTGTTTGCAATGTATCCTAGGTGTTTATTCCAGGTGAGTTTTGTATCCAGGTATACACCCAGATATTTGACCTCACGTTGGAAGGGCACCCTTGAATTAAAGAGAAGAGGTTCTGAGAGGCCCCTCAAATTTCTTTTCCTGGTGAAGGTTACAAGTGTGGTTTTGCTGGGGTTTACATTTAGGCCCTCAGTGCCACACCAGTCTTCCACCACTTTCAGAGCTGACTGAGCCAGATCTGAGACTACTCCAACAAATGGTCCCCTAATCAGGATGACCACATCGTCGGCATAGCCTTGAGCATAAAAGCCGAGTGTGTTGAGTCGTTCAAGTAAAGAGTCCACAACAAGGTTCCACAACAGTGGGGATAGTACCCCCCCCTGCGGGCAGCCCCTCGCCACAGACACCTCCACTGATTCCCCAAGGAGCTCAGCATTTACTGTTCTACTCGTAAGCATAGTTTTTATCCACCTGCATATGGTGTTGTTTATGTTATGCCTTTGAGTAGCCCTTATAATGGAGGTTACTGAGGTTGCATCAAATGCCCCCTCTATGTCCAAAAATATTCCTATTGCAAATTCCTTGTCAGCCAGCACAGTTTCCACCCTGGTGACTAGGTGGTGCAATGCGGCTTCACAGGATTTGCCTTGTTGATAGGCAAATTGGTTGGGGTGAATGGGCCTCTCTGTTAAAGAGGTTTCCCTCAAGTGTCTATCTACAAGTTTTTCCAACGCCTTCAAATTGAAGGATGTCAGACAGATGGGTCTAAATGCTTTTGCCTGGTTGTACCAAGGTTTCCCTGGCTTTGGCAAGAATATGACCCTTGCTTGACACCATCTTCTGGGGATCGTGCCTGTTGCCAGGCTCGCCCTAAAGAGAGCACCTAGTATCCTAACGACATTGTCCCCCCCTTCTTGTAGAAGTTTCGGGATGATGCCGTCCGGGCCAGGTGATTTATAGGGGTCAAATGAGTTGATGGCCCACATCACTCGCTCTTTGGTGACTACACTCTTTGCCACTTCCCAGTCTAAGGGAGAGGATTTCCCGCCATTAGTGCGGGCTGGTGGGTCAGAGTCTGTACCTGGAGCATTTGTTACTAAGCAGCCAGGGAAGTGGGTCTCCAGCATGAGTGCCAGGGTGTCCCCAGCTGTTGAGGTATATTCTCCATTTGGTTTCACGAGTGTTCCAATTGGATTTATAGGATCTTTAGCAAGGATTCGCTGGAGTCTGGCACATTCAGAGGCACTTTCTACCTCTTCACAGAACCTCCTCCATGCTTCCCTTTTTGCTATTCTGATAAGTTTCCTATATTCAGCTAATTTGGTCTTATAATCATCCCAATAGCCGGTCTTTTTGGCTCTGTTATACAGTTTGCCAGTTTCACGTTTGACAGCTTCTAGTTCCGTATTCCACCAGGAAACCTGGATTGGCGAGGGCCCAGTTGTTGTCAGGGTGTGATTGTTGTATGAGGCGAGTAGCGCGCTTTCCAGCTCTTCCGCCAGGGCCTCGATATCATTGTTATTGTGTATTTTGGTCCGAATTTCTCTCAACCTGCCCTCTACTTCCTCCTTGTAGTTCTTCCAGTTCGTTTTCCTAGGATCTCTATGTACTTGTCGTGTTTTACCCAAACCTTGGATTACCACGACAATGTACCTGTGATCGGAAAAGGAGGGGATGTCGGATACGAACCATTTTTCAATTTTTCTTTCGAGCAGAGGGGTTGTGATGGTAATATCGAGAACTTCTTTCCTGGATGAGGTTACAAATGTTGGTTTGTTTCCCCGGTTTGCCAAATATAAATCATTGGCTACCAGGTAGTCAAATAACAGGTCCCCTCGTGTGTTGATGTCAGTGCTTCCCCACGCACTATGGTGGGCGTTGGCATCTGCACCCAAAAGGAGCTGCATGTTGTCATTGCGGCATTTTTCAATAAGGTTAGCCACTTCTTCTGGTGGAGGTCCTCTTGAAGTATCTGCATCTCCTGGGAAGTACGCTGAGGCAGTGACTATATGCTCCCTATGGTTGCCTTCCGCGAGGATGATTTTCACTGCAACTAAATCCCTGAAACAGAACTCAGACATGGTTAGTGAATTTATATCATTTTTGATAAATATGCAGGAGCGTACATTTTCAGCGCAGTTGCGCTTGTAAATGAGCTTTCCTCCTGCGTTGTTGAGGCCAGCAACTCTGCCCCGGGAAACCCAGGGTTCCTGGATGAGTGCTACGTCATATTTGCCAGCTGCAAGCAGTTGGCATAAGTTTGCTGTAGCCACCTTGTTGTGCTGCAGATTAATTTGAATAATCTGCAGCATTTATTTAGGTGGCGAAAGATGCCTGACGGTAACCCTACGGAACTGGAAGAAGGGTTGGAAGTTGTGCCCCCGCAGCCAGCCCATAGAGTCCCCATCAATGCTGAGGACCAGATCGAGTCCATCTCCCTCCACTCGACTGGTCAACAGGTGCCACTCCTTTGTTGAGAGACCAGGGTTCTGGATCTCAAACAAAGGAATGAGTTTTCTGGCATCGGATGCGTCGAGAAACGCAGTGGGGATCCAGACCCCAACCTTTTCTCGACCCTCCACCAGATCTTTTGCACGGCCGACCCGGAGGAGAGCTCCATCCCAGGGACACAGCCCCCCAACCAGCCCCACCAGCCAGTCTTTCGACCGGTCGTTGGCACTGGTCAGGTGGACCACACCATTGCTGGCGTAGCCCTTTGTGAACTGCGGCCCCAGACCCGGAGGCTCCCCGAGTGTGGCCTGTGCAATTGCAGAAAGGACCAAATTTGCCTCCACGTCGGATAGTCTTTCCACGGGGTGGTTACCATGTACTACGACCATCTTGGTGGCGGTGAGCGCACCACTATACCCACCCAGCCTCCTGCAAGAGCTGGAGGTGTTGGGTGGAGCAAGGGCAGCCCCCCGTGGCTTCTTTGGATTCTGCGTTGTAGCCGAAGGTGGGGTTGTGTGAGGGGTACGTTGCCGCTTGCGCGGCGTTTCCGCCCCAGCCCCATCCTGTCCTGTAGCCAGGCGGTTGCCGAGCCCAGGGTTAGTGGGGCCACCATGTCCAGGGGGTTTGTCAACACACGTATGTGTATCTGCCCCTCCAGAGCTGGTGGATCCGCCCCGAGCTACAGTCACCCCGGCCACAGGTACGTAAGGCTTACGTTTCTCAGGTTTGCGGGGGTTGATGGGTTCCCCCCGCTCGCGAGCCTTCAGCCTAGCCGCTTTTCTCCTCTGTGCACCACTGAGTCTGCGGCTAGGCTACGTGGTGCTAGTGGTTTGCCCTTTCGGGCTGCCACCATCACCGCTGTGACAATCCATTGGTGCCGGGGTTTGGGCAGCCCCAGCATCATTGATTGTCATTTCTGTCAGTGATGAGGAAAGGGTGTCTCCGCCCATCTCATCACTGTCAGAAGGGTTTTTTTGTATGGTTTCTGGGTGGTTCATTTTGTTCCCACGAGAAGCTAGGGATATAAGCGTCCACCCGCGCAGAGCCCCGCATGTGCGGGTAAGCCTAATTACACCCAGGGGGTCGGCCGGTACCCTGGGGCAGCCGTTTGAGATGCACATTACCCTCTGCATCATGCAGACCCTAGGCACGGCGTGCACACCTTGTCTTGAGGGGGGGGTGTCCGTTCTTAGTAACCAGTGCAATAGCTCACACTGCCCAGTATACTCCTAGGAGATACTATCGTGCAATGGACAGTGCGAGCCGTGGGTAAGCCCTCCCACCACGTCAAGGTGACGGACATTGGGGGGCAACTTCTGTAGATTTGGCTTTTGCAATTAATGTTTTACGAAAGCTGGGTTTCTTTAAATGAAGAATGGCTAATCAAGAAACATTGAAAATAATAACTACTGGTGTAAATTAGAGGTTCTCGTTCTAAATCTAATACTACAGCATTCTGGCTACTCTTAGAGGAAGGCTGTTACCTTTCGACTTTTCAACAGCTGAAGGAGGATCAGCCTCGGTCCCCTCTTCTGTGTCAACTGGCTCCCTCTTGATCTCCCGATCTGGATCGAGATCTAAACAAAGATATTTAATACTCATCAGCTGGTTTCGATAAATATTTCGAAGGAAAAATGCCAACAAAATGACCAAGTACAGTAAAGTCCCATTCGACATTGGATCAACTGCCCTCCCCTTTCAGGATGTCATTTTGAAACTGGGTCACAAAAGAAAAAGCATATTCTACCAGAGAGACGCCCTATTAGAGCTGAACTGAATTGCATAACAAAACCATTTCATTCAGCTGACATTACGGTATTGGAGGGTATTTTTCGAGAATCGAAAGACACGATGGACGTTACCCACGTATTCACTTTATATTTTTAAATATAAATATGTTGCATTCTTAGAAATGTGATAACATCCGCACTCTCTTACGTTGAATAGTTCGCACTAGTGACGCCACACTGGTTGGCAGGGGAGTCCCGCCCAGGCAGAGGGGTGCTTTGATGTAGCCAGTGTACGAAACTTTGAAAAATCATAGCTCTTCCATTTGTTCGATCTCAATTTTAGTCTAGTTGTGCAATGAAGCTCAGAAATTTTGAATATTCAACCCTCACAGCTGAACTTTGCAGGGTCAGAAGCTACTTGGATCAACAGCATGGTCTCCAAAGCGAATCTTTGTCCAATTAAACCTATGATGGAGATATTTCCATAGCGGGCCTCATTGAGACCGCTAGATAGCAATGCCAAGGTGCAGAGTGCCCTCTCAGCAGAGGGAGATTTGAGACTAACTGCCGTCCTATTTAAACTACTCGGCTGAAATCATAATGAAGCACTTGGAGACTGCTGGGTAAAGATGGATTTCTCCAATAGGCAGAGTAAGCAATGGGAATCTCAGATCATCTGAAAGGGTCGGGTCAATAATACACAGGAAACTTTGGAAAGCATCACCTTATCTGAATTGTGTAGAGAGAAATCCTGAGCAATGGAAGAGCTTACACATATTTCAGGTTCATACATTACATACGTTTACCATAGTAGGCATATCTCATTCATTTATTAAGCCTCAACCTACTTGATTGTGGTTTTTTGCAATGAATGTTTCAATATAACAGGTTTTTTTTTTTTTTTTTGTAATGTCATGGGGGTCTGGGAGCCTCCGGGTCTGGGGCCGCAGTTCACAAAGGGCTACGCCAGCAATGGTGTGGTCCACCTGACCAGTGCCAACGACCGGTCGAAAGACTGGCTGGTGGGGCTGGTTGGGGGGCTGTGTCCCTGGGATGGAGCTCTCCTCCGGGTCGGCCGTGCAAAAGATCTGGTGGAGGGTCGAGAAAAGGTTGGGGTCTGGATCCCCACTGCGTTTCTCGACGCATCCGATGCCAGAAAACTCATTCCTTTGTTTGAGATCCAGAACCCTGGTCTCTCAACAAAGGAGTGGCACCTGTTGACCAGTCGAGTGGAGGGAGATGGACTCGATCTGGTCCTCAGCATTGATGGGGACTCTATGGGCTGGCTGCGGGGGCACAACTTCCAACCCTTCTTCCAGTTCCGTAGGGTTACCGTCAGGCATCTTTCGCCACCTAAATAAATGCTGCAGATTATTCAAATTAATCTGCAGCACAACAAGGTGGCTACAGCAAACTTATGCCAACTGCTTGCAGCTGGCAAATATGACGTAGCACTCATCCAGGAACCCTGGGTTTCCCGGGGCAGAGTTGCTGGCCTCAACAACGCAGGAGGAAAGCTCATTTACAAGCGCAACTGCGCTGAAAATGTACGCTCCTGCATATTTATCAAAAATGATATAAATTCACTAACCATGTCTGAGTTCTGTTTCAGGGATTTAGTTGCAGTGAAAATCATCCTCGCGGAAGGCAACCATAGGGAGCATATAGTCACTGCCTCAGCGTACTTCCCAGGAGATGCAGATACTTCAAGAGGACCTCCACCAGAAGAAGTGGCTAACCTTATTGAAAAATGCCGCAATGACAACATGCAGCTCCTTTTGGGTGCAGATGCCAACGCCCACCATAGTGCGTGGGGAAGCACTGACATCAACACACGAGGGGACCTGTTATTTGACTACCTGGTAGCCAATGATTTATATTTGGCAAACCGGGGAAACAAACCAACATTTGTAACCTCATCCAGGAAAGAAGTTCTCGATATTACCATCACAACCCCTCTGCTCGAAAGAAAAATTGAAAAATGGTTCGTATCCGACATCCCCTCCTTTTCCGATCACAGGTACATTGTCGTGGTAATCCAAGGTTTGGGTAAAACACGACAAGTACATAGAGATCCTAGGAAAACGAACTGGAAGAACTACAAGGAGGAAGTAGAGGGCAGGTTGAGAGAAATTCGGACCAAAATACACAATAACAATGATATCGAGGCCCTGGCGGAAGAGCTGGAAAGCGCGCTACTCGCCTCATACAACAATCACACCCTGACAACAACTGGGCCCTCGCCAATCCAGGTTTCCTGGTGGAATACGGAACTAGAAGCTGTCAAACGTGAAACTGGCAAACTGTATAACAGAGCCAAAAAGACCGGCTATTGGGATGATTATAAGACCAAATTAGCTGAATATAGGAAACTTATCAGAATAGCAAAAAGGGAAGCATGGAGGAGGTTCTGTGAAGAGGTAGAAAGTGCCTCTGAATGTGCCAGACTCCAGCGAATCCTTGCTAAAGATCCTATAAATCCAATTGGAACACTCGTGAAACCAAATGGAGAATATACCTCAACAGCTGGGGACACCCTGGCACTCATGCTGGAGACCCACTTCCCTGGCTGCTTAGTAACAAATGCTCCAGGTACAGACTCTGACCCACCAGCCCGCACTAATGGCGGGAAATCCTCTCCCTTAGACTGGGAAGTGGCAAAGAGTGTAGTCACCAAAGAGCGAGTGATGTGGGCCATCAACTCATTTGACCCCTATAAATCACCTGGCCCGGACGGCATCATCCCGAAACTTCTACAAGAAGGGGGGGACAATGTCGTTAGGATACTAGGTGCTCTCTTTAGGGCGAGCCTGGCAACAGGCACGATCCCCAGAAGATGGTGTCAAGCAAGGGTCATATTCTTGCCAAAGCCAGGGAAACCTTGGTACAACCAGGCAAAAGCATTTAGACCCATCTGTCTGACATCCTTCAATTTGAAGGCGTTGGAAAAACTTGTAGATAGACACTTGAGGGAAACCTCCTTAACAGAGAGGCCCATTCACCCCAACCAATTTGCCTATCAACAAGGCAAATCCTGTGAAGCCGCATTGCACCACCTAGTCACCAGGGTGGAAACTGTGCTGGCTGACAAGGAATTTGCAATAGGAATATTTTTGGACATAGAGGGGGCATTTGATGCAACCTCAGTAACCTCCATTATAAGGGCTACTCAAAGGCATAACATAAACAACACCATATGCAGGTGGATAAAAACTATGCTTACGAGTAGAACAGTAAATGCTGAGCTCCTTGGGGAATCAGTGGAGGTGTCTGTGGCGAGGGGCTGCCCGCAGGGGGGGGGGTACTATCCCCACTGTTGTGGAACCTTGTTGTGGACTCTTTACTTGAACGACTCAACACACTCGGCTTTTATGCTCAAGGCTATGCCGACGATGTGGTCATCCTGATTAGGGGACCATTTGTTGGAGTAGTCTCAGATCTGGCTCAGTCAGCTCTGAAAGTGGTGGAAGACTGGTGTGGCACTGAGGGCCTAAATGTAAACCCCAGCAAAACCACACTTGTAACCTTCACCAGGAAAAGAAATTTGAGGGGCCTCTCAGAACCTCTTCTCTTTAATTCAAGGGTGCCCTTCCAACGTGAGGTCAAATATCTGGGTGTATACCTGGATACAAAACTCACCTGGAATAAACACCTAGGATACATTGCAAACAGATGCAAAGGAGCCCTCATGTGCGCTAAGCGTACATGTGGGAAAGTATGGGGGCTACAACCGCGGATGGTCCTGTGGATTTACACCGCCATTGTTAGACCCATAATAACGTACTGTTGCGTTGTATGGTGGCACAAGGCAGGTCAGGTGGGAGCTCGGCAAACTCTCACCAGCATCCAGCGACTGGCCTGTCTAGCCATCACTGGAGCGATGCATGGTACACCCACAGCAACCATGGAGGTTCTACTGGGTCTACCCCCAGTGGATATCTTCATAAAAGGTGAGGCCATGATGGCCTCCCTGAGGCTGAAATGGAATGGCTCTTGGCGGATAACTCCTCACCGAGGTCATACCAACATATTGGAACTGATACAAGAACCACTACTCGACATGGTGGCCGATATCATGCCCAAAACTCTCTCCCAGCCCCATCTCTACACATCAATCATTACAAGAGAGGGGCTATGGGAGAACAAATGCTGCTCCAATGACATCATCTGGTTCACAGATGGGTCAAAAATGGAAGCAGGAACTGGCGCAGGAATACATGGGGCCAAACCCAGGTGGAACACTTCGTTTCCACTCGGGCAACACACCTCTGTATTCCAGGCAGAAATTGTGGCAATCGAGGCAGCAGCTGCGGAGAGCCTTAGGAGGGGGCATAAAAATGCCCACGTCCGCATCCTCTCTGACAGTCAAGCGTCGATAAAAGCACTAACGGCTCCAACCATCTCGTCCCGAGTGGTATGGTGCTGCATGCAAACCCTCAACAACCTAGCCAAACACAACCGGGTTCGCCTGGAGTGGGTGCCGGGGCATAGAGGCATTATTGGCAACGAAAAGGCTGACGAGCTCGCGAGAAGGGGCTCTCAAACCCCATTCGTAGGGCCTGAGCCAGCAGTCGGTTTACCAAAAACCACCTTCAGAAAAACCATCAACACGTGGGTCAACCAACAAACCGCTAAGAGATGGGTCAATATTGAAGGACACACCCACAGTAAACTCATGGTGGCTGAACTCAACACCAAAATTACTGAGGGGCTACTTAGGAAAAACCGTAGGGAACTAAAAACACTGGTTAGCCTCATAACCGGTTTTGCACCCCTACGATTTCACCTACATCGCATAGGGGTCACACAAAACTCAACCCTCTGCAGATTATGTGAGGAGACTGACGAAACGGCATCCCACATAATCTTCGAGTGCCCTGCACTCACCCATCGCAGAATTGAGCTCTTTGGGGCCCAAACCCCGATGAGCTCCATTCCGAGCGAACAATTAATCAAGAGCCTACCACCCCTCATCAGGGGGCTGAGTCTCTTTGATTAAACAAAAAACTCTCAGGAAAGTACAATAAGCCAACAGGCTTCCGTGCTGGGGGCTCAAAACCCCCGCCCTGAGAGTTTTTCTCTACATCTACATCTACATCTACAGAAGTTGTGGTGTAAGGATTGTGCACCCGCCTGTCACCTTATCGGGGAAGATGAGCGGGGAGGAAATGTGCTGAGAAATGTATGACATAGCATATCCACTTGCCTGCTTCAACCTGCTCAACTCGCGTCCACCCAAATGAGTAAATAGAGAGTTTTTGCTTTTTACGGAGTCTGACGGTACGTGGCTGTAAGGCATCGTCAGCTGATCCGATGACAATCAAAAACCTTACGAACTAACACGAATTGGCTCCTGTTCCGAAAACAAATGAAGGTGGACCACAAACTCGAAACTCCATACGTCGCTGCCCCCGCGGCTTCCGGTACCTTATACGCAAATGATAACCTTAGTGAATTTACTTTGATAAGAGCTTCCAAAGCCTGGATACTCGTCCAGCGTGAATCAACCTTTCAAACATAGAATATTTGGACCAAGAAATCAAAATCTAACAACAAAAAAACTATCAAAATAGGTACGTTATTCCGATTTTTGACAACCTTGGAGAAATCTAATGGTAAAACAAACAATTATGGAATACCTCTTCCACTGGACTTACCTTAGGAATTAACTTAAACTGTCGATGTCTTCCATAAATCATATAAAACAAAGTATTACAAATTGGTTGCAAACGGTGGGATAAATTCCGGCGCTTGTAAATTAAATGTTAACAAAGAATACTAGTATATGTATCGGGTTGAGATCCCTATCGGAAATTTCGATTCACAGCGATCCTATGTAAATTTCAAGTTGTTTTATTTTCATTATTGAGCAGCTTCTGGAGATCAATTCAGAGTGTGTACGTCAGGAAAATATCAATTCACTAGAGACTATTGCAGAATTATTGTGTGGAAATAAATCAAATCAAATCAAATCAGTTTTTATTTGTAAAGGGCCTTGCCAGGCAATACAAAAGTCAATTATAATGTTTATAATAACAATAACAATAAATACATGTAATATGACTAGAAAGATAGAATAAGATTATTAGGACTTGAAGATAGAGGTGTCAAGCTTATAAAAATCTGATACAATATATAGTTCTTGTTCTACAAGTTCTGGTTTTATATTGTTTTTAAAAGACTTAAGTGGCAGATCCCTCGTTGAAGAGTGCAAATTATTAAATAAACGACATCCAACTTGATACAGGTTCGTTTTCAGGGATGTTGCCAAGCTGGTTAGAGGGGGGCACAACTTCGTCCGGTCTCTTGTAGAATAGTTGTGCCTTAACGAACTTTGGAGAACTCATTCAGGTTGCACTTGACGTATAACAAGGATGCCAACATGAATAAACTGGGCAGCATTAGGATTCCAAGATCCCTGAAGTGCCCCCTGCAGCTCTCATTCCATCCCAGCTTACGTATGGTACGAACGGCTTTCTTTTGGAGCTTGATAATTTCATTAGCGTGACTACTGTTGCCCCACAAGACGACACAGTGAGACATCCGGCTGGCAAAACAAGCGTGGTAAACAAGGAGAAATACTCCTGGGGACACTGAGTGGGTGAGTCGGTGAAGCAAATAAATGCAGGATGACCGCCCAGAAGGTAGCTTTTCCACGTGGGTCAGCCAAGAAAATCTATTGTCGACCAATAGACCCAAAACATTGACTGAGCTTTCGAGCTTACCATTCAAGAGGAATTCCATATTTTGTGTTTTAGTATCATCCAGTTTTTCACAAGGATTTCAGAGCGCCCAGCGTTTTGTTGAAGAGAAGAAAGAGCTGAACTGGCTGAAAGCACAGAAATGACATCAGCAAAAAGTATTAGGTTACCTGAATCTAATGGTTGATAAGGGAGGTCATTTATAAATAGTATAAAGAGACAGGGTCCTACAACAGATCCCTGCTTTATTCCGCACGGTATCGCTACTTTCTCAGAGATTTTTCCTCCATAAGGAACCACCTGAGACCAACCCTTGAAGTAGTTTTCAACGAAAGCAAGTGCTAATGCGTCGAAGCCGTAGTGTTTGAGCTTTAATAAAAGGAGGTCATGAGGGACCAGGTCGAATGCTTTTGAAAGGTCGTAGAGCCGTAGCTCTACACGCTCCCTTCCTTCTAGATAATCCAAAGCTGACGTTACCAATGAAACGGCTGCATCACATGTATTTCTCCCCTTTCTGAAACCAAATCGCTGATTGTGAATGAGCTGGTTTTCTTCTTCATAAGAACGGATATTCTTCAGTACCACTGATTCTATGATCTTGGCAAAGACCGGAAGTTTAGAGATTGGACAAAAATCCTCGTAAGCTGCACACTTCCCCTTCTTGGGAATCGGCGTCACAGTGGAAACCTTCCAACACTCAGGAAACTCCCCATTTTTGAAACACAAGTTGACAATATAGGTTAGGGGCTCGATTATATGGATAGCAACACCTTTTACTATAGCAGAATTGATCCCAAAGAAGTCGGGAGAATAAGAGTGACTCATCGAGCAGATTACTGAATAAACCTCCTCAACAGAAACCGGCAGCAAGGAAAACTCGTTGCTGAAATGAGGAGCTCTACTTAAAAATTGAGAAAAGTCCTGAGAAGAAACACTAGGCTGACAGAGATCAAAGACCCTGGAAAACACTGTGCTGAAACCGTGACAGTCAAATTTATCGCCAGGAAAGGGACTTGGAATTTAATTCATTTTTGACAACATCCCACGACGATTTAGTTCTGTTTGAGGATCTCTTTATTTTATTTTCATTATTTTCACGTCTTGATTTTGATAGAGCACTCCTGTACTCCCTTCTAAAAGAACGAGCTAGGTTAGCAAAATCCGGATGTCGAGTCGATGAGGCCAAGCTCTTAAAGGACTGATATCTGTCTCTTAAATTTAATAGTTCGTTACTGAATTGTACTCTCCTTGAGGAAGAGTCACCACAAATTCGAATATTGGTCCAAGGGCACGTGGAATCGGCAGCAGATAAAAATAAATTCATGAAGGAGATTGCGGCCAAGCTCGCATCCCTGAACGCATATAATGGGTACCAATTAAGGGTAGAAAGAATACTAGTGAGCTCAAATATGTTCATCTCTTTAGATAATTGATGTCGAGAATGAGTAAAAAACTGCTCAACCTGGTTTGTAAGCAAGCTGAATTCGATTCCCTGGGTGTCCGAAAAACTGATCGGACTGACTGATGAGAGATAAAAGCGTGGATTGAAATTAGTGATCATGATATCAAGACAAGAGGGACCGCCACTCTGTCCAAGATAGGGTTGGCGAGTAATCTCTGTAAGTGTGACGTGAAGCCCGTAGCTGCAGATCAAATTACTGAAAATATTCCTGTTCTTGATGTGGACAGGATTTTCGGTTTTCTCGAAATGGATATTCATATCCCCCATCACTACAACTTTTCTATTGTGCTTCAAAACAGTAGACAGAAGTTTGTCCATGCATGAAATAAATTCATCAAAATTAGCTTGAATGGGTGGTCTGTAAACACAGCAAATTATAATGTTCGGAGACGACAAACTGACAGCTGAGATCTCACAAGATAACTCAATCGACAAGTCAGCGACTTCTGGGAGACCTCGAGATTGCAATTCATTACCCACAAATATGACAGAACCTCCACATTTTCTAGTTTGTCGACAGAAAGCAGAAGCAAGATGGAAACCTACTGGAGAATAAAGCGAAATCTCCTCAGAATGATTACACCAGTGTTCGGTAAATCCCAATATTTTAATGTCAAGGCGGTTTGAAATGCCACAATTTATTTCGTTAATTTTCGATTTAATTCCTAGAACGTTGGCCTGAAATAGAACAAAATGTTTGGAATGTGGAGTGATGGGAGGTATGTTTTGTCATGCATTAGTTTTACAGGCAGCATTTGACTCGGAGTCAATGGTTATTACAGATGAAGTTGTTGATGATAATGATACGGCGAATCTGTTCAGTCAATATTTTCCGTCCATTTCGGTTGTATGAGGGTTCAGGAGACTTCATGAGAATCATATTTACATCAATAAAGCAGGTATCATTGAATTTGACAAAACTGAACTTTTTTTTCTAATCTAAGCATGAATTTATTCAGATTTGAAATAGCGGTATTCACTACGGACCATGAGGGCAAAAGATAATTGTATGGGGCTTTCAATATGACCAGTTTCGATTTTTTCCCGGATAGGCATAGCTTCAGCAAATCGTGCTTGAAGCGTCTCAATTCGTTGTATACAACATCAACTGAACCAGCTGAGAGAACAATATAGTCTGGGCACGAGGGTTCCTGGGATAAAGATTTGAGTAATACTGATAAAGGGGCGTCGGTCATAATCATGCTGCTGAGAGAGAATTTACTCGGTAATAAATACCGCACCTCCTCGCATAGTTTATTTAAATAAGAATCACCGAGAAAGAAAACATTAGATTTCTTCAGTGACTTAACCGTATGGCCCCTACTAGAAGAAGGTGATAACGCTTCATATGAACTGCTGCTTGAGTTACTCTTTTGTACCCCAACTTGTGTTAACAAGTCGTTGATTTTACCGTTCAAATTTACCTTCTCACACTCCAACTCCTCCAAATCCATGCGAGCAACCTTTAATTCAGCCAGCAATTTTTCAGTACGCTTTAACAAATCACAACGATGGATATTGGCCTCATTCAAATTAGTTAGGTAAATCTGCTCTTGGCGGATGCAAATCTCATTCTGGTGAATCAAACCTGCACAAACATTCTCATACATGAACCCTAATTTGTCAATTTTGTCGCCAAGCACCTTCATTTCCGGAGCCTGTTGAGCGCTATCATCCTCTATATTACTCTGAGTGTCGAAATGTAAGCACTGAGAGGTAGAACTCTCCTTTTCGTGGTTTTTCCCATATTCGAATCCTTGTGTAGAACCACAATCATGATCAGACCCTGTGACCAATTTACTTTCGAGAATCCTAATTTTCTTTTTTAGTTGGATAATTGAAGCTTCGAAACTGTTTTTCTTCTAACCAGATCTCTTCATACTTTAAATGTTCGTGAATCGAAGAGTTCAATGAAGCTCGAGATGAATTGTAGGCTCCATTTAAAGAACTCACTTTTTGCCTATGACCATCAAGTTCGTCTAGCCTGTCTGGAATTACAGAAAACAAGGTACTGAAATGTTTGGCAAAGAGTGTAACATTTACATCGTCCGTATTAAGTTTAAAGGAGGTCAATGACAGGACCAAATTATCCTTATTTACATTTAATTCAGGATCCCCAAGTTGTAAGGAATAAACCTCATCCATAATTTCGGCAAAAGATCCATCATATTGAGCAACTGACATGTTAGAAAGCGAGGAGATGAACAAGTGGTTATGAGAACGTATTAGTACCTGTTGTGACGGTTCTTCTGATAAAAATGATGATAAGGGATAATGCCGGTAGTAGACGAAGTGAGAGAGTGAGGAGGACAAATTCATAACCATGAATCAGTGAGAATTGTGTATGCCATTGTAGTCATTTGGATTATACCCAATATCACGCCCGATAACCTTGCTCCTGTTCCAAATTACCTTCCCATCCACGCTCTCAGTTCTCTGGGTTTAGTTCGTGGTCACGAAGCCCAACCCTCATCAGGTGGCGAAGGAGGACGGGATATGGAAAATCAAGGTCAACACTGACGATGGGAGAGTCCAGGTCCCACTCATACCATATACTCTACAGCCCTGGTTTCTGGCAAATTGTGACAAACACCCTTGGCCCGGCCATCCCGGGATAGAGATACTGAATACTGGAAGAAAATGTAATGAGATATTAAAGACTTTGTGCAGGGATGTACCACCTGTCAGCAAAGAAATACTCCCAACAATTTGAACCCTCCGATCCAGAAACCCGAACTACCCGTGCGAGTGGGGGTTTTTATGGGTATCGATTTTGTGGGACCCCTTCCCGGGAAGAGTCAGGTGAAATATCTGTTCACCATCGTGAACCAGTTCATCAAGTATGCCGAGGTGTATGTGAACCCCGACTCTACTGCTTCCACCACCGCCAGACTCCTGACTGCAAGGTACCTACCCACACATAGTGCGTCTGTAGTCCTGGTGTCTTTTGCTGGCACTTCTTTTGTGTCAAATGTTATCCGGGAACTATGCACACACCTCATCGTACCACCCACAAAGCAATGGAGTGTGTGAGCGTCTTCATCGCACCCTAGCTAAAGGCCCCTCTACACAATCGCCAATACCAGGCAAGCATAGACCACACCGAGTGCCGTCTGTCTACAACTTTACGTGTGCGGCCTCCACTGGAAGCAGTACCGGATCCTGGATTTTCGGAGCGACTTCTCATCAGGTACCTAACTTCCTACCATTCCTTTTACATTCATGCCAATTTGGGGGATTTTGGGTTTAATGCCCATATTCTTCTGCTCGCTGTTTCCCTAAATCAGCCCTAGGTGGCAGTGGTCCTTCGTAAAATCCATGTAGGGGCACTGATGGAGGGGCATTAATATCCTATATTAGTCCCCAACACATGGCCTTTGTTGCCGGATATTAAGAACCAATACTTTTCACTAGTTTATAGTGCAAATAATTTCATTAACGTAGCTACGTTATGATGATGATAAGCTTATCATATAAAAAAAGTAGTAATTTTGACAAAATTCACCTCTTTCGTGGTATTTTGCGAAATATCTCTTTCGTAATATTACGTTTTCTTGCCGATAAATAATCGTACAATTTTTAACATATTTATACATATCAAATTCATAATTCATTTCATGCATGTACCTAGCATTGATGATTTTGTTTCTCTTTGTGTTTATTAAATACGATATGTAATACTTTATTTAACATTTTCTCCCTTATCAATACTTTTTCCATCTTATGACCAATCCTAACACCCATATTTGTGCATTTGGACACCTTGAGAGCAAAACTTCTTGAAATAAAATGAAATTGTTTATTTGTAAAAGCCTTCCGGCGATTCAAAAGTTCGTACATGCAGCGAAAATTTAAATGAAGTCTAGGTGAATTTCCAGTTAAACAAGAATGAAAAAAAAATACATGAGTAATCAAGGTAGAAGATTTAAGAAGAAAGAGAGAAAGGAAAAACAATCTGTACGTTAAATGAAAAGAAATAATGCAACGAATCATACAAGAATTAGATATAGATATATAGAATAGATATTGTGCAAGCAATATGAATAATGAGAAGCAGGTGAAGAAAATGTTGCATAAAGGACAATAAGTAGGTAATTCAATGTAGTATAAAGAATACATTATAAAGAAGAATGCAACGCAGGTACATTATTACATCAATACAAAACCCCACGAAGTGAGAGAAGAAAGAAGGGAGAAAATATACAGATGACAGAAAATTAGTACAAAAATCCCTCATTCAGGAAAAATAACCCTAGTCCTTATACAATTTTTAACGAAGAAGAACATTTTTTTGCAATCTAGTATGTCTTCAAGAGAGAGTAATGAAGAAAGCCCATCAAAAGATAATTCATTTTCAAGAAAGAAAGAGTATCTCTCGCCACGAAGGACAGGGCAAACGCAGAGGAAATGAAATACTGAATCAGGCAAATTATAATTAAACAGTGGGCAGTCTACAGTGGTATCAAATTTCACCACAAAGCCTGGTACACTCAGCTTAGCATAGAAATTTCCCGTTAGCCTGACCTGGTCGAGAAGCCTCTTAATATGAATTCCTACGTCAAATTTGAGATAAGAGGGAGATTCGCCCCCTCGTGGGCAATAAATCTTGTATATAGGGCTGAATGAGGAATCCTGATTGCGCAAACCATCCGACCGTCTCCAAAACAGCGCAATTTTCTCCAACAAACTATCCCGGTTAAAATTATGGTAATCCTGGGACGACCAGATACGACTCTCATCATATTTGGAGAGCAAAGCGCACATTTGGGAGGCCCAGTTGTCCTGAGGAACAGGCTGGGAATTATGTAGAGCTAGGAGGCGGTCAAAGCAGAGCTTAGGGAGCCTAGAATCTTCCATAGTCCCAAGTTTCAGCCACCAGTTTAGGGCCAATTTTACAATTGTAACTTCCAAATGTGGGATTGCTAATTCGATGCGAATGAAATAGTCCGGAGTATTATTTGGAAGGAACAGAATAGTTTTGTAGGCTCTAAGTAGAATTTTTTCAATAACATGGCAAAGCGAAACACCCCATGATTCTACGGCGTATAGTGAGGATGATAGAACCAAAGAACCCACCACAATTTTCCACGATGAAAATGGGCCCCCACGGACTTTATAAAGCATAGGCAGCAGAGCCCGGGCCGCTGTCTATCCCCTCCCAACGCAATCTCTAGCATTTTGAACAAATAGTCCGGAGCTAAGAAATTTCACACCTAAATAGGTATAGGAACTGGCTATAGGGACTTCTGAATCTCCGCACAAAAACTTATAATGAGGTGATATAGTGCCATGCCTTCTGAAAACAACCACATTAGACTTCGAGTGGTTCACCTTTAAGGCATGCTCTTCACAGTAAGAATTAAGGCCTTCGAGAATTTTCCTCATTTCTGCATAGCTGTAAGATAGCAAACAGAGATCATCGGCATAAAGAATTGAGATGACCTCGTGATTGCCGTCAACATCCAAACCCCTCAGACCCCTTTCCCGCAAATAAATGTCCAAATCAGAAATAAATAGGGAAAAGCAGAGCAGAGACAATACATCACCCTGCAAAACACCCTCCAAGATACGATAAGGTTTAGAATCAACGCCGTCCACACAAAGCTTGAAATACGAGTTGCTGTACAGAGATTTCAGAGTATTTATGAAGTTGGCACTGACATTGAGATTATACAGCTTAGCCCAAAGTTTATCATGAACTAAACTGTCAAAGGCATGGGAAAAATCTATGAAAGCCACAAACACTTTCCTAGCTAGAAAGCGAAACTTCTTTCTGGGCTCGATCGATCCAAGTTACAAAGCACGTGGTATATACCTCCTAATTTTAGGTAGAATACAAAGCAATGTATTAGTACCTTCACTCGTTTGTACAAGAAACAGTTTCTCCGTATCTCTTTCCATTGGATCATGATAATATTCGATTCATCTATTTCAAGCTAAACTGAAACCAAACCCCAACTTCTCGTATGATCATAGTTTGATAAACAAAACAAGATAAGGTACCTGTAATTGGAAGTTTACTTTCTTGCTGTTTATCTTTTGTCCCGTTATCTGTCTTGGTTTCTTGTCAAATCAATTGGAATATGGCACCCTCACTTCAGGATCAATACAATCGCCTCATCGCTCAAAAGGAACGTTTATGGATTCAGCTTCAGTCGTGCTATGATATACGCGAAGACATTCATACTCCTTCGAAACTTGATATTTTCAAAACCGAGCAAGCGCATTGATAGGAGCCAACGAAAAGTTCAAAGAAGTCACCGATGGGTTGGCTGTTCCCGGTCAAAGAGATGATAAATTCAAGGTCGGTGTTTCTTCTCTCGAAACTCAATACGACTTATTGTTTTACGAAATTATGGCGATTCAAAAACGAATTGAACGGGAAGAAAAGGCCGCGGAAAGACTAGTCATTCAGAATCCAAATTTGCCGAATAAAATCAAATTGTCAAGAATATCAATTGAACCCTTTGATGGACAATACGAAAAATTCACCGCATTTATCGATCTGTTCAATGTACCTGTTCACAAAAACAACGAATATTCTCCAATCGAGAAATACAGTCATCTAATTTCCTCGTTGAGAGGTCCTGCGCTCGCATACATTAAAACGTTCGAATTTAGCGGAGATATGTATTCAGTGGTGTATGATTCCCTTGTTATTCGTAATACAAACATCAGAATCGTAGGGGGATATCTCCTTGACAAAATTTTGAATATCGACGTTTTGAAATCAGATTCTCCTTCAGCTATTCGCAAGTTGACTGAACAAATCGAAGCGAATATCGCAGCAATCACGCGTCTCGAGATCGATGATTTAGCTGATTTCATTTTACTTCATTTAGCATCTCGGACTCTCGATAAACGTACTCGCTCACTGTTTGAGGAAAAAGTTCTAGGGGAAGATATTCCGACAGTTAAAGACCTATTGACCTTTCTTGGAAGTAGATGCACTATATCCTCACTGATCGGTGACTCTTCACCAAAAATAACATTGACTACACCCTCGTTGAAAGAAAAACGTAAAGTCATGACAACTACTAGTTCTGCCGATCAAAAAGGTGCTTGTGTGACCAAAATTGTTCTAAATTTAATCAATGCTCAGAATAAATTCCTACCATTCCTTTTACAAGCAGATTTGGGGGATTTTGGGTTGAATGCCCATATTCTTCTGCGCTAAATCCGTGATCAACAGCAGTCAAAGCTGGTCAAAGCAGTTTTACCCCTATATCTCGTAGGGGTGTGGGGGTGGGGGGTTGAAACTTCGTCAGATTGTTCTTTCCGCCCTTTCCTTTCCTGGTTGCCTTCCTCGAGGATGATTTTCACTGCAACTAAATCTCTGAAACAGAACTCAGACATGGTTAGTGAATTTATATCATTTTTGACAAATATGCAGGAGCGTACATTTTCAGCACAGTTGCGCTTGTAAATGAGCTCTCCTCCTGCGTTATTGAGGCCAGCAACTCTGCCCTGGGAAACCCAGGGTTCCTGGATGAGTGCGACGTCATATACCAAATTAGTCTCCACGTCAGACAGTCTTTCCACGGAGTGGGTACCATGTACTATGACCATCTTGGTGGCAGTGAGTGCACCACTATACTCACCCTGACTCCAGCCAGAGCTAGAGGTTTCAGGTCGAGCAAGGGCAGCTCCCCGTTGCTTCTTTGGTTGCTGTTTGGAAGTTGAGGATGGAGTTGGGGGTGTGTGTGGGGTTCGAAGCCGCTTTCGCAGTGTTTCAACCCCAGCCCCCTCCCAACCAGCAGCTAGGGGGCCAATGGGCCTAGGACTGGTGGGACCACCATGTCTGAGGGGTTTGTCGACACACGTGTGTGTCTTAGCCCTTCGAAGACTGGTAGCCCCATCCCGAGCCCCAGCCCCCACGGCTGCCAATATAGGGTTCCCCATCCCTGGCTTCGGGTTTTTCCCCTTTTTAGGGTAGGTTTCTAAGTGGTTCATTGTTGTTCCCACGAGAAGCTAGGGATATAAACGTCCACCCGCGCAGAGCCCCGCATGCGCGGGTAAGCCTAATTACACCCAGGGGGTTGGCCGGTGCCCTGGGGCAGCCGTTTGAGATGCACATTACCCTCTGCACCATGCAGACCCTAGGCACGGCATGCACACCTTGTCTTGAGGGGGGGAGTCCGTTCTTAGTAACCAGTGCAATAGCTCACACTGCCCAGTATACTCCTAGGAGATACTATCGTGCAATGGACAGTGCGAGCCGTGGCTAAGCCCTCCCACCAACGTCAAGGTGACGGACATTGGGAGGGTGGTGGTGGAGGGTTGAAAATTTGACAAATCGTTTGGTTTGCTATTTTTTGTCTTTGATCAAAATTTGAACGGAATTGGAGTACGAAAACACCGTGGTCAAATGTGGTCAAAATAGTTTAACGCTTATTGCTCGTTGGGGAGTGGGGGTAGAGAGTTGAAAATTTGATAGATTGTTTGTTTTGCTATTTTCCGCCTTCGATTCAATTTTGAAGTGAATCGGAGTAGGGGAACATCGTGGTCAACGGGGGTGAAATCTGGTCAGTTTTACGCACATAGCTCGTACTGGGGTGGGGGGCGGGGGACTGAAACTTCGTCAGATTGTTCGTTTTGCTCTTTTTCGTCTTTGATCAAAATTTGAACGGAATTGGAGTACGAAAACACCGTGGTCAACGGGGTCAAATGCGGTCAGTTATACGCTCCTTGCTCGTAGGGGGATAGAGGTGGAGGGTTGAGATTCTGACAGATTGTTCGTTTTGCTCTTTTTCGTCTTTGATCAAAATTTGAACGGAATCGGAGTACGAGAACACCGTGGTCAACGGTGGTCAAATGTGATCAGTTTTACGCTTATTGCTCGTAGGAGGTTGGTGGTGGAGGGTTGATAATTTGACAAATCGTTTGGTTTCCTCTTTTTCGTCTTTGATCAAAGTTTGAACGGAATTGGAATACGAGAACACCGTGGTCAACGGTGGTCAAATGTGGTCGAAATAGTTTAACGCTTATTGCTCGTCGGGGAGTGGGGGTAGAGAGTTGAAATTTTGATAGATTGTTTGATTTGCTATTTTCCGTCTTCGATTCAATTTTGAAGTGAATCGGAGTAGGGGAACATCGTGGTCAACGGGGGTGAAATCTGGTCAGTTTTACGCTCATAGCTCGTACTGGGGTGGGGGTGGGGGATTGAAAATTCGTCAGATTGTTCGTTTCTTCCCTTTCTGACTTTGGGTAAAATTTGATGTGAATCGGAGTAGGGGAACACCGTGGTCAAAGGCAGTCACGTTTTTAGGTACACGCGATTCTATCTGCTATTAATTGCCCTTCAATTGTAAACTAGCGTACCGCACCATTGAGAAGGTTGGTGGGTGAGTATGTTGTATGTAGGTAGGATGTATTGGGTATGTGGGTTCAAGTAGTAATGTCCTAGTATGTTGTATAAAAGTAGTTAAGTAGTAGGTAGGTAGGTACGAAGTAGGTAGGCAACTGGTAGGTACCTACCTACTACCTACCTACCAGTTACCTACACATTCACTTGAGCAATATGTAGCAGAATTCTTCTTTTAATTTCGTTCAATAGTATGATATTTCTATTCCGAAGTGAAAGTATTCATTACAAAAAAGTGAAGCTAATAACATCAGGTTTATGGAAGAATATGTGCCGATTTCCATCATAACTAAGTGAAATGTTTCTGTTTCTAACCAGTTTTCCGCTCGTTGCTCATTGGAAGGATTGGTTGGGGATTGAAACTTTGACTGGTTGTTCATCTTACCCTTTTCTGACTTTGGTTAAAATTTGAAACGAATCGGAAAAGGAGAACACTGTTGTCAACATGAGGTCAAACCTGGTCAAAGCAGTTTTACAATTATTGCTCGTAAGGTAGTTGGGATAGAGGGTTGTGAATTTAACAGGTTTTTCAGATTACTATTTTTCGTCTTTGATTCCAATTTGAACGGAATCGGAGTAGGAGAACACCGTGGTCAACTGGGTCAAATGTGGTCAGTTATACGCTCACAGCTTGTAGGGGGATGGAGGTGGAGGGTTCAGATTTTGACAGATTGTTTGTTTTGCTCTTTTTCGTCTTTGATCAAAATTTGAACAGAATCGGAGTATGAGAACACCGTGGTCAACGGGGGTCAAATGTGATCAGTTTTACGCTTATTGCTCGTAGGAGGGTGGTGGTGGAGGGTTGAAGATTTGACAAATCGTTTGGTTTGCTATTTTTTGTCTTTGATCAAAATTTGAACGGAATTGGAGTACGAGAACACCGTGGTCAACGGTGGTCAAATGTGGTTGAAATAGTATAACGCTTATTGCTCTTCGGGAAGTGGGGGTAGAGAGTTGAAAATTTGATAGATTGTTTGTTTTGCTATTTACCGTCTTCGATTCAATTTTGAAGTGAATCGGAGTAGGGGAACATCGTGGTCAACAGGGGTGAAATCTGGTCAGTTTTACGCACATAGCTCGTACTGGGGTGGGGTGGGGGATTGAAACTTCGTCAGATTGTTCGTTTTGCTCTTGTCCGTCTTTGATCAAAATTTGAACGGAATCGGAGTACGAGAACACCGTGGTCAACGGGGTCAAATGTGGTCAGTTATACGCTCCTTGCTCGTAGGGGGATAGAGGTGGAGGGTTGAGATTCTGACAGATTGTTCGTTTTGCTCTTTTTCGTCTTTGATCCAAATTTGAACGGAATCGGAGTACGAGAACACGGTGGTCAACGGTGGTCAAATGTGGTCGAAATAGTTCAACGCTTATTGCTTGTTGGGGAGTGGGGGTAGAGAGTTGAAAATTTGATAGATTTTTTGTTTTGCTACTTTCCGTCTTCGATTCAATTTTGAAGTGAATCGGAGTAGGGGAACACCGTGGTCAACGGCGGTCAAAGCTGGTCAAAGCAGTTTTACCCCTATATCTCGTAGGAGTGTGGGGGTGGGAGGTTGAAACTTCGTCAGATTGTTCTTTCTGCCCTTTCCTGACTTTGGGTAAAATTTGATGTTAATCGGAGTAGGGGAACACCACGGTCAACGGCGGTCAAAGCTGGTCAAAGCAGTTTTACCCCTATATCTCGTAGGGGTGTGCGGGTGGGGGGTTGAAACTTCTTCAGATTGTTCTTTCTGCCCTTTCCTGACAGTTGGGCTCTGGCTGTTGAAGAGTGAACATCAAATCTGTGTAGCTCTGTGTTTGAGTGCTTTTTTGAGTGGGTTGTTGAAGGAGTTGGAGATTGATATTTGGCAGAGGACTTCATTTTGGTGAGTTTTTCTCATTTATGTGGTTTTTTGTCAAGTTTTCATTAAGGGCCCTAAGTATAGGGCTTATGCCCTTTAGAGGTACTTTCTGAGGGTACTCTCAGTACCTGCATAGGGTTTTGGGTTCTTCCTCCCTCTGAGGACAATCTATCAAAATTTGGTTGAAATTCATGGAGCAGTTTTCCTACAATTAAGGTTTTAAGTTTGGTAGAGGGGGCATTTGGGGCAGGTGGCTGAACCCTAATCACCTCATGGGAGCCACATGGTGATAAGACTGATTGGCTATCTGCAGTGGTGCCAACCTTTGAATAATTTCTGTAGGTTAGTGTTAAGTGATAGGTCTGGACTTAGAAAAAATTTTCCTTGATGCTGAAATTTTACTAAGTCCAGAGTAGGTATACTAATATAGGGGACTTTTAGGACTTTTGTCCATTGGGTCTCTAAAGACCTGTGGGCGAAGTATTTAGTTGGGGGGGGTACCCCCTCTCCTGTGGATTTCGAGATACGCCGTATCTCTGGAACGGGTGGACCGATTTCAACGGGGCAAATTGCATTGGATTCAGGAAGTCAATATCTTTCTTTTTTAGGGCGGGGGGTAAGTGGTTTTACCACTACAGGTGCCGACATGGCACAGCGGACTACCTTGATGGTGCCGGGGTGTAACTACGCTGGGTTAAACAATCCGCTTCCTAATGGGGTACCTTCGTGCCATGCGGACAAAATTGGTGAGGAGCACGACTATGCTTACAGGTCTGCCAGGTCTGCTGATGCCATCAGCAGGGCTGATGAGAAGGCAATTGCTGGCTTTGCTGCAGATGCTATTGCTAATGGCAGCGTAAGGGGGGTTATTGGGGCGATCGGTGTAGGGGGGAAATATTTGGTGGAAAAAGCCATTGGGACATGTCTCTATCCCAGGAGACTTGGACCATTGGCTTTGGGAGGCCAGAATAAGGATTGCGGGAAACTTGTTGTGGACTTGGACCGCCCGGTCCACAATGAGGAGTATTACAGGGGTAAGGCCGCGAGAGCAAGTACTAGAAGAAATTTAGCAGCATCTACTGTGCATGCTGACAGATCAAGGTCTGTCACGGACGAGCTGAGGTGCAGCGCGTCGAATGGAATTTGGGACGTGGCGCTCGTGCAGGAGCCATATGCTGTGGATAACGCTGTGGCTGGTCTAGGACCAGTTAGGGTATTCACAGGGCCGGGAGAAGGTCCTCCTATGGCTGCAATCTTTGTGGCCAAAGAGGGAGTAGATGTACTGTTGCACAGCAATCTGAGCAGCAGACATGTGGTTGTGACCTCTCTTTCAGTGGGGAGTCAAGGCGGTCGACCTCTCTATTTGGTGTCTGCGTACTTTCAGTGCTCGCACGATATAGAGCCCTACTTGCATCAGCTGGACTGTGCATTTAGGGGGCTTGAGGCGGAGGGTCAGGTTGACATGCTGATTTGTGTTGACTCCAATGCCAGGTCCAGATTGTGGCATAGCCACCTTTTGGACTTGGTAGGACCTGCCGGGAACAATCGTCGTCTATGGTTAAGGGGCGAGAAGCTGGCTGAGTTGGTGTTTGAATGGGACCTCAAGGTACTGAATAGACCTGGGCAGGCTCCCACCTATATTGGTGCTGCTGGTGGTGCTTCAAACATTGACGTCTCTCTTGCAACCACACGTGTTGCGGAGAGTGTGAGTGAATGGAGAGTTGATCCTATGCTCACCACAAGTCAGCATGCTGCTATCCTCTTTGAGGTTGGCAGTGGACTTGGTGTGCGTGGAGTGAAGGGTGGTGGCAGGTTCAGCTGCTCCCGAGCTAACTGGGAGCGATTTAGTGAGGAGGTGGCTGAGGGTCTCAGGGCGTGCCACTACCTGGAGATCACAGACCGGCTTGGGGTAGAAAGGGCAGTCACCATTGTTGAGAAGGTGCTAGTGCGGGCGGCCTCCTTGTCCATACCTGTGGCGAGGGGGGTGCCTGTTGCTGTACCTTGGTGGTGCCCGAGACTGGAGGGGTTGAAGCGACGCGTCCTGGCCTTGAGGAATAGGAGACGCCGTAGGGGTATTCGGGCTTCGCCCCAGGAACGGGAGGCATTGTGTGCTAGCAGAGCAGAATACTCCCGGGAGCTTAGGCGAGCTAGGCGCACTGACTGGCGGAGATTCGTTGACGAGGAGGGTAGGGGGAGGCCGTGGGGCAGACCTTACCGTGTGGTGACTGGAAACCCCGCAGCCTACTCCCTGGCCTCTCTGAGTGGGAAGCAGCCATTGGACTGGGGTTCTACGGCAAGGGACCTCCTAAATGCTCTGTTTCCGGACGATTCGCGCGAAGAAACAGTTGAACATATGACAGTGCGGGAGCTAGTGGAACGCCGTTTAGACGTAAGTAGTGTTAGTGACAGTGCTAGGTTAAGTTTTAGTGATTTAGTGATAGAAGAGGCAGTGTTTAGTATTAAGAATGGAAAGGCGCCCGGTCTTGATAGGATTGAGGTGGAGATGCTGAAAAGGGCATGGCCTTTGGTCTACCCGTGGTATTGCTCCATTTTTCGGTCCTGTCTTGACTTGGGGGTCTTTCCTGCGAGGTGGAAGATTGGAAGGGTTTGTGTACTACTTAAGGGGCGTGATCGGGATCCGGCCGATCCCAAGTCTTTGAGGCCCCTGTGTTTACTCAGTGTGCCGGGCAAGGTACTGGAGAAGCTGGTTGTCCGTGAGCTTGGACCTGTGCTAGAGCAATGCTCCAGGCATCAATACGGGTTTGTAGCGGGAAGATCCACGGTGGACGCCTTGGAGAGAGTGCAGGAGTTGGTAGGCATGTCGGAGCATAAGTATGTCTTGGGGGTGTTCATGGACATACGAGGTGCGTTCGACAATGTGTGGTGGCCTGCCGTGATGAAGGAATTGTTGGGGAGGGGTGTCTCTGCTCGTGCCTATAATATCCTGTCTGATTATTTCACAGATAGGTGGGTAGAGTATAGAGAGGGGGGTAGATGTGTCAGGAAGGAGCTGTCCAAGGGCTGTCCGCAGGGCTCTGTTCTTGGTCCTAGGCTCTGGAATGTCCTGTTTGATGGAATTCTTGGGGCCTTGGATCGGGTGGGAGCCAAAGCAGTTGCTTATGCGGACGATCTTGTGCTCTTGGTTGAAGGGGGAAGCCGGCGGGGTCTGGAAGCAGAGGCTGAGCGGCTAATGAGCACTCTGGTCACAGAGTGTGAGGCTGTTAAGCTGACCATGGCCGGGGATAAAACAGTGGTGATGTTGCTAAAGGGTACCCTGAGTTCTGAGAGACCTCCCATTGTCCGGGTGGGTGGTGCCAGATTGAGGTACGTGTCAGAGGTCAAGTACCTTGGAATTACTCTTGGGGAAAGACTGTCTCTCTCTCTGCACGTTACCTCGGTGTGTGACAAGGCCTTGGCTTCTTTTATGAAGGTGTCCCGACTGGCCGGTTCTGAGTGGGGTTTGGGGTACAGGGAGCTGGTTGTGATTTATCATGGCCTGTTCCTTGGTATTCTACTGTACGGGGTTCAGTACTGGGCACCCCACGTGGGCCAGGTTGGTTGGAGGAAGCTGGGGTCTGCACAACGCAGGGCCCTTTTGAAAGTCAATAGGGCATACCGGACATCTTCTACGTGTGCCCTGCCCGTTTTGGCTGGGGTACTGCCCGTCATGTTTGAGGGCTATAGAAGGTGGGGGGTGAGGAAGATTGGTAGAGGTGAACCATTGGTGATTCCTCGAATTCTGACGGATGGTGGGGAGTCAGGCCAATCTCGGAGCCAGCGGGTTGACAGATTAGATCAGGCCCTCCTCACTGCTTGGCAGGAGGAATGGGATAGTGTCACCACGGGAGGTTAACTCACCGTCTCCTTCCTGATGTCAGGGCCCGACGGGACATGCAATGGATAGTCCCGGTGCTTGAACTGACACAGTTTGTGATTGGGCATGGCGAGTTTTCTGCTAAGCTCGCTAGCATGGGGCTGTGTGTCGAGCAGCCTTGTGCGTGTGGTGGGATAGAGCTGGCAGAGCACATACTTTCGGATTGTCCCGAGTATGCGGCGTTGCGGGTGTTGCATGGGATAGAGGGAGTTCCCTTCTCTGAGCTTCTTGCAACACCTGAAATGTATGGAAGACTTTTGGCATTTTGCTTGGAGGTGGTCCCTCTCTTAGCCTTCAGGCATAATGTTAGAAACCAGGGGGGTGATTAATGAGAGTAGGGGGGTGGGTAGGTATAGGTATACTGATAGTGCTGTATATATGCCGATAGTTGTTCGGAGTAGGGGGGTGGGTAGGTATAGGTATACTGATAGTGCTGTATATTTGCCGATAGTTGTTAGGAATGTATGATAGGGTATTTAGGGGTATAACTTTAGGTTAAGTTAGGATTAGGGAAAAATTTCGTGCCACCTGATTGCTGGCTGGGAGTACTCTCAGAGGTGGTGTGGAGTGAGCGGAGAGGCAGGGTGCCAGCGCCCAACAACATCTTGGGGCACCACGTGACATTCATTGAGGGCTTTCGCTACCCCTTTCTGAATCCCCATCGCAAGATAAAGTGGTAGCACATTGTGCGGGCTTGTTTCCAGTCACAGCCTTAGGAATCCTTATGGAATCCAAACTGGTAGCGAAACGGGTACCACAACCCTTCCTTACACCCTCATAATGTTTGAGCTGTGGGGGTCCACTAAGTGGTTGGATGGGGATCCCTCATAAACCCTCATAAGGTTTGAGTTGTGGGAGTCCACCAAGCAATTAGATGGAATCCCTCAGGTGTGGATAAAGTGGTAGGTGCAGAGACACCTTCTCTGTGCCGGGCCAGCGACCATTCTGGCCTTAATGGAGGAGTGCTGGTTGGCGCTTTCTCCAGTAAATGGTACCGCGGGCGGGGGGAGCCCCAGGCTACCGGTGCATAGACTTTGTCGAAGCACCACCTGCCTGCCCCCCAGTTGAGGTGGCTTCGCGGGGGCAGTGGTTTTATCACCCCTAACATGCAGTCAATTCTGCAGATGAGGGGGAGAGGTTCGTGAGAGTTGACTCGCGGGGTGAGTCTCCTTCCCCGAACCTCGGCATTTGGAGTTATGTGGATTTCCATAAACTCGGGTACCAACCTGCTTAGTTGGTAATGTGTGCTAGAACGCATGCCTCTACCCGTAGGTCAATACGGGTACTTGGCAGATGTCAAGGACATTGACTGGGTGTGCAGTCTCCTCTCAGGAGGATCTTCCCGGCTTGTCTGGGGGGAGACCACAAGGCATGACTGCCTAAGGACTCCTTAAACACGACTTCCATTCTTTGGAAGGAGATATTGGATTCTTCTGCCCTTTCCTGACTTAGGGTGAAATTTGATGTTAATCGGAGTAGGGGAACACCGTGGTCAACGGCGGTCAACGCTGGTCAAAGCTGGTCAACCGTTTCAAGGGACACCCTTTGGTTTACTAAATATATTGAAAATTTGATGTTTCTTTGGCAGGTGAGAAGTCTTATGCCTGTGATAGCTGTGGCTATAGAACAAGTCAGCCTAGTCATCTGAAACAACACCTAAAAACACATACAGGTTCGTTTTGGTTATTCCATCATACAATAATACTAACATTACTTCATTGTCTGATGTCTATGGTAGATCAGATTCCAGAATCGACATCTTGTGTTTGTTGAGTGTAATGATTAGAGCTCGGATCGATATGCACTTTAAAACCTCAAAATATGCATTTAAAACCTCCGAAATATGCATAAATATGCACTTAAAAACCTGGAAATATGCACTTAAACATGCACGTATCCCAAATACATACATTGAAATATTCACTTATCCCTAACATATCAAGACGTATATATATTTTGAATAGTGCTAGGTATGTAAATCACAATGTGAGGGATTAAAACCACTAAAAAATTGAGATTATTTGTACGGAAGACGGGAGAATACGCAAGAATAACCACCAAAAGTAGAATCACTTAATTTTTATAATTTCAATAAAAATGAATCCGTTGTACTATCACAAAAATTAGTTCGTTTGTACAATCAATATCTTCTCCAAATTGTCTACTTTAAAACTACGCCTTCGGTCTGAAAGGACCATTTTTAAATATGAAAATGTTCTTTCCACATCACACGACACAACTGGCACGTATTTCAGTGCAGCAATGTCAGATGGCGAAAGAAGTTGCAAATCTTCTGTGCACTCCGCCCCTTCGAGGATTCGGGTGATCGTCAGCACTTTAGTCCAGCCTGGGTTACGTTGGAGAACTGCTTCCATTTTTTCCGAAGGTTTTCCCCGATCGGGCCCGGCCAGTCCTTGCTCTTCTCCTTAAGTTCCTCGAGGAGGGCTGCAGCCTTGGTCACCTCTAGGCCGCGAGTCTCCAGCTTCTCGATTAAATCTGGAAGGCCCCCGAAATGCGCCTTGACGAATGCCAATCTTTGTGTCACTTGGCGGTTGTTGAGTGCTTCCTTCGCCTTTGGGATGGCCAAATTTGCTACATCTTCGAAGCCCTCTATAACCTGCAACAAATAGATGGGAATTCATTAAATGTAAGGTCCAAACTAAAAGCAGCCTTAGCTAACTAATAATTTAAAAAAAAAATAAATAAATTCTATTTATGCAGTCTTGAACCTAGATCAGGTTCAAGATAAATATACAGATCGTGTCTGCACTTTCCTGAAGGACTAAAAAGCAAATCTTGTATTAAAATCACGTAAGAGTACTTTCCACTGTTTTCCTTACCTCTCTAACTTTTTCGTAGTTGTCAGCATAATAGTTGGCAGCGGAAATCCATGTGCCCCATCTCGTTAAGACTGGCTCAGGTGGCAGAGGACAATCAGGATGCGCAGTCTTGAAAGAATGAACTCGGCGCCTTGACAAAAACCTTCTTTGTTGAAGAAATAAGTTTATTAACCTCCGGCAATAATGTTCTGACAATCTTAATACTCTGGTGAAAGGTAACGTGTGCATTCAATCCACTCACAGTCTTCTCCTAAGTGCTCCCGTATAATCCGATTATAAGGACAGCTGTAATGTGAATGTCTACCTAGCTTAGAATGGCAGCAGTCGTTGTCTGCAGTGTTAATCTGGATTTATTCGAAAAACAACATGCGTACGGAATCAACCAGTACCTGCTATGCCTTTAGCCTGTCATTTACCTCGTATTCTGAAAAGGTTTTGGATAGTTACCTACCTACCTTGAAGATACACGTGACGAGAAGTGTGAAAATTTCTCTCAAAAACTAGAATATGTTTGCAAAACGCCAAAAATATGCAGTTATACGCACTTACACCCTAAATATGCACTTATATGTACAAATGCCCAAAATATGCAAAAATATGCATTTTAAATTTGAATTTAAAGTAGCCTAAAAACACCCAAACATCATAATTTGTCGAGAAAAATCACTTTGGGCAATAAAAAAGTAATATGCAAAATCCGAGCTCTAGTAATGATAAATTCATTGTTTCATTGACAGGTGAGAAGCCCTATGCCTGTGATAGCTGTGACTATAGAGCTAGTCAGCTTGGTAGTCTGAAACTTCACCTGACAGCACATACAGGTTTGTTTTTGTTATTCCCTGATTTAATAACAGTAACACTACTTCATTATCTGATGTCTTCGGTTGCTCATTTTCCAGAAACTACTTCTTTGGTTTACTAAATATATTAAACATTTGATGTTTCTTTGGCAGGTGAGAAGCCTTATGCCTGTGATAGCTGTGACTATAGAACAAGTCAGCCTAGTCATCTGAAACGACACCTAAAAACACATACAGGTTCGTTTTGGTTATTCCATCATAAAATAATACTAACACAATCTCAGTATCTGATGTCTATGGTAGATCAGATTCCAGAATCTACATCTTGTGTTTGTTAAGTGTAATGATAAATTCATTGTTTCATCGACAGGTGAGAAGCCCTATGCCTGTGGTAGCTGTGGCTATAGAGCTGGTCACCTTGGTAGTCTGAAAAGTCACCAGAAAACACATACAGGTTCGTTTTGGTTATTCCATCATACAATAATACTAACACAATCTCAATATCTGATGTCTATGGTAGATCAGATTCCAGAATCAACATCTTGTGTTTGTTAAGTTTAATGATAATTTCATTGTTTCATCAACAGGTGAGAAGCCCTATGCCTGTGGTAGCTGTGACTATAGAGCTAGTCGGCTTGGTTATCTGAAAAATCACCTAAAAATACATACAGGTTAGTTTCTGTTTTCCATGAATAAAATACTTACATTTTTCTCCATTGTATGAAGGCTGTAGTGGATCAGATATAACTCTAACTCTATCAGTACAACAGATTCAAGAAAGTATCTCTTGTGTTCACTGAATATAAGGAAAAATATTCAGTTTGGTAGTTTGATAATTCACCTAAAAACACATACAGGTCTGTTTTTAATATTCCCTGATTTAATAGCACTAACGCTACTTCATTATCTGATGTCCATGGAAGATCAGATTTTAGAAACTACCTCTTGTGTTTGCTGACTGCAGTTAAAAATCGGTTTGAAGCTGTGACTATCAAGATTGAAAATCAAAATTCAATTCTAAGATTGAAATCCCGTGATTTTGAGGGGAGGGGGGGGGGGAGGATGAACTAAGGGTTTTCAAGAAAATAAGTAGCTAAGAGAAACTTTCGTTCTGGATTGAACCAAGGCCTGTTCCCTGTATAAGGCTTCTTACTTATAGTTTAGCGTTAGGTGTATATTTCAGTTACAAATTTGTTGTTTATCTCAAAATCAGTGGCACAAATAGATTCTCCAGAAACAAATTACTGTAAGTAAAGCATTTCGGATCTGTGAAAGAACGAATATTTAAAGGTTCAAATGTCGAAAATTAGGATCCCAGAAACTTTTGAAATGTGAAAAATGCTTTCATTTTGTTGTTTACATATTGGTAAATAATGGGTTCCATTTTTAGATGCGCAAATATAGAATGAACACAAGGTAGTCATTTATCGCGTTATTCAGAACTAACTACCGGTGAAGAAGGAAGGTAACACAGGTAAGTTGTGTGCTGCTAAACAAGCGATCAGGACGGTGTTTTCGTGTTGTATAAACGGCTAGATAATCCATGATAAAGGTGACACTAGTGAGCCTGATTGATATCTCAAACCGCCAAGTTTGTGTCAACATCATGGTCGTCCCCAGTTGTTAGGTACTCACTGTTCTAGCAGTTCGGTTGTTGTGATGGCTTCCGTGAAATGAAGAACCATGAAAATTCCCCATTACAGCGTCTGAATCATCAAAATCGACGAAACCTGCTCCAATGCCAAAAAAGCCCTCTTGGTTCAGTAATTTTACAGTGGGGACAACCCATTTTGACTCAAATGGAATTTAGTGAAAAAGAAGTCAATTTCCACGAAAAATTAAGAGTTACAATGTGAATTGATTTCTATGGTTAGGTCATCATCAGTAATAACAGAAACAAACTGGGTTTCCACAACCTAATCCCGATTGATTTAGTTTGTACCATTTTGACATGCACCGTTCTTCAGGCCAAGGTTTTAAATTACCGTAGAAACTCTTTTTTAGCTGTAGAAGGTATTTATTTGACGATAAATATATTTATCCAACATTCAATGTTTTGTTCAGCGTTCTAGGTTTTTTCTACTGTGCAATATATTTTGTAACGGTGAATGTTTTTTCCGACCTTGGTTTCAAAACAATATTCCGTGCTTTCATTCTATTTTGCCTTAACATTATATATTCCACGTAAATAATAGTCCAATTTGACATGTTTTCTCTTTCAAATTCGCTCTTTTTGATGTCGATTCTGGGCCCGGAGGATAACATACCAAGTCCCCCCCCCCCCTTCCCCTCCATACGGGTCTGCTTACACCCCCGTGGTGGTGGTTGTACATTCCGCAGAATCTCAGACACCATCCCCGACCAACCCACAACGACTTATGGGATAACAGATAAGGGACAGGTACACTTTGAGGTACTGGCCCGGTCATTGAGGTCGTTGAAGATACCCCCATATGGCCTTTATTAAGGCTTACTTTCAACAGCCATTTTCAGAGCCAACAAAAAAATATTTTTTTGGTGTTACATTATGGTTTTTTTTTGTGCAGATAGGCTACCAAGGACAGCACGCAGACCCTCACCTGCTGGCCAGAGCTGAATATATTTTTCAAGTCTCCAACTGAAAAAGCTACAGGGAGATGAGATAATGAGGCAGTACGAACCAAGACATCACCTTCACAACGATCCGCGGGCTGTCTACATGTAGTGTCCATCATCATCAGCAGCTGTTAATAACTAATTCCTCTAATTGCACATTATCCACTCACCTATAAAAGGCGGGCCAATTATAAATAAACATTCAGTTTGGCTTATCTAATTGAATTCTTCATGCCATCCTCGCACACTACAAGCACATATTTAGAAATTTGACTGGTTTATTGTACTCAAAAAGTGCTGGCCAACCAACTCTTCCTTCCGTTTAGAAAGCTCCTTTTTTACCAACATATATGTGTGTGTGTGTGTGTCATTCCAGACGATAACTCTTCTTAGGATTGAGATAAAAATCCCGTTCTTGCTCCAAAAAAAGAAAGCTTTCCAAACAAAAGGATGAGTTGGCTGTTGGCTGTGTGATGTTTTGCTTTGCTTGATCAACATTGGACAGTATAAAAAAACTCCGAATCAGAAACACATGTGAAAATAATTTTTATTTCATTAGTTCATCGGTGGTGGTGGTGATTCCCGGCTTCATTGTCCTCTTTTTATGTCGGACACTGGTGGAGTAAATTCACGGATTATTAATCAGAATTTATTTAGATTAATAATTAGAATTTAACATATTATAGTGCGATAATTCACAAAAACTCGCTCGCACGATCATGCTGCATGACTGGAACTTTTCAAAATTCAACGAAGTGTTGAATTCTTTTGGGAAAATGTTGGATTCAATTTGGAAGATCATCAATTTAAGGGCCTCCCTAAGCACAGTGGTCCTCGATCGGATTTGACCTCAAAGTGCTTGCCCTTCAAATTTTCTTTCGACATATGATTTGGGAATATCTTAGGATTATAATTCAGCAAAAACTGAAATCAAACATTGAGCCTTTTTTTTTTTTTTTTTTTTTTTTTTTTTTTTTTTTTTTTTTTTTTTTTTTTTAATTCAGTTTTTGAATTTTTAATTGACACTTTAATCATGAAAATTGGCTATAATCGCCAAAATTCAGAAAAAAAAATTATTTACGTGTCATTATACAATAGAATCTTCATCTTGTTTCATAGTTCTGACCTATTTTGTGCTCAAATATAATTAGAAAAACAAAAATAACATTTTATTGAACAAAATAATGATTATATTTGCATGAAGCTCTTAATAAATGCCTGTGAGTATGCGTGTAGTATGTGCGTGTGTGTCTATGTGTACGCATGTGTATGAGTTTATAATGATTGATTATATAAATTTTAACATAAAATATATATGTAAATTGAATAGAAAATGAAAATAATTTAATTTCAACATTTTACATATGCAGAGAATTATATTCGCATACAGCTCTTAATAAACGTTGTCCATACTCAGAATTGATTCGCGATACTTTATATTTGGCCCACGTCACAGAAAAATCATGATGTACGGCCTCCATAGCCTGTTCACTGTAAAAGCCGAGGCCATTTCCGTGTTTGGTACAAAATTCTTCCATATGAAAGGAAACGTTGTAACTTTTGGAGTGACTGGAATATCCAAAGATAAATATGATGCTTTGAATTCATTGATGTATTCAATGAATTTTGGATACAGCCTGACTGAGAAAGATGCTTTGACAACTTCATTGAACTTTTGGAAAGCAACAACGAATTCGTTCAAAGGAAATGGTTGCCGCATTTTGCTACAGAAACTTCATTTGTTTCGTTCAAACTGTAGCATGGGTTGTTTAAAATACGTTGATGCTTTCCAGAAGTTCAATGAAGTTGTCAAAGCATCTTCCTCAGTCAGGCTTGATCCAAAATTCATTGAATACATTAATCAATTCAAAACATCATATTTATGTTTGGATATTCCAGTCACTCCAAAAGTTCACACGGTTTCCTTTCATGTGGAAGAATTTTCTACCAAACACGGAAATGGCCTCGGCTTCTACAGTGAACAGGCTATGGAGGCCGTGCATCATGATTTTTCTGTGACGTGGGCCAAATATAAAGTATCGCGAATCAATTGTGAGTATGGACAACGTTTATTAAGAGCTGTATGCGAATATAATTCTCTGTATATGTAAAATGTTAAAATTCCATTATTTTTTATTTTCTATTCAATTTAGATATATATTTTATGTTAAAATTTATATAATGAATCATTATAAACTCATACACAATCGTACACATAGACACACACGCACATACTACACGCATACTCACAGGCATTTATTAAGAGATTCATGCAAATATAATCATTATTTTGTTCAATAAAATGTTGTTATTTTTGTTTTTCTAATTATATTTGATCACAAAATAGGTCAGAACTATGAAACAAGATGAAGATTCTATTGTATAATGACACATAAATAATATTTTTTTCTGAATGTTGGCGATTATTGCGTATTTTCATGATTCAAGTATAAATTAAAAATTCAAAAACTGAATTACAAAAAAAAAAAAAAAAAAAAAAAGGCTCAATTTTTTTGCTGAATTATAATCCTAACATATTCCCAAATCATATTTCGAAATTTGAAGGTCAAATCCGATCGAGGACCACCGTGTAAGTCAATGCAACTGTGTATTATCATCGTGGTAGGTACCTTTCCTTTGCAACCACTTGAGCTAAATTCGTGATTTCTATTCTTATTTTTATTACTATTTTTTTAAATTTTGTGCAGTCACATCTACTCTCTAATCTGACTGTTTTTTACCCTTTTCATTACGGGATGAAAACTCCCACACCCTCTTTTATGAATTTGCACTATGAACTTATCAAGGCCCTACAACTGTACGTGGATCTCAGACGCCGCCTAATGCAAATTGAAGAGAGCATTGGCGGACATATTGGGGTTAACTTCACGCGCCCTTTTTGAATTTGTAAGGCTAGCTGGTTTGTCTATAAGTGATCGTAGAAAACATATTTTGTATTATCTTGATGAAAACTAGTCTAAAATCATTAAAAACGTCAATTATTATGATGAAAACACAATTTGTGAATGAATTTTATGCAATATTTTCAACAGACGAACTGTGAGGGCTGCTTGTCTTAGGAGTATCTAACCAAATATGACGATTTACAAACTTATTTAGGCCACAATTCTCGTCCGATTTTCATGATTCTTTTTTTGTTCAACTATGAATTTGGTCTAGTTTTGGATCTTATATCAGGAATTTCAAATTTGATTATGAAAAAGGGTGAATGGAGGGGGTAACAGTAAAATATCATGATGTTTCAACTAATATCGTCAGATGTTCATGATTCTTTTTTGTTCAACTAAGAATTTTGTCTAGTTTTGGAAGGTATATTAGGAGTTTCAAATTTCATTATGGACGAGGAAGGTTGTAGGAGGTAATAGTATTAAATCATGATGTTTTAACTATTCAAGTCAGATTTTCGAGATCATTTTTTAAATTCGATTATAAATTCGGTCTGGGTTATAAAAATATGTCAGGAGCTTCAAATTTCATACTGGAAGTTTTATTATTTGAATTTGCTGTCGGTGGAGGGAGTTAATGGGGAGGGGGGGGGGGGGTTCGAGAAGTCATGATATTTTTGTTTTTTCTCTTATTTTAACTCTCACCAAATATATATAAAATCCATTCATAGGGACGTCCGTGTAATGCATGCATTACTTACCAATATGGTTTCATGTAGTTTTGCTTAGTGGCGATATTGTACTTTTCATACTGTACTTATAATAGTTAGGGCATAAGTTAGTTAGGTATTTTAAAGTGAAAGATCCTTCCATTATTCAAAAGCAATGATCTCAGAACCATTCTTCCAAAGTAACAGAAGAATCGCTCTACATTTCAATATTGAGACTATCTTGCACATAAGACACAGTTTTACAAACACCATGGGTTCACCTGGTTGGGGCAAGGAGTATGATCAGAGGAGCTGAACAATTGAATAAGTAAATGAATAACTACTTCATGGCACTTTTTATGTTATTACGAGTATATTATTTTAATTTTACATACGATTTCATACAATTCTGTCAATACAATACAATACAATATACAATAGTACAATACAATGTCAATACAAAAAACAATTTCATACAATTCTCTCAATTTCTTGTTTAAAGGAAATCTGTGGAAAAAAAATTTAGATTAATTTGAAACTTTGTAGCTCATGCATATTGATAAGTTAGTAAAAAGAAAATTATTATAAACTACAATAGGTACTGAGTTACCACATCAAGAGGCCTGCAACGCACCAAAATAATCTTTAGAAAATCGTGAAAATCAATACTTACTAGTGAAATGCACACACTTTAACCATTGTGCATTATCAAAGAAATTTCATGAGTAGATGAATTATAATACAATCTTCATTGCACATAAATAAACGATGTTGCCCCCAATATGGCCGACTACAGACCGTTCAATTTGCAACGCGACACTAGCTCTACGAGTGGGTCTAGTTTACTATTACAATGTCTTTGGAACTTATGAGGGGGAAGTGGACAGGGCGTTGCAGAGTGGGGAGTGTGGCTGGGCAACCTCCCAAAGAAAAGGTTTTAAGGGCGTGGCCTATTCCAAACTGCTTGAGAGCCCTAGTTTTTTGACGCGCCGCGCCCCTCCGTCAATACCCCAGTGGAATAGTATCTGCTTGCCACACAGTTGGACCGCGTTCGAATCCAAATCAATACATGATCTTTTTTTATTCGTTTGTTATTTTAGCGAATTTTCTTAGAAAATAAAGCTATTGCAATGGCTCCAAAAATTTTATAATAAAAATTTTTTTCATCGAAATCTGTTTTGAGGCATTCTGAAATGATTCCTGGATTTTACCGCTTTTTTATATGTATATATATATATATATATATATATATGTTATAGTACCAAAACCGCTGATCTATCTTTATTTCTGCTGAATCAGCCCACCGAGGCTATATAAGCTTGATTCCCCCACCGTTCGAGTCAGTCTCGTTGCTCCGCTCGTACGCTACGTATCTCCGTTCCGTTTTCCTTATTCAAACTTGTGTTCCGTCGGTTCCAAATGAAGAAAGTGCTTTTTAAAAACTCTTTTCTCTCGGCACCCGACGTAACTGGTGCAGTCGCTGTAGGACACACCGATTCTCGGATTTTCTCGGACTATTCGGAAATCTCTGTTTCAACAGTTAAGGTGTGTCGAAGAACCCCGCGCTCAACAGAACCGGAGTGCACACGGATACGGCAAAGACTTCTACGATCTACGGGATACGGACAACGGACTCCTGAAGAAGATGTTGAGGCTGTAAGTAACTTCAATCTACAATTTTTCATCAGTTCAGCTCACATCTCTTCAGTTAGGTTAAACATCGACTGGATACCGTTGTGTTGAGGTAAATACAAAAGAATATTGTATTTCCTCCTCCCCAGCGATCAAAGTAGATTTAAAAGACCGCACCCTGGTCTTAGGTTAAACATCGACTGGATACCGTCGTGTTGAGGTAAATACAAAGGAATATTGTATTTCCTCCTCCCCAGCGATCAACGTAGATTTAAATGACCGCATCCTGGTCTCTCCAATTTAAAGGCCGTACCCTGGTCATTTACAAGAATTATTCTTAAGGACCGCACCCTGGTCTCATCAATTTAAAATATTCAAAGACCGTACCCTGGTCAAATAAATAATTTTTAAAGACCGTACCCTGGTCAAATAAATAATTTTTAAAGACCGTACCCTGGTCGAATAAATAAATTTTAAGGACCGTACCCTGGTCAAATAAATCAATTTTAAGGACCGTACCCTGGTTCCCAAATATAATTATTTTAAACCGTCAGAGTACCTACTAAATACTCGTACTCTACTCTAAGAACTTCATTAATCAACTTTAATCAAAATTCTGAAAAATTCCTAAGGTCAAGGAACCAAAACCCCTAGCCAGCTTTTGGGATTGGAGTAGTTTACGCAGACTCCACAGAAGCATGGACCTAGGCGATATCCCACTTCCACCTGGACCAGCACCTCCAGTTAATGCAGCTGCTCTACTGCAAAGAGCATTAAACCCGATTCCTGAGGAACCTCCAAGAATTCCGTTCCAACCAGATCCGATTCCGGTAGCACCTCTACCTGAACCTCAACAGCCGCCCCAGCAGCCTCCAGAATTCCGTAGGGAATATAATAGGTTAATTCCCGAATTTAACGGAGAACCATTAATACTAGCAAAATTCCTAAAACAATGTGATAAGATATATTTAAGGTTTTATAATCATGTTGATAGAGATGATTTCCAGAACGATGTGATCCTAGGTGTGATTACGTCTAAACTAGGGTCATCAGTAGCTGAAAAAATCTATGTCAACACTATAGATACATACCCAGAACTTAGGAAGGCATTAATTCAAACTTATAGCGATAAGCGTGATACTTACACTTTACTTTCAGAATTAAGCGCAATGAAACAATCCCCGCATGAAGATTGTTTCAATTTTCATGACCGTATATGTCTAATTCTTAATTCACAGGTGGCATATCTTCAACTGAATATGCGTGAGCATGCTCCGATTTTATCGGAATACATGCGAAATTACGCTCTAAGGGTATTCGTGCACGGTATTTCCGAACCGTTAGGAAGCCTACTTAGAACCAAAAATCCAACCAACTTGGGCATGGCTCTATCCATGCTAACTAATGATTTCAATTTAAAACCCAAAGATAAATCTTCCTCCTTCAGACCCACTCAACAAAGCTCGCCACCAGCACGGGCGACGAACGGTAATCAGCCAGGTGCTGCATCAGCAAACCGGATGATGCCAAGGCCGCATTCGTGCCGCAGACCCCGACTAATTATCAATTCCAGCCGAGGTCTCCCCAACAATATGCTCCGCGCTTTACGCCAAAATATAATACAACTCAAAACGTTCAACAGCCCGCAACTCACTCACAAAATCAGCCCGGTTTGAATAGAAATCCGAATTCAAAATTCCAAAATTCAACAAAACCTAATTATCCGCAAAATCTGGCGAAAAATCCAAATTTTTCCCAAAATCGACCGAGTATGAACAAAAGTGTCGTACCGATGTCCATTTCGACCAAAAACACCAATCTCAACATGATTGAGAATCCTGAGCCACCAGAAAACTTTCAAGGACCATTTTTTGATAATCAGAACGCCCAATATTGTGATTCAACCCTCATGAATACGGATGTTCAATATGAACATCAATACAACGATCCAGAGATGGATCAGATGAGTTACGAATTCGGGAATATGTTCTCGGAAACTTCCAATGAAAACAGCACGGGTTACCAAAACGATCCTTTTTTAGAGGAAATGAGCCTCACGAAATTATCGAACTCTTAAACTTTCCAAATCCTCAAGGTAAACTTCCGTATATAATAATGCCAAAAACAAATCTTAAAATATTAATAGATACAGGTGCAACTAGGAGTTTCATTAATCCCGAAATTGCCTATAAATATTTCCCTTCAAAAATTCAACCAGACTCAGGATTAGTAAGAACGGCGCATGGCATCTCACAGTTCAACCGAAGTGCGCTAGTACCTTGTGGAGAATTATTCAATTCATATGGACTGAACCTTCCGTTTATCATGTTTAAATTTCATGACGAATTTAACATGCTTATCGGAACTGACCTCTTGCTATTCCTGGAAGCCGATGTAAAATGCAGAAAAAGAATACTTAAAACCCCCAACATAACCCTGGAATTGTTTTTCACAAACACTAACGCGAAAAATTCAGATAATATTCCGGAAGTAGGATCCTATCAAATTGACGCAAGGACTATTCAACAAGTAAAAATAAAATTGAAAAACATAGAAAATGGCGAAGCCATCATTCCTAGAACGAAGGTAGGAGACATAGAAATTCCCCAATGCCTAGCTCTAGTGAATAACTCTTATGCCCATGTTCATGTTATGAATCCGACCGAAAAACCTCTAGATTTTAGGCAAAACGAACCCATCATAGGCGAACCTGTCCTTGATAACCTTTTTCTTGAAAGCGAATCCACTGATCAACCTTCGGCTCCTAATCAGTCAAAAATTAAAACTAAACCTAGGCTAGACCTAACTAAACTACGTCTAGACCATATGAATGAGGAGGAGAAACAAGAAATTCTAAAACTACTAAAAGAATATTCTGACCTGTTCCATTCTGACGATCAACCTTTAACTTTCACTAATCACGTAAAGCACCACATACGAACTTCTGACGAGATACCGATTTACACCAAACCTTACAGATACCCGAACGTGTACAAAGACGAAGTTAAAAGACAGATTAACGACATGTTAAAACAAAAAATAATAAGACCTTCAAATTCCCCTTACAATGCTCCATTATGGGTAGTACCAAAAAAGATGGAAGCATCTGGACGGGCTAAATATAGACTTGTCATTGATTATAGAAAACTAAACGAACGGACAATATCAGACAAATTCCCTCTACTAAACATCACGGACTTATTAGACAAACTTGGACGATGCCAATACTATAGTACTCTTGACTTGGCCTCTGGATTCCATCAAATGGAATTAGATGAATCGTCAATCCCGAAAACTGCTTTCTCAACGGACACAGGACATTACGAATTTCTTAGACTCCCATTCGGTTTAAAGAACTCCCCTCCATCCTTCTCTCGCCTAATGAGCTATATTCTGAGAGGACTTCAAAATGAAATATGTTTGATTTATGTCGACGACATTTTGATTTACAGTACCAGTTTACAAGAACACGTCGAACGCCTTAGGGAAGTCTTCAAAAGACTACGAAAATCAAACTTGAAAATTCAGCTAGATAAAACGGAATTTTTGCGTAAAGAAACGGGATTTTTAGGACACGTTGTATCCGCTGAAGGAGTTAAACCAAACCCGGATAAGGTAGAGGCAATTGCAAAATTTCCTGTTCCTAAGACGAGAAAAGAAATAAAACAGTTTCTCGGACTTTTAGGCTATTATAGAAAATTCATACCCAACTTTGCTAAAATCACTAAACCTTTCACAGCCTGCTTAAAGAAAAATTCCAAAATCAACTATGATAGTCACGAATATTTGGAATGCTTTGACCACTGTAAAAACCTATTGATGAACTCACCAATTTTACAATATCCCCAATTTGACAAGGAATTTAACGTATCTACAGACGCAAGTGACGTAGCCGTGGGAGCCGTTTTGAGCCAATATAACGATCAAAAAGCGGATTTACCGATTCATTTTGCGAGTCGAACATTATGTGGTTCTGAGAGAAAACTGTCAACAATAGAAAAAGAACTTTTAGCCATCGTTTATGCCCTAAAAACATTCCGCCCATATTTATATGGACGTAAATTCACATTGTTCACCGATCACCGTCCCCTTCAATGGCTTTTCAGTTTAAAAGATTGTTCATCCAAACTATTTAGATGGCGATTAAAATTAAGCGACTACGACTTCACTATTAAATATAAACCTGGATCTGACAATCACGTAGCCGATGCACTATCTAGAATAGAACTGAACAACAGCGATAGTCCCCAACCTAGTACGTCAAATATAGATAACATTTTAAGCGACGAGGAGGCTATGCGCGAAATTATTACAGATTTCGACAATGACCCGAATGTTCGCGAAGTCGTAGACGAAATAATGGAAACCTATAGACGATCTAGGGAAGGTATCGAAAACGCTACCAATAGAGACAATCAGTCCCTCGCCGTCAACCTAGAATCGGCAGCGCCCGAACTAGATTCCATTGATACAATACACTCCAACGCCGAAGGCAATACAGTCCTGACCATCCCAATTAAAGAAGGTATAGTCAACCATGGACTTAATCAAATATTAATAAAACTCGTTTCGAATAATCCCAAAATTCCAAAAATAACAAAACCATTCGGAACTAAAACTCGGATAAATGTGGAATTTTCAAAAACCAATTTCAAAAATAATGTAATCGATTTTGTGAAGGAATATTTACGCCCACATATAGAATACTCCTTGTATTTCTATAATGATGATAAGGGAGAAATCTATCAAGAATTCGCATCCGTGATGATGAGCGTCTTTAGTGAATCAACTTTAAAAATGACTAAGTATACTGACCTCGTACAGGATGTCCCTAACGAAGACGAAGTGGAAAACATAATATCTAATTATCATATCGGGAAAACGAATCATAGAGGCATAACGGAAACATATGCAAAAATTAAAAGAACATATTTCTGGCCGAACCAAAAAGGTACGATCCAAAATTTTATCAACCGTTGCGAGACTTGTCTGGCTACAAAATACGACCGCGTACCCATTAAACCAAAATTTAATGTAACTCCAACACCCACGCGACCTTTCGAGATAGTACACATAGATAAGTTTACCTTAGATAGTGGCAAATTCCTTACCATCCTTGATGCTTTCTCGAAGTATGCTCAAGCATATCACTTAACCAGCAATTCAAGTCTTGACGTTGTAAAAAATCTGTTGACTTGCTTTACCCATCACCCGAAAATGATAATATCCGATAATGGGGCAGAATTCGATTCGTCTCTAGTGAAAGAACTCCTGAACCTTCACAAAGTAGAAATTCATTTCATTTGTAGCCAAAATCCCAATAGTAACGGAGCAATAGAAAGGTTCCACTCAACCTTAATTGAACATATCCGACTCTTCAATAACCGATCCGAATTCTCCTGTGACTCCATGGTCACAAAAGTAAAATACGCCTTAATAGCGTATAACAATTCGATACATTCAGTAACCGCTCTTACTCCTTTTGAAGTCGTTTATGGTCATATAGAACAAGGTAGCCCCCTCGAAGCAGATTTAGAACGAATAATGTTAAACGATTACACCTCGAAACACAAGGACCGAATAGCCAGGTTATATTCCGAAATTCGTAATCGCAGTTCCCGAACAAAAGAAAAAACCATCAATAAAGCTAACGAAAATAGAGAGATTATACCAGATATTCCCGAAACCATATTTGTAAAAAACAAACAATTCATGAGCAAAACAAAAATAAATACAGTAAGGAAACTTTGGACAAATTGGATGTAGATAAGAAAACGGCAGACATCGTTCCTCGTCATCACAACACCCAAAAGAAAATTCATATTTCCAACATCAAACGACCCAGGAAGTTAGGTACTAAACAAACTCCAGAAACTTCAGATGACTCAGACATAGATTCAGATCCAGAATCCCCCCCTCACGGACCTTGGAAATCAAAAAAGCATTTTGGTCCTAGGAAATAAACTATAGAATGTAATTCCGTCTTACGTCATTACAGGTTATTGCTTACAACTGCAGCCCTCTGTGCAGAGGTCAAGAACCTCAATAGAAGTGGAGGAATAATCACAATCGACCTGGGACCTGCCAAATTAGAGGAGACAGAACACGTACTAACCCACTATTACGAACTAACTGGAATCTATACAGAAGTCGACAATTTAAATTCCAACTATTCCTCTCTCGTACGACTAACCCAAAATTCTCGCAAACTCCATGACAAACTCGACGAGTATTGTTCATTCTTCAAACATGTACAAATGCTCGTTGAACAAAAAATTTCAAACATAAGACTTCACGGAGAAACCAGACAGATACGAGGACTGATCAATGGTTTAGGAACTGTTATTAAAGCAATCACTGGAAATTTAGACAATGATGATAAAGAAAAATTCGACAACATCATTAACGATATCGATAAGCGCAATAAGAACCTTAAAACGAAGTTCTCTCAACAGTATTCCGTGGTTAATCAACTTATCACCAATTACAACAAAACCCTCCAAACCATTCAATCTAATAGCGACCAAATAAAACATAAATTTGCGGAAATAAATACTATCGTAAACTCATTTGATGGTCAAACAATTATCTACAAAGATATAATGTATCATCTTCAAACATCCATGAATCTCATCCTCAATCTGCTGTCAGAAATCGAAATATCAGTCACCTTTTGTAAACAAGGCATTTTACACCCTAGTATCATAAGTACTCACGTTCTGGAAATCGAATTACACAAGTTGTCACTAAATCTAACTGATCTGCTGACCTATGAGTCCTTAATTAGAGTACAATGTAACATTCGTAGCAACAGAATTGTGTATTTCCTCACACTACCAGTTTACAAAAATGTTGATTATCATTTGTACTATTTATACTCCACACCTTGGCATGTCAACGAAGAGTACACTACAGTAATACCTAAATTTAAATATCTATTGAAGAATGGTAATGATATCCTTCCACTATCCGATCGTTGTATTTTTAATGAGCAATTTTATTGCAATGCCGAATTGTTATCACAAGCAAATGCTTTTTGTGAACGTAACATCCTGTCGAATGGCTCCACGAGTACTTGTCAATTTACGAAAATATCAATTGCAACAAATTACATATCTATCGTCCCCGAAACCAACCAATTATTGGTAGTTTTTCCTCAAGAGGACCAACTACAGATTAAAAGTTCAGATAAATCGGAAACACTCACCCTACAAGGTATCCATCTCGTCAACCCCAACTCTGACTCAGTTTATTATCACGACAAATTAATGTCGTCAAAACTTACCAGTACGGGAAGTCCCACTTTGTTAAGCATATTTACCCCGAAATGTGATTCCCTTAACTTCACTCACATGTCTATGCGTTTTGACGACATCAACCTCAAAAACTTAGACAACTTTCATTTAAACTTAAACCCTTTTGACAACGACCAAGATGGTCTTAATTGGTACCCCTCCATATTGCCTAGCATATGGACTATAATACTCTACGTATTAATATTGTCACTGTTCGGGTACACAATCATAAATTATAGACAGAAATGTGGGAGAGCCAAAATAACAAATCAACCTGCATAAATCCCCTTGACCTAATATTATAATTTTTGTAATTTTTTTGTAATCTCATTTTTTTTTTGTAATCTCTTTCTATGTATTTTTTTTTGTGTGTATACTCCATGTTTGGATTTTTTTAAATATGTTTTATGTGTTTTATGATGTTTAATGATTGTATGATTGATGACTATGATGTTTTATGATTCTTTATTTTATAATTTTTATAATGTTCTATGATGTTTTCTTGTAAATGTTTTTATGATGTTTTTATAATGTTTTTATAATGTGTGTTTATAATTGTAACTCAAACTACTACTGTTTTTCGATTGTAAATTTTTTTTTAACAAAACAAGGAACACGGAGCGAGTTAACTTAACGAAACCAATAAACTTGAATCCCTAACACTTCAATTTAAAACTTATGAACTTAAATTTCACTTCAACTCAACTTTAAAATTTCATTAAACTCATCATTTCCAATTTGAGCCACTTGGGGAGGGAGGTGTTATAGTACCAAAACCGCTGATCTATCTTTATTTCTGCTGAATCAGCCCACCGAGGCTATATAAGCTTGATTCCCCCAACGTTCGAGTCAGTCTCGTTGCTCCGCTCGTACGCTACGTATCTCCGTTCCGTTTTCCTTATTCAAAGTTGTGTTCCGTCGGTTCCAAATAAAGAAAGTGCTTTTTAAAAACTCTTTTCTCTCGGCACCCGACTTAACTGGTCGTAACTGGTTTTGGTACTATAACATATATATATATATATATATATATATATATATATATATATATATATATATATATATATATATATATATATATATATATACAATATTACATGAACTTAAATGATAGAAATTTGACAAGTATAAAGGTGAAAGAGTGATTTGATATTTCTAGTAAATCTTTTTCAAAAGTAGAAGAGTAGGTAATGGTTTTTAGCGAATTTTCTTAGAAAATCAAGCTATTGCAATGGCTCCAAAAATTTTAAAATAAAAATTTTCATAATTTTTCTTTATCGAGATCTGTTTTGAGGCATTCTGAAATGATTCCTGGATTTTAACGCTTTTATATATATATATATATATATATATATATATATATATATATATATATATATATATGTATGTGTCATTCCAGACGATAACTCTCGATAGAATTGAGATAAAAACTTCGTTCTTTCACCAAAAAATCAAGCATTTCAAAAAAAAGGATGAGTTCGTTGGACAACACTTTTTGAGCACATTAAATTGGTCAAATTTCAAAAAATGTACTTAAAAAATCACTAAAAAAGGCAGAAAACCGCCAAAAATTAACAAATTTCTATTTTTTAGCAGAATGCTACTCGAAAAAAATTAATCGAACATGAACTAGGACATTTAAAAATTTAAGCACAAAATTATACTGAAAAATGTACTTAAATTTCATTAAAATAAGCTAAAAATCGATAAGAACACTTGAAAAAATTGTAAGCCAGCCTAAAAAAAATCCACGTGCAAATCACGAAGGACGAAAACATTCGCTCTATCATTAACAAATACAATGATAAAATGAGCAAAATTCATGGTAAATGGAAGAACAACGGGGTTTACCACCGAATAACCACGGAAGGAACTCCAGTACACTTCCGAGCGAGACCCATGGCAGGAGAAAAACGGGCTCAAGTCAAAAAGACTTTTGACGAAATGCTTTCGGAAGGCATAATTGCACCATCGGATTCCGAATGGGCATCTCCGTTACACTGTGTGCCAAAAAAAGACGGGTCATGGAGAATCACCGGCGATTACCGTTTCCTCAACGCGAAAACGAAGAAAGACGCCTACCCTCCTCCTCACATTCGCTCGTTCCAAGCAAATTTACATGATACGCAAATCTATTCAACAATAGATTTAAAATCAGCATATTATCATATTCCGATGCACCCAGATGACGCTCATAAAACTGCAATTATTACACCTTTCGGTCTTTATGAGTTTAAGAAAATGAGCATGGGTCTGGCCGGAGCGGCTCAAACATGGCAAAGATACATGGACAGCATCATGCGAAAATTTGATTTCGCATTTGTATACCTAGATGACATCCTGGTGGCTTCGAAGAATTATAATGAACACATGGACCACCTCCAACAAATTTTTAACAAACTAGGGGAACACGGACTTCGAGTAGGTTTTGATAAATGCATTTTTTCGAAACCTACCGTCGATTTCCTAGGTTTCACTATCTCGAAGGAAGGAATAATTCCTAAACGAGACAAAATAGAAGCCATAGAACAATTTCCTAGGCCAGTGGACGTACGAAGTCTACGCAGATTCCTAGGTATGTGTGGTTTCTACCGAGCATGCTCGAGCAAATTCGCTCACACGGCACAACCTCTGTATGACTCCATTCAGTCAAACAAAAAAAATGACAGAACACCTATCGAATGGACATCAGAGAGAGAAAAAGCTTTTAACAGCTTAAAGCAAGCAATGATCAAAGCAACATTGCATAACATTGCTCACCCACACCCTACAGCGGAGTGGAGATTAGTCTGTGACGCGTCCGACACACACATCGGAGCAGCGCTAGAACAAGAAATTACAGACAAACATGGCTCGAAATCGTACCAACCATTGGATTTTTCAGCAAAGAGATTCCAGAACAATGGAAGAACAAAGCATCTTTCGACAAGGAAATGTTCGCCGTTTACCAAGCGTGCATTCACTGGCACAACGACTTGGACGGCAGATCCTTCCATATTTGTTCGGATCACAAGCCTCTGCTAGGCACGATGCTTAAAAAGAATGCTCATTTTTCTAAAATGAGATTAAGATGGCTAACATACATCTCTCAAATGACGAGTGACATTCGTCATATTTCAGGAGAGAGCAACGTCGTCGCCGACGCACTCTCCAGACCCTTCGATCCGGTTGAAATTCAAACGAAATCAATTTCAACACAGACGGACGAGGGTCCACCCATAGCTGAAATTTCGAAAATTACGGCTGCAATAGAATGCAATCTTCTACTGCACATTTCAAATTCACAAATTCGCTCTCCCCCTACCGCGGAGGACAAATTGAAACTCACACGAGTTGAATTCTCTCAAGGAGAAATTTGGTGTAACCTGGACCTAGGACACCCTAGACCTTATATTCCAAACGAAATAAGGGAAGAAATAATAAGCCAAATTCACAATTTGGGACACCCAGGTATACACTCTACAGTGTATAAAGTTAAACAACGATATTTTTGGCACGGACTACGTGCAGATGTCTCAAACTGGGTCCGAGCGTGCGAACTTGCCAACGAGCAAAATCACGCGCTCCGTGAAGCTCCCTTACTCCGAATTTGAAACGGCAAACAAATTTTCACACGTACACGTGGATATTACCGGACCCTTACCTTTAGCAAAAGGAGGGAAACGTTACATTTTGATGATGGTTGATAGAGCAACGGTTGGCTAGAGGCAGTCCCTCTTAACAACATCGAAACAACCACAATCACAAATGCCTTTATCAATATTTGGGTAGCTTCAAAGGGCGTACCTAAATACATCACAAGTGATCAGGGCACCCAATTTGAATCAGATCTGTTCAATTCCATTATGGAACGTCTCGGAGTAAAACATACTCACACGTTACCATACAAACCATCAACAAACGGTATGGTAGAACGCAGAAATAGATCTTTGAAAGAGGCTCTCAAAGCTCAAAACGAAAATTGGCTCGATGCACTTCCCAAAGTTCTACTCGCCATGCGTACGGCAGTAGACCCGGCGACCGAAACTACGCCTTTCCAAAAAGTTTACGGGATTGACGTACCACTCCCAGGAGACATTTTCGTAACTTCTACGAACCTTTCGGAACCTCTTTTCTTCCGGCCTACGCATATTAAACATAATAATACGAAATATGCCGTAAACATGCCCAAAAATTTGGATACATGTACTCATGTCTATATCAGAGTGCCCACACAGCTCACCTCTCTGCAATGTCCTTACACGGGACCATTCAAAGTGGTTAAAAGAGATAAGTTTTCGGTTACAGTGCAAATTGGCGAACATACTAAAAAAGTTCCCAAACAGCAAATCAAACCAGCTTATACTCTACACTCGGAAGAAGCTGTATCACAAGGACAATCTGTGTCACAAAATCAGACAGAAAGTAAGGAGAAAACTCCCCGAAAATCTGCCAGAAGGCACGTCCCCTCTACCAAATTCGACGAGAGGTGGGTAACGGCGCTCGAATCACCCCAACCGGCGTCGTCGTTATTAACACGACGTCTTGGGAGGGCCCCTGTGGTGAAATCCACCCCCTCTTGTCAACAGCCCTTTTCAGGGCTACCAAAAAGAGGTAGGCACACCACAAAAATATTTATAAGACGTCGAGTTACAACTCCGTCAAACAAAATATTTCACCAGAGAGAAAATACTAAATTCTCTCCCAAAAGTGAAATATTAAAGATTAACACGCAAGGCGACCTCCCCAAACATTTACTGGGCGAGATAGATGCGACAAAAAGTTCGAAACAAGTCGCCTTGAATGAGAAACCTCAAACAGGAAAACTCAAGGCCGTTCAGCCACCCCCGGGGACCCCGTCAAAGCAACGGACGCAGGGAAACCAACTCGGAAGACCAACTCAGCTATCATATGCACAGATACTGGAAAACACTGTGCGAACCAATAAGATTGCACAGTAGAATTAATGAAATTAAGCGGACCAACCAGGAGGCGGCAGGAGGCGGCCACCTCCCTATAAATACCCCGCTAGGAGCCCTCCGAAATTCATTCCACTCTCCGCTCTCGACGACGACACCTCCGAAGTACGAAGAATTCTACACGCTCTACGCTGACGAACCTTCTGCATTGCGAGTTCATCTCAAGAACGGCTTCCTACTGCTTTCTACAAGCCAGACCTTCTTTCCACACAGATTTCGCATTGGCATCTACGAGTCCAGTGATTATTCATCCTGCTCATTGCCCAACGTAGTTCTCCTGTTAGGACGCCACCCGGTACTTCTATTGATATTCTCTTTAGACAGTACGCCCGAGGGACGTTCCGAGCCGTGTCACCCGGACTACATAGCCTTAAGCTCGTAGTCGACCGCTGGGGCGCGCCGGTAAATTACTCAGCTCCTACGCTCTAATTTACCGTCTACGGAAGTCTTTTTCAAGACTGCGAGGTAGGACCCTGCCGTCTGAGCATTGGAAAGACGCTCCGGCAAGCGAGTCCACTTCCAAAACCCTCTATTTTTCACACGTAGAGGCATCGAAACGAGCCAAAAACTCGATCATTTCGATGGAACGTCAGCCTTCTTACTTCCCCTTACAAGGAAGGAGGAAGGCGGCAAGGCCGGGCCGAGTGACCAACGTAGTGCGCCCTACCGGCCAACGGTGAGTCCACTGAACCAAACATCAGTGCAAGGCGCGACCCTCACGTCCGGATCGCCTTCTCGCCCGACGTATTCGTTCGAGAAACTTTCGAACAAGACTCACCTACACAAAAGATCGAAAAAAATCGTTTGTTCATTGGAATATTACTGACAAAAAGTTAGTTTGCTATAAAATGTATAACAAAATTTTTATTTGTCCTCAACCTGCATTTTTTCCTCTTCGATTTTTGGTTCTTCATGGTGAGTGATGTTAGCTTAATGAGAATTGCCGAACCTCCTCTAGCTTTATTACTTGGGTGTAACGTATGATAACACGTGTATCCTCTTATTTTGATGTATGACGTCCGAGTGAAATGGGTTTCAGAAATAAGTAAGATGTCTATCTTGTTGGAGTGGAGAAATAATTCGACTTCCTTAATGTGATTTAGCAATCCGTTCGCATTCCATGTTGCTATTCTTAAAGTCGGTCCCATTAAATCAGTCCATGGCTAGTAAGTCCTTTTTCTAGCTTAGTTATTCTTTCAAATAACTGTTTATTGGTATGCATTTTTTTTGTTCATCCAGTCTTTCCAGTATCTGTGCCAGCATTTTTTCTGTGTTCGACACATTAACCTCTTTTTTAGCAACGGTAGCATATGAAACCTTTGAAGTAGTTGCTCCTGTAATGGTTGAAGTAAGCGATTTCCGCCTATTAAAATTCCTCTCAACTGAAGCATCACGCTTGGTCTGTTCTTTCAGTTGGGGTTTAGTAATTTTGTTTCTCATTCTTTGTAGCTCCTTAGCTACCTCGCATCCTCGATAATTTGCTGGATGATTCCCTTTGCAGTTGACACATTTGGGGGAGTCCGCTTTGTTCAGGGTACATTCAGAAGTTTTATGCTTTCCAGCACATTTCACACAAGCAGATTCCTTCCCGCAGTAGGATTGGGTATGCATGTATGACTGGCAATTCTTACATTGGGGAATGAGTTTAGAAGTTTTTTTCACCGGCTCAATCTTCACAATTATGTTGAGAATGGCCTTAATACTATAGATTTTATTTACATCCTCATTTTTGTCGAAGGTTAACATAAAGAGAGGAAGAGGTTTATGAATGGTTACAATTTCACCACTGTCATTTTTCCTTTTCTCTTTCTTGAGAATGTTGGTAACATCCAGGATGGCAAGACCTTGCTCCTTAAGGTCTCCAATAATGTCAGTTTTCTCACATGTTTCATGTAATCCTCTAACCATGACCTTAATAGGTCTGTCTGCTTTGTCTTGATATGTGAACCACTGTTTTTTATCTGAACGTAGTTTGTCTGTAATCAGTTTCCAATTGGTTCTTGTATCTACGTTTAGTGCTCAAATTTCAACAGAATTTAACATAAATGTAATACGACCATTTATGAAAATTCGCTCGTACGATCATGCTGCATGACTGGAACTTTCTGAACAATGGGACTTGGAGTGTTTCTTGTTTCTTGGAAGCTTGTAACCATGTAAGCATGTATGGCTTCATTACTTTTGGTTCAGTGCATCTCAATCGTTTAGATTGAGACCAGGAGGCATATATATATATATATATATATATATATATATATATATATATATATATATATATATATATATATATATATATATATATGTCATTCCAAACGAAAACTCTCCTTAGGATTGAGATAAAAATTCCGTTCTTACACCAAAAAATCAGGCTTTCCAAACGAAAGGATGAGTTTATTGGCCAACACTTTTTGACCACATTAAAATGGACCAAATTCAAAAAATGTACCAATAAAATCACTAGAAATGGCTAAAAATTGTCTAATTTATATTTTTTAACAGAATTTTAATCAAAACTAAATCGTCAACAATTAACTAGGACATTCAAAATTTTTTGCTCAAAATTGTGCTGAAAAACGTATTTGAATTTCATTAATATTTGCTAAGAAAATCTATAAAAACTGCAAAAAAAATCTGAAAATCCAAAATTTTATTTAGTATGAGGTTTTTGCCATAAAATTGGTTTTTAACAATTCTTTGTAATGAAATTGATCAAATTTCAATACATTTAAACAAATTAAGATAGATAGTTTATGAAAATTCGCTCATACGATCATGCTGCATGACTGGAACTTTATGATACAATCTGTGATACAAGTCGCATGAAATCTTCACTCAGAGAACTTACACCATTTTACATATAAACAATACTGTATTTACAATTTACAAATATTTACAATGAAATTACAAAGCCAGTTAGTTTTGTACAATCAAAGTTCCAGATTCGATATAAATAAAACACATTATAAAAGGTCAGAATCTTGAGACGATTTCATATGGGCGAATTCACTTCAAATCGAAAATTAAAATTATTAAATGGTATATACTAATTAAATGAATTAAAACCGTAAGCTAGGAAGGTGGACATATGCATTTCCAACATAAACTATCAAGGATGCATTGTGTATAGACCTTATTAGTTGATGTAACTTGTAATGGAATTAATAAAGGACCATCCAGTGACAAAATCGAAAATTTTTGAGTAAAATTGGTATAATAATATATATATAATTGGTATAACTGGTGATTGATGATCCAAGCGAACAGTTACTTAATTTAGTAGTGTTTATCGAACTCTAGAAGTGTTAACGGTCTATGACATATACAAATAAATGCTTCATCTATGTACATCTACTGGTGATTGAGAGACCAGTCACATGTATAGATGCTACAGGAGGTCTGATATACAAGGGATTATGGGAGCAACAAAATAACCACTGATCGGACGATCAGATCAGCAATTTTACCAGATCTGTCTAAATCTGAAGACGTTTATAAATCTATCTACAGGGTGCGGCAGAGGAGACGGACGGTTTTTAAAAAATCATAAAACAGTTAATTTTTACTCAAAAACAAATTTATTGATGCAATCAGGTTTGCAAGGAAATTGCATTTGAGACAGTCAAGTGTGAAAAATCACATCAGGCATGTGGTGGCCGAAATTGTTGATGCAGTGCTGGAGGCGTTCTTGGAAGTCCGCGTAGACTCTTTCCAATGCCCTCTCAACTTGATGTTCACCAACTTCTTTTTCCCTGAATTACGACGGCGACGTGTTCCAACCCGACGTGTTTGGTTCCAGCAGAATGGGGCGGCTGCCCACACAGCCAGACCATCAATGGACGTTATTCGCCCTCTCTTCCCTGGTCGCCTTATTTCCAGGTTTGGCGATGTTCATTGGCCTCCTCGGTCCCCAGATTTATCCTTATGCGATTTTTTCTTATGGGGGACACCTAGAGGCTAGAGTATACGAGAACAAGCCCCGAACTCTGGACGAATTGAAGGACGCAATTCGCGTGGAAGTCGCCCAATTTGAGAGAGCTATGTTGGAGAGAGTCTACGCAAACTTCCAAGAATGCCTCCAGAACGGAAGTTAGTGAAAAACTTTGACTATTTCCACGAAAAATAAAAGAGTTACACTGTTAAATCGATTTCGACGGTTAGGCCATCATCAGTAACAAACAATAACAATAGTTTAATCGCCCCAACAACAACAATAGTTTGTTGTTTCCAATAGTTATTGTTTGTTACTGATGATGGCCTAACCGTCGAAATCGATTTAACAGTGTAACTCTTTTATTTTTTGTGGAAATAGACAACGTTTTTCACTAACTTCCGTTTTGAAATGGGTTTCCACAACTTCGTCGCGAGTGATTTAGTTCGAATGCCTCCAGCACTGCAACAACAATTTCGGCCACCACATGCCTGACGTGATTTTTCACAATTAACTGTCTCAAATGCTATTTCCTTGTGAACCTGATTGCATCATTACATTTGTTTTTGAGTACAAATTAACTATTTTATGAGTTTTCACGTTTGGGGTGCCTACGTGCGAAAGACACTTTGGAGTTTATGAAAATAAGCAAGGAATAACATAAGAGGCAAATTTGAGAGAAATCCGGATTGACATGTTTTCGAAGGATTTTAGATTTGAGCATGCACGGAGCTAGGGTGGAGGGACCAGTCATTGACAGGGACCCAGTGATTGACATCTCGCCAAGAAGTTTTAATAATAAGGCATTTAAAAGTGTTTTACGGGCTTGATCCATTTGAATTTTGAAGCAAAATACCTTCTCAGTAAAGTATAGAAGCAGGAAAAGGTTTCAGGCGGGTTTTTGTGAAATCTGGAGAAGGTTACCCAACATAACCTCGTGTTGTCATTTCTTTGATGCTGTTTTAGTGAATTTTTGAAGAAAATTAAGCTATTGCTCTCGCCTCAAAATTTTTAGGATGTGAATTTTTGAAAAAATTTTATGCAGAAATCCGTTTCAGACTATTCTGAATCATATTCTGAAGTTTAACGCATTCTTTATGTTTGTATGTATGTATGTATGTATATATGTATGTACATACACGTCTTTTTTCGGCCAGCGGATGGCACAGCAGAGAACCTAACAGTTCTCCAAACTGTCATTTCGCTGGCCCGCATCAAGAAACGGCAGCTCCATCTTGCCGCTCTGGACGTCGCTAAGGCCTTTGACACAGTTAGCCACTTTGCCCTGACCGATTGTCTTCGTGGTGTCGGGGCCCCTACTCGTTTAATTGAGTATGTTGCCTGTCTGTACCACGAAGGCGTGACGGTCCTCGAGGAACAAGGTGAGATGTCAGGGGATGTTGTCATTGGGTACGCCAGGGGGATCCTCTGTCGCCACTCCTCTTCAACCTGGTCGTGGATACAGCCTTGGGTAAGCTGCCAGATGAAATAGGGTTTGATCTCGCCCCTGGGGTGCGAGTAGGTGCATTGGCTTTTGCCGATGATGTCATCCTACTCGCAGAAACCCGCGAGGGCTTGCAGGTCGCCCTCAATGCCTTTGCTGAGCAGCTAGCCAGGTGTGGTCTAGTGGTCAACCCTTCTAAGTGTGGGTCGGTCTCCTTGGTCCCGTTGGGCCGCCAACATAAGGTGAAGGTGGTGGATGAGGAGTGCTATGTCTTAGAACAGACACCCATCCCGTCAGTGTGGCCACTATAGCCGCAAGCCGTGTGGACCTTAGTGGAGCATTAGCTCGTGTCACCAAGGCTCCATTGAAGCCACAGCAGAAGCTGCGCCTCCTTCGCACGTACTTACTGCCAAAGCTAACCTATGGGTTAGTATTTGGCAGGCTTACTGCGGGGAGGCTGCTTGAGTAAGATCGTGAAGTTCGCTCTGCTGTGCGCTCTTGGCTAGGCTTTCCACCTGGTGTCCCAAGTGCTTACATCCACGCACCGGTCAAGGCCCTTAGGGGCTCGAGCTGGGAGGTCGCCCGCACTGCTGCTGACCTGGACTTTGTCCGGCAGCAGTTGTTGTGGTGCGATCGAGCAACACCAACTGCTCCAAAACCCAGCTCATCTGCTGAGTTCGCTGCTGCACTGCATGAGTCAATAGATGGTGAAGAACTCCGACAGTGCTCTGAATCCCCCATTTCTACTCAGTGGGTGGAATGGGCTTCAGAGGGCATTGGGGCCCACGACTATCGCCATTATCACGCCGTCCGGGTGGCTACGTTAGCCACCTCGGTGAGGTGTTCGAGGAGTAGTCGCGGGACAGTAGACACCCTTTGCCGTGCCTGTCGGGGTAAAACTGAGAATCTTTATCATGTGGTGCAGCAGTGTCCTCGTACTCACGGTGGCCGCATTTTATGTCACGATGCGGTTGCCAAACAGATAGCAGGTGCTTTGTCATCTAGCGGTTGGGATGTCGAAAGAGAGAGACTATACCATATGCCGAGTGACCGGGGCAAGAAGCCAGATATCGTTGCGATCAAGCCCGATGGGTCTGCCATAATCCTGGATGTCCAGGTTGTCAGTGGCAGCTTGGACATGGAGCAGACCTGGCGGGCTAAGAAAAGTAAATATGATAGAAATGATCTGCGCCAAGCAATATCTGAGCTAAAAGGAGTGGCACCTAATAACATCAAGGACATTGCCGCGACCGTGTCATGGCATGGGGTGTGGTGCGGGAAAAGCGCCACGGAGTTGCTCGAGTTGGGCATCTCGGCAAGGGTACTCCCTGGTATCACCACCCGCGTCCTGAGGGGTTCATACTTGAACTGGTGGTCATTTTATAGGGGCACTTCCTTTCATCCCATTCTTCCTCCTCGTCCTGCAACTTCCCTTATCCCTAGAGCCGGCGTCGGGTAAACCTGGGCGTCCTCCCCACTTTTTATTTTATTTGTTTATTTTTCAGTTTAATGGCGTGCCCCCTCCGTCTTTGAGGGGAGGTTAAAAAAAAAATATATATATATATATACAGGGTGATTCCCTCGCAGATGCAAAAAAAAATTTGAGTGAAACTACATGAAAAATGGAGTAAAATGCCACCAACCGCAAATTTTTATTTCAATCCGTACTCGAGATATGATTTTTTAAAGGTTTTTTCAGGAATACCGTGTTTCTTCATTTTAAACTCGGATTTCTCCTCTTTGCCTCATTTAATTTTAACTTTCAACCTCATTTTCGGTATCAGCATTAAATTTCCTATAAGAAGAGTGTACTTGGGTTCTTAAAAAGTACCATCCGTACCATCCGAAGACCCTCACATCAGCTCAAACATTGACGATTTTGAAAAAAGAATATGTCTGAAAATCTTTAAAACTTTACTACTCTATTAAAAAGAATCTTGGAAACTGGCAAATCTCATGAAAACTGCTTCATCTAATATGCTTTCCAACGGTATTTTCAATTTTACTTTTATTTTGTTATTTAGGGGAGAAAATAATGTTTTAATGTTAAAAAATGTGGGTTTTTCAATGAAATTGTTGGTTTTCTCGAAAGATGACCCTCCATGAACCAACGAGTATGGGGTCGGTTTCTATGTATTTTTTCTACTACGTTATAATCGAGTTTTACATTTTAATTAACTAGTTTTACCCCATAACACACATACATTTAATCGTAACAAACAAACTAAACATTTGCGATTTTAAGTGTAAAACTCGGTTGGAGAGATCTATAAATGTTACCACTCGATACAGCGTGAAAAAATACATAGAAACCGACCCCATACTCGTTGGTTCATGGAGGGTCATCTTTCGAGAAAACCAACAATTTCATTGAAAAATCCACATTTTTTAACATTAAAACATAATTTTCTCCACTAAATAACAAAATAAAAGTAAACTTGATTATACCGTTGGAAAGAGTATTAGATGAAGCAGTTTTCATGAGATTTGCCAGTTTCCAGGATTCGTTTTGGAAGAGTAGTATAGTTTTAAAGATTTTCAGAAATATTCTTTTTTCAAAACCGTCAATGTTTGAGCTGATGTGAGGGCCTTTGGATGGTACGTTTTAAGAACCCAAGTACACTATTCTTATAGCAAATTTAATGCTGATTTCGAAAATGTAGTCAAAAGAAAAAAACACGGTTTTCCTGAAACAACCTTTAAAAAAATCATATCTCGAGAACGGATTGAGATAAAAATATGCAGTTGGCGGCATTTTACTCCATTTTTGATGTAATTTCACTCAAATTTTTTTTTTGTATCTGCGAGGGAATCACCGGGACCTCCGGTCTTCTCGAGGATTTGAAGACTGAAGTGTTGAGGCTCGGGGAGCATATATATGGTTATGAGATATGCAGGAATATATATATATATATATATATATATATATACCAGCGGGTCCAGAAGTTGTGGAGGAAGCATCCGGCTCGTGTAGCTGTGTGTGTGTGTGTGTGTGTGTGTGTGTGTGTGTGTGTGTGTCATTCCAGACGATAACTGTCCGTAGAATTGTGCTAGAAACTTCAAACAAATTTTAAAATGTTAAGGACACAAAACGAAAGTTCAAGTTCGTTAGCCAGCATGATCGGATTACATCTTCGGGTTGAAATTTTCAAAAATGAGTCAAAAATTTCGAAATAGCCTGTTTTATGCGATTTGTTGTGCGAAATAATTTTTTCAGCATACTAACATGTGGTATATTCGGAATCAGCGTAAATGTTCTTATAAGAATATGTATCAAGTTTTCAAAAATTTCAAAGTTGAACAATCAGTCAAAAATCGAAATAATGCCGTTCGCTCGTTGTGAAAATCGGTAATATTTGCATGACACATTGTCCAAATTCAGATTGAACTACTCTTATGGACCTATCCCTGTATAACCAATCCTAGAACTATGCTGTTTAAAACGTAGGTAGTAGGTGCTTGTTAAAATAAAATAAATAAAAAATGTAATCACAACTGATGAGTTTACTCTGTGAAATATTCCGTCCTCCGATTCTCTCGGTCGCTCTTTTTAATGTTTTACGCTCAACTGTTTTAGGACTTGATGTTGCTTCAATACTGACTGTGGCTTAGAAAATATCAGCCATGAAAATGTTTGTCTATCAAAATCATAAACTAAAATTTCTCTACACGATCAATAGCGACTGAAATGACGAAGATTTCTTCAAAAATTCGCTCATGGGGTCATGCTGCATGACTGGACTTTTGTGATTTTGCTAAGGAGGTAAGCGTTGTATTCTGCTTCACCGTGCCCTCCACATTTTCAAATTCGATTGTTTCCATGGTTTTTCTCAATCAGTTTTTTGTGTAGCTTGCATTTATGCTTTCATTTTTTGGAAATAATCAAAGATAACATGTGAAAATGCAAATGTTAATTACTGGTTCCCAAACTGATGCTCCCCTCAGTGATTGACAGTGCTATCAATATGGATCTCTATTCGTTCTTTATTTTTTGTATTTATATAGATACATAGCAACTCACAAGCTGCTAGTTTAGCATTGGAATCTTACTGTGCCCATGGTATCAAGAAAACATTGTACCTATTTTGTGATGAAACATCCGGTGATCAGCTTTGTATTTATGAATACTCATATCTTCTTTATATATAATTCCGAACGGTCTTTGAAATTGTGAAGTACTTCGCGGTCCAATTTCAGTGTTAGACTGCTCATTCGAATCAGCACGGCCCCAAGTTTGTTGCAAAAGTGTCGCCATTTGTCTCTATACCCGCCTTGATCGTGTTCTAAGCGGTCCTTATCAACGAGAGTGGTTTATTAGGCTGTGGCGGTAACAACAGTTGCCATCAATTCACGGTCAGTAAGAAACGTAGTGTAGTTACTAACATCTAGAAGAGTTATTTCTGAGACTTTATAAAAATATAATTCCGAACGGTCTTAATATATATAATTCCGAATCAGCACGGCCCCAAGTTTGTTGCAAAAATGTTGGTAAGTAAGAAACGTAGTGATGGGGTCTTTTCTTATCTGATGAGTGAGCTAAATTCTTTCCTGTTCACTGTAGGAAGTTGAAATTTGATAGGGAGACTCTCTGGGACATTAAGAGACGAGTGAAGTGATGGGGTCTTTTCTGATCAGCTGAGTGGCGAGGACCACCTCAACTGGTGGTATTTATTTTATTACATTATTACATTCAGTTCCTCTTTTTTAATCATTTATTAATATCGCCTTAGCTTTGCGCCAGGTCACATAACGCCGCAAATAGGTAGGACTTATATCGTTACTATGATGTGCTGGGTTCCTGTTAGGTATTCCAAGCCCTAACAGGCCTCTAGTTAATTTTATATATAGATTGATAAAACTAAGTTCAAATGCTCAATTTATTTGTAAAATTTTGAAATAACATGTTTCGTTGATACAAAGAAGAACTCTGTGTCAATCATAGGGTGTCAATCACAGGTACAACAAAAAATGTGGCTGTCAAATACTGGGTCAAAAAATTGATTTGTAAAAAACGAATTTATGATGTTTTGTGGCTTCAATTAGTAATTTTTTCAATACCGAGCAGTTTGAGGACATTCTGATGCAGCAATAGATGTAAGATTCAAGTTTGAACAAACGAAAACTCATAACTTAATTGCTTGTCAAAGTCAAAATGTCTCTTAAGGTGTCAAACCACTGGGGAACAATAAAAGGTGCTATTCTTGTTGGAAATTTAACGCTGAACTCGCCTATGCCACATATGATGGGTCTGAAATGGATCCTTAAAGTGTTTTTTGCCTAAAAACTGCCTAAAACCGTAGTTTTTCTCCAATTACCGACAAATTGAAATCGTAATCGCAATTCCGACGTTTTGGGATTATAATCGTGCCTGTAATCTTTGTTCAGGGGGTTGTGATTGTAATCGTAATTTTGATTAAGCTTATTCCCTACACTGTTATTCACAACTGCATTAAGGGGTAGAAGAATAGGATCACTGTCATAAGTGAATTGGAACAGAGGTTATGAATTTTACGGTGTCACTTGTATAGCGCCATAGTGGCGACGACGGCCACAGAGAAGAGGTGATTGTGTCGGTGGTTACAAATTGTAATCGTAATACGACTTCAGGTATTAAGGTTGGTAATCGTAACAATAGTCATGATTCAGTTGTAATCGTAATTTTGATTAAGCTTATTCCCAACACTGTTATTTATAACTGGATTAAGGAGTTGAAGAATAGGATAACTGTCATAAGTGAATTGGAACTGACGTTATGAATTGGAAGGTGTCACTTGTATAGCGCCATGGTGGCGACGACGGCCACAGAGAAGAGGTGATTGTGTCGGTGGTTACAAAGTGTAATCGTAATAGGACTTCAGGTATTTAGGTTAGTAATCGTAACAATAGTCATGGTTCAGGGGTCTGTGATTGTAATCGTAATTTTGATTAAGCTTATTCCCAACACTGTTATTCATAACTGGATTAAGGGGTTGAAGAATAGGATAACTGTCATAAGTGAATTGGAACTGACGTTATGAATTGGAAGGTGTCACTTGTATAGCGCCATGGTGGCGACGACGGCCACAGAGAAGAGGTGATTGTGTCGGTGGTTACAAAGTGTAATCGTAATAGGACTTCAGGTATTTAGGTTAGTAATCGTAACAATAGTCATGGTTCAGGGGTCTGTGATTGTAATCGTAATTTTGATTAAGCTTATTCTCAACACTGTTATTCATAACTGGATTAAGGGGTTGAAGAATAGGATAACCAGGGGTGCCCACAGGGGGGGGTCACGACGCAAACTGCGTCGTTAAAATTTGGGGGGGGGGGGGGGGGGTGGTTAGAAAAATGAGTATTTTTTTAATTTTTTTATGAACAAGTAATAAGATTTATACTAACAATTTGCTAGCGTCAGCTGTTTTCAATTCGAATTACTTTATTGGATAATATGTTGTAGAAACAGGTATTGTGCGCATGCGTTGTGAGTGCCATAATGACAGCGGTAATGTCTTTGACACTAATATTATATTAAATATATAATAAATATAATAAAATAAATAAATAATATATATAATAAAATAATATATATTAAATATCTATTTAATAAATATTTTAGTTGGGGGGGGGGGGGGTCGTGAGTTTGGGGGGGGGGGCTTGAGTCGTTGCGCTTGGGGGGGGGGGGGGCACCCCTGGGATAACTGTCATAAGTTGGAACGGAAGTTATGAATTGGACGGCGTCACTTGTAGAGCGTCATGACGGCGACGGCGGTGGCGCCAAATTGAAGAGGTGATGGTTTCGGTGGTTACAAAGTGTAATCATAATCGGACTTCAGTCGTTTGGGATAGTACCTAATCGTAACAGTAATCACAGTTCAGGGGCCCGTGATTGAAATCATAATTTTGATTTAGGTTATTCCCAACATTGTTGGGTGGTAAAAAGGTCGGAACTAGGTTAAGAATAGGATAACTGTCATAAGTGAATTGGAACGGACGTTATGAATTGGACGGTGTCACTTGTAGAGCGTTATGGCGGCGCCAAAGAGAAGAGGTACCTAGTGTAATCGTAATAGGACTTCAGACGTTTGGGATAGTAATCGTAACAGTGATCACCGTTCAGAGGCCAGTGATTGTAATCGTAATTTTGATTAAGCTTATTCCCAGCACTGTTATTCATAACTGGATTAGGGAGTTGAAGAATAGGATAACTGTCATGAGTGAATTGGAATTGACGTTATGAATTGGACGGCGTCACTTGTATAGCGTCATGACGGCGACGACGGCAGCGCCAGAGAGGAGAGCGAGGCGCCAAGACGTGATGACGGCGGTGGCGCCGTTGCAGGCGTCGGTGAAGCACTGGCACACGATGTCTTCATGACCCTTGTTGTTGTAGCCGTAGCACGGGAGCTTGTGGGGGACCCATCCGCATCGCCTCACAACCCTCGTCAGGCCTTCTCTGTCGTAAACTGAAAAAACGTACATAAGCAATTGTATGAATAATATATAAATTTATTAATCATTGTAGTTGGTAGCCTTTCCATGTTTATGGTGAAGGGGATTGTGAGGGGATGAGTGAAATTTAGGCTGCTATTCTCATCATTTATTCGTCACTCCGAGCGCTTTCGCCCTAATGGGCCTCATCAGGGAGCTATAATATATAGAGACAACAGACATGTTGTAATTTCTATGATAATTTTATGGTAGGTTCTAGTTTAAATAGTTTGATAGTTATGACGTAGTTATATAGTTATTATATACCTATTAGTTGAGTTATAGCATAATTACTTGGAAGTAAACATAGTAGAAATCAGTCGCCAAAGGTGGGACAGTATTTTGGGATAGTCAACTTACTTTAAAATAATATGTTGTTATCAGGAGTGCAATCAGCTTAACTTCGTTTTTTGCACTCCTACTCATACCCTACTTATATTATATTTCTCATTACAGGATACCAACAATGTAAACCTATAGCCATAGAATGCAAAAACGAAGTATTATAACAACATATTATCTTAAAGTAAGTTGACTATCCCAAAATACTGTCCCACCTTTGGCGACTGATTTCTACTATGTTTACTTCCAAGTAATTATGCTATAACTTAACTAATAGGTATATAATAAGTATATAACTACGTCATAACTATCAAACTATTTAAACTAGAACCTACCATAAAATTATCATAGAAATTACAACATGTCTGTTGTCTCTATATATTATAGCTCCCTGATGAGGCCCATTAGGGCGAAAGCGCTCGGAGTGACGAATAAATGATGAGAATAGCAGCCTAAATTTCACTCATCCCCTCACAATCCCCTTCACTATAAATTTATTGATATTCATCATTCAAAGTTGCTTATATAGCATTCCCAAATTGAATTCACGGTTTTCCAAACTGAATTAACGGTTTTCCACATCAAATTAACGGTTTTTCATATCAAATTAACGAAAATTAACGGTTTTCCATTTCAAATTAACGGTTTTGTAGTAGGCCAAATTAAAAATGCATCATTTATCCATGTTATCAGTAGGGGGGGGGGGGGGGTAAAGAAAATAAATATACATTATAGAACGGCAATGTAGGTACTGTCAAAAATCGTAACCAGAAATATGCCGCAAATATATAATGTTATTTATTTTATTTTTTTACCCAATGGATAACGAGGCTAGATGATGATTTAATTTGGGCCGCAAAACCGTTAGTTTAATTTGGAAAACCTATTACCTACCGTAATCATAATTACGATTACAATCATAGGGTTTTAGAGTTGTGATTACAATTATTACAACTACTTAATCACAGAACCTGGAGATATTATTACGATTACGGTTTTCCATTTGGTACTCTTCCGTTATACCCCCCCCCCCCCCCCCCCGTCAATTTGTCTTCAACACGCCCGCCTGAAGTTTCCAGGCATTACTTCTTACTTAGATTATGTTATGTTATGTTATGTATTTTTGAGATGCGAGCTTGCGAGCAACCAGACCGCCAAAGTATATACATCGTTCTGACCTACATGTCAACTAATCTGTATTTTTACTAAGGGATGGACTACTTGATGTTATGTCATTTTGAGACGACCGACCTATACATAGCATTGTGATCTACTTGTGCGAATTCATGTGGAGGCAATCAAACCACAACCACGCTGCCAATTTGTTTCAACAAATCCTCACCAACATCGGCAACTTCTGAAAACACGGTAATTCTTTTTTCCTTCTTTTTTAGCGAATTTTTGAAGAAAATTAAGCTATCGCTCTCCTCAAAATTTGAAGAATGTGAATTTTTGAAAAATTTGTATGCAGAAATCCGTTTCAGGCTATTCTGAATCATATTCCGAAGTTTAACGCATTTTTTTATGTATGTATGTATATATATATATATATATATATATATATATATATATATATGTATATATGTATATATGTATATATGTATATATGTATATATGTATATATGTATATATGTATATATGTATATATGTATATATGTATATATGTATATATGTATATATGTATATATGTATATATGTATATATGTATATATGTATATATGTATATATGTATATATGTATATATGTATATATGTATATATGTATATATGTATATATGTATATATGTATATATGTATATATGTATATATGTATATATGTATATATGTATATATGTATATATGTATATATGTATATATGTATATATGTATATATATGTATATATGTATATATGTATATATGTATATATGTATATATGTATATATGTATATATGTATATATGTATATATGTATATATGTATATATGTATATATGTATATATGTATATGTGTATATATGTATATGTGTATATATGTATATATGTATATGTGTATATATGTATATATGTATATATGTATATATGTATATATGTATATATGTATATATGTATATATGTATATATGTATATATGTATATATGTATATATGTATATATGTATATATGTATATATGTATATATGTATATATGTATATATGTATATATGTATATATGTATATATGTATATATGTATATATGTATATATGTATATATGTATATATGTATATATGTATATATGTATATATGTATATATGTATATATGTATATATGTATATATGTATATATGTACTTGTATGTATGTGTCATTCCAGACGATAACTGTCCGTAGAATTGTGCTAGAAACTTCAAACAAATTTTAAAATGTTAAGGACACAAAACGAAAGTTCAAGTTTGTTGGCCAGCATGATCGGATAACATCTTCGGGTTGAAATTTTCAAAAATGTAGTCAAAAATTTCAAAATAGCCTGTTTTATGCGATTTGTTGTGCGAAATAATTTTTTCAGCATACTAACATGTGGTATATTCGGAATCAGCGTAAAATTTCCTATAAGAATATGTATCAAGTTTTCAAAAATTTCGAAGTTGAAAAATCAATCAAAAAGTCCAGTCATGCAGCATGAGCCCCATGAGCGAATTTTTGAAGAAATCATCGACATTTCAGTCGCTATTGACCGATTTTTACAACTAGCAAACGGCATTATTTCGATTTTTGACTGATTTTTCAACTTTGTAATTTTTGAAAACTTGATACATATTCTTATAGGAAATTTTACGCTGATTCCGAATATACCACATGTTAGTATGCTGAAAAAATCATTTCGCACAACAAATCGCAAAAAACAGGCTATTTTGAAATTTTTGACTACATTTTTGAAAATTTCAACCCGAAGATGTAATCCGATCATGCTGGCCAACGAACTTGAACTTTCGTTTTGTGTCCTTAACATTTTAAAATTTGTTTGAAGTTTCTAGCACAATTCTACGGACAGTTATCGTCTGGAATGACACATACATACATATATACATATATACATATATACATATATACATACATACATAAAAAATGCGTTAAACTTCAGAATATGATTCAGAATAGCCTGAAACGGATTTCTGCATTAAAATTTTTCAAAAATTCACATTCTACAAATTTTGAGGCGAGAGCAATAGCTTAATTTTCTTCAAAAATTCGCTAAAATCGAAATAATGCCGTTCGCTAGTTGTAAAAATCGGTAATATTTGCATGAAACATTGTCCAAATTCAGATTGAACTACTCTTATGGAAGTAAGTGTACCTCCTAATTATTTTTAATAATTTGATTCCATGTTTGTCTGTCAAAATCATAAACTAGAATTTCTCTACACGATCAATAGCGACTTAAATGTCGACGATTTCTTCAAAAATTCGCTCATGGAGTCATGCTACATGACTGGACTTTTATTTATTTATTTTATTTATTTTTTTTTTTTTTTTTCACCCAATGGATAATATGGACGGATGATGAATTTTTAATTTGGCACACAAAACCGTTAATTCAATTTGGAAAACCTATGAAAGTGTTGAAATAAATTTGAGACAAATAGGCTGGGCTCCAATAGTTGAATTCGCTTTAAGGACGTCCCTCTGAAACTAGGTAATATTAGCAAGGCTTCGCATATTATAGGAGGAACACCCTATTGAAATTTATGGCCATAACGCATTTTATGGATTGTATTCGTGTAGACAGACGAATACAATTACGCGAATACGAATATAATCGCAGTTGACTCACAATCAACGAATAATTATCGGGATTACAATCGTATTCGTATTCGACGATAAGCCCACACTGTAACGGGATAGCTTGTGGACGGTCCCCTATAACTTTCATTGCTGCAAACATTAATTTAATATATCGTCGATTCCTTATCATCAATTGATCCGATTTCGTGCCAACTCGGGTAATAGATGAGTAGGTATGTTCCAGGAAAATTCCCTATGAATTATATCGCGATTGGTGGAGGAATAACTATAGCGCATGCGCACAACTAAAATTGATCAACACAGACAAACTCCGAGACTAATGGACCGATTTCTGAATGGACGAATGGATCTTAAAATCGATATGTCCACTACAATGGCAAGAACAGTTTATAGGGCACTGTCTGAATCAATCATTAGTTACTAGCCGCTCCGGCTCGCTACGCTCGCCTCCACATCCAGCCGGGGGGCAAGCCCCCCGGACCCCCCATTGAATTGCTCGCTTCGCTCGCAAAATGTGGCATGTAGGGAATTCTGCTCGCTTCGCTCGCAAAGTGTGGCATGTAGGGAATGTTGCTCGCTTTGCTCGCAAACGGTAGATCCCTAAGAGTAGGTTTAACGTGTGTAGGGGATGTTGCTCGCTTCGCTCGCAAACGGTAGATCTATGAGGGTAGGTTTAACTTCTGTAAGGGATGCTGCTCGCTTCGCTCGCTTGAGGAAGTTATACTGCCCACCCAACTTGGCAGACGTTTTTTTCTGTTGGAAATTCTTACAAACAAATTAAATCTTATGAAACTACGTGGAACCACAAAAAGTTTATTCGGGGATGTTGCTCGCTTCGCTCGCAAGGTATTGCTGTATATTTGTAGGAAAAAATCCGAATTTATTCTGTTGACATGGCTCTCGCTTCGCTCGCAAGGTATACCTGTATACCCTTCAAGACGTAAGTGCGTGTACCTGCTCGAACCCGTTTTGTCAGGTGCAAGCCCCGCCTCATCGAACCCCTGACTTCGTAGAGCCTTCTCGCGAACACGGCAAAATTAATTTCTCTGATTCTCGCTTCCGCTCGCGATTTGACCGACTTAACGTCACTTTTTTCGATATCCGATTTCGGATTCAGATTCGGCGGACCCAAAGCTGTATTTCGCCCGCGAAAACCGTTCCGAAAAACGTACCTTTATGGGGTATATTTTAATCGGAAAAAAACCAAGTTTTTCGGCGGACTTTTCGAGAAAACGGGTCCGTACTCTCGCATTTTTTTGACGCATTTCCCGATACTTTTTTCGCGATCCGATCGCGCCGTCGTCTTCCTCGTAGGAAAACCTACGAAACCCGTATTTTTCCGGAATTGTCAACGGCCGTTTAGAGGGGTAGGGGAAGCGGGGAAGTCCAAAAAGCGCACATTAACCGGAACTTCGACCCCCCTCCCGCCCTACGGCCCATGGTTCGGCTGGGATTAGACAATTTTAAATTCGCTCGCTCCCACTTTTGGAAAATCTCAAGAAGATCCCCCCACTCGTACACTCCCCCCACTCAGCCGTTTGGCCGTGCATAGACACGACAGACAGACAAACAGACGGAGTTTCATTCTTATAAATAACTAGCCGCTCCGGCTCGCTACGCTCGCCTCCACGTCCAGCCGGGGGGCAAGCCCCCCGGACCCCCCATTAAGTTGCTCGCTTCGCTCGCAAAGTGTGGCATGTAGGGAATATTGCTCGCTTCGCTCGCAAAGTCTGGCATGTAGGGAATGTTGCTCGCTTCGCTCGCAAAGTCTGGCATGTAGAAAATGTTGCTCTTTTCGCTCGCAAAGTATGGCATGTAGGGGATGTTGCTCGCTTCGCTCGCAAACGGTAGATCTCTAAGGGTAGGTTTAACTTCTGTAGGGTATGCTGCTCGCTTCGCTCGCTTGAGGAAGTTATACTGCCCACCCAACTTGGCAAACGTTTTTTTCTGTTGGAAATTCTTACAAACAAATTAAATCTTATAAAACTACATGGAACCACGAAAGGTTTATTAGAGAATGTTGCTCGCTTCGCTCGCAAGGTATTGCTGTATATGTGTAGGAAAAAACCCGTATTTATTCTGTTGAAATGAGTCATCGAGTCCCTTCTGGTTAGCAACATTTTCGAAACGGCGGCGGTCTCGATTTGTAGGAGGAAGTTATATTGGAGGAAGTTATACTGCCCACCCAACTTGGCAGACGTTTTTTTCTGTTGGAAATTCTTACAAACAAATTAAATCTTATAAAACTACGTGGAACCACAAAAAAGTTTATTTGGGGATGTTGCTCGCTTCGCTCGCAAGGCATTGCTGTATATGTGTAGGACAAACCCGTACCTATTTATTCTGTTGAAATGGTGCTCGAAAGGGAAAGTTCCATCCTTATACGCGCGCGTGCGTTGGCCTGCTCGCAAGGTATTGCGTAGAAGTCGAGTCCCTTCCGTTGTGAAATAGGCGGCGGGGTCGATTAAAAATGTAATTTTAACGATTCGCCTCGCTTCCGCTCGCGATTTGACCGACTTAACGTCACTTTTTTCGATATCCGATTTCGGATTCAGATTCGGCGGACCCAAAGCTGTATTTCGCCCGCGAAAACCGTTCCGAAAAACGTACCTTTATGGGGTATATTTTAATCGGAAAAAACCAAGTTTTTCGGCGGACTTTTCGAGAAAACGGGTCCGTACTCTCGCATTTTTTTGACGCATTTCCCGATACTTTTTTCGCGATCCGATCGCGCCGTCGTCTTCCTCGTAGGAAAACCTACGAAACCCGTATTTTTCCGGAATTGTCAACGGCCGTTTAGAGGGGTAGGGGAAGCGGGGAAGTCCAAAAAGCGCACATTAACCGGAACTTCGACCCCCCTCCCGCCCTACGGCCCATGGTTCGGGTGGGATTAGAAAATTTTAAATTCGCTTATACACCCTATCGGAAAATCCCAAAAAGATCCCCCCACTCGTAGACTCCCCCCACTCAGCCGTTTGGCCGTGCATAGACACGACAGACAGACAGACAGACAGACAAACAGACGGAGTTTCATTCTTATTAATAGTATAGATATAGATGGTTTAAGGTGCTACGGTCAAGCATCGCCATACTTGCTGAAATATCAAATATCCCGAGCAGAATTTCCATAATGTTTATTCATGATTCCAGATTAATGTCAAAATCTGACCGACTAAATTCAGCTAATATGTATTCTGTTCAGTCATTGTTCAAGTGCCTACTGATTCTCGCAAACTATTTCATTTCTACTTACGAAATTCCCAAGAACTCACGTTATCTGTTTAGGCAACATTCTTTCAATGTACCACGTACCAAAAATAAGTATGGTGATCGATGTGATGCGGTGATAGTTCCTAAACTATTTAACGTACTCCCAGAAGATTTACATGGCATAACAAATTATAAAAACGCTGCAAATTATTAGACAAAGATTTATTATTTAGGTATTAGACAGCCCTTCTACGTAAGTCTCTGGTCATTAATTATTAAGCGCCGCTTAATTTAGTATCGGAACTCGGAGCTTCGGACCTCACAAATGGGTTCCATCCATTACAGCAGCGGAATCTCACAATTTTACCCTTTTTAATATAGTAGATAAACATAACAATTTATTACCAAGTCATCTTTCCAACACATAAAATTGTTACCTATACTGTATATTGATATCATTTAATTGGTCAAATTTCAAAAAGTGTGCTGACAAAATCACTGAAAATGGCTATGTATTGTTAAATTGATATTTTTTAGCATATGATTGGTTAAATAAAGTTTATCAACTATGAAATAGAACATTCAAAAATTTATGTACGAAATTATGCTAAAAACTTGAACTTCTTTAAATTTTGTTTTAAAAAAATCTATAAAATTGCAAAAAATATCCTAAAATCCAAAATCTCTTTTTGAATAGTAGAGTATCATTTAGAATACTTTTTTTTCCATAAAATTAATAGCTAACATTTTCTTTTCACTCATAAATCTCCAATTTCTATACAACTTGAAATATACAAAAAAAAAGACACTTTTTCACCTATTTTTGGCTCATAGCACCCATGAGAGTGGAGCGATCGAGCTGGCGAGAAGTTGGGACCAACTAGACCCCAAGTTAGGGCAAAACCAAGGGACAATTGTGTGATTGGGGGGTGGAGTGTGTGTAAAAAATAATAATTCAACAGTTTAAAATCACTAAGTTAAAACAGGTAAAAGTAAATAAGTAAATAAAAACAGTTATAAATAAATAAATAAATAAATAAATAAAGAAGAAAAACAGATGTAAATAAATAAGTAAATAAATAAATAAAAAAAGAAAGGGTTGATGCGCCCGCCTACCGGTTAGTGTTTAACCCAGGTGGGCGCAATGCACCTCGGAGCCACCGGCATGCTTTTTCTTTTATTTGTACGTCCGTGTCGGATGCATCATTCGGCAGGCGGGCGAGTACACGGAGTTTATAACACTCCTCCAGCCCCTGCTGCCCATGGACAGCTATGTACTGAGGAATCTTCTTGAGGGCACCTCGTCGGAACTTGTACCTATAATTGTTCATCCTGATATTGAGCTGCGTGACGATCTTCCCAACATAGAACGAGTCGCAGCTTCGGCACTCCAGCATGTATATTACATTCTTGGTATTGCAATCAGACTCATCACCGGTTGACCTGTACGTGAACGGGGTGTTCACTGAAGAGAATTCGGCCCCCGACTCCACCATCCCACACAGCTTGCACCTGCGCTTTCCGCAAGGGAATAAACCGGGTGGCTCAGCTCGTCTAGCTTGTGGGGGAAACGTTTTATGAGAGAATATGTTCTCAAGCGTCAGCGATCCCCGGTACGACACCAAAAAAGGCCTGGGGAAAATGTCTCTGGTGGCTTCACTTTCCAATAGGATAGGGTGTAGCTCCCTCAAGAAGGTATTCACTCGCTGGATGCCAGGGAAGAATGCTGTTACTAGAAATGGCCCCACTTGCTCTCTCTGGTCCGTGGGAGGCTGGTACCTAACAGTGGCTGGTACCATTCTATCTCTTATGTGATGAAGGGGATATCCTCTTTCCAGGAGGCGTGCCTCCAAATCCGATAGATAGGAGCGGAGGTCCTCTGCACGGCTGCAAATTCTGTGCACGAATAGATAATGACCGTGGAATCGATTTTTTTATGTGTGGGGCGTGGCAGCTATCATACTGGAGGTAAAGTTGGGCGTTCGTCTCCTTCGTATGAACCTTTGTATGGAAAATGCCCCCTGTCAGATTTATATCAACATCGAGGAACGTCGAATGAGCGATTGCTTATGCGTGAAAGTGACTGAAAATGAGGTATTTAGTTGTTGGAGGAAAGAGCTAAGATTAGTCAGACCATGAGTCCATAACATAAAAATGTCGTCAATAAACCTGTACCACATGTATGGCTTGAGTGTACGACTTGGGCCCCTCCTCATTAGAAATCTATGCTCCAGGTCAGCCATGAACAAATTGGCATAGGATGGCGCCATCTTGGTACCCATGGCAGTCCCTTTAGTTTGGAGATAGTATTGCCCATTGAAAACGAAGTAGGTAGTTCATGGGGAGGACGAACTCCGCAAGCTTTAGCAGAAAGGACGTTGATGGGGAGTGTGGTTGAGGTCGCTGGTTAAGGAAGTGCTCTAGTGCGGCTAAGCCCTCGGTGTGTGGAATTGAGCTATATAGAGAGTTAACATCGATGGTCACCATCAACGGCTCATGCAAGAAAATCATCCGGGAGGGTAGTGGCATAGAGGATCCTCAAGAAATCATATGTGTCACGGATATAGGAGGGTTGTTCCATGACCAGTGGCTGGAAGCAGGAATCAACATATGCCAAGATACGCTCAGTAAGACAGCCCGAACTTGAAACTATTGGCCTTCCAGGTGGAGGGTTATGAGACATTTGGTAGGGCTTGTGGATTTTGGGTAGAGTGTAGAACACTGACGTCCGAGATTTGGTTGGTAGGAGTAGAGCGACATCTTGGGAAGACAATCCCTCCCCGGGCCCATGTGCTTCTAGATAGGAACTTATCACACGTCTGAAACCTTCAGTGGGGTCCTCCTGAAGTGGCATGTACGATTCCCTATCGCTCAATAGGCGTTCAACCTCACATTGATAGTCGCTTGTATTCATGATGACAACAGTAGACCCCTTGTCTGCTGGCATAATTTTAATGGTGGGATCAGACTTTAGGTTGTTCAAAGCAGACTTTTCCTGCCCCTGGAGGTTTTGTGCTGGATTGAGTGAATTCAGAAAATCGGGGTCACTCACTTTCCTCAATAACGTGTCAATAAAATGTTCAAGGGGGTGTGACAAGGGAAGTGGGGGTTCCGGCTCAAAAGCTGTGGACAATCTGAAAGGGCGGAGTGCCGGATGTAGGTTATCCTCCGCTGCCGCATCTGGATTCAAGTGCCAGAAGTATTTCCAGCGTAGGGACCTGGCAAACCTATGAGCGTCTTCAAGAAGCTGGACATGGTCAACTCTAGGGGTTGGTGAAAACGATAGACCCCTTGATAAGAGCCCTGTTTTCGCTGGTGTCAGGGGTCGTCTAGATAGGTTCTTTATAGCATCAGGGCAGATACGTTGCCGCTCCGTCCGTTCAGGTACTGCCTGTGGGCATACATTGCTGACCGGAATTCTAGTTCTTGATGTCTCGGACATATTACTCGGGGCATTTGGATGGTATGGTAACACTGGTGGTAGTCCCAAAGGCAATATACGAGAAGCACTGGCGTTCCGTCTGTGCTGGGAGGTATCAGAATTTATCGAAGATCTCGCCAATTCTATCAGCTTCCTTGCTTTGCCATGCCTAAGTATGATTAGGTGCTCATTTGCCCTTTGAAGTAAGAAGTTAACACGATTTCTGAGATTGGAAACTCTCAGACAAATTCTAATGAGAGGTAGTAGATTTTCTGATACGTATCTACTCCTCAAGTTGATGTAGGACTGCAATGTAAGGGCTAGTAGTTGAAAGGAAGCCATGTCCCCGAATTTCTGGATAGAACTCCTTATAGCTGGCGGGCAAGCTGCGCTAGGCATTTTCAAGGTCAAACCCCTAGGGACCATGCCATAATTAACGCAAACTCCCAAGAATATATGCATATATATATATATATATATATATATATATATATATATATATATATATATATATATATATATATGTGTGTGATGGAGTGAGGAACCCTGAACTATCCACCTACCAATTTAGGACGAACGCCAATCAATGTATTTTTTTACCAGCAATTATCCATCGATTTATTCACTTTCGATTATATTATCGATTTGTCACTCGAATAACACAATGTGTCGTCACTAGCTGCTCATAACTCCCCTCGCGGCACAAATGCGAACTTAGATGGATATAATATACCTGCTACCTACCTTTGTCAGTCAGTTCGTTATCGTTGTTGTTACAGGAAGGATCGTCTTCCAATTTATGTTTTATTTTACGTTACCTATTTGTGAATCTGATTCTGTTTAACTTACTATGATGTGATCCGTCGAGGGGGAGTACGCTAATTTCGAGTGTTTGTCAAGTTTCTATAATAAACTGTGTTATTATTAACGTATTACATTCGGTATTGTGATTGATTTACCCTATGGCATCGGACATTGAAGAAGGACAGTTGTGTGAGGATGAGGGGGACATCACATCAGAAGTGGGATATCCTAATCTACGAGCAGGATTTCATGAGAATCACTATGGAAATAGTCGAGGTGAGTTTTATCAAGATTTTTCGGATTCTAGAAAAGAAAGGGGTCGGCCGATTTCGCAACGCAGTTCGGGTGACGCCTTACCTTACTCGGAACAAGGGTCATCACCCGATCGCCCTCCCGATTTTTCCCGGGCGCATAGGAGCAGGAGGGAGGCCTCTGGACGCTCACCATCTCCCTCCGCACCCCTCTTCCACCACGATCCTTTAGTGCACAGTGGCGACTCCCTACGGGATTTGTTGACACAACAAACCCTTGCAATGAAAACTTTGGCAGAGTGCTTCACACAAAATCAAGGTCAAACCCCCTCAGAGCATTTGAAACTCTCGCTTCCTGAGTATGACCCCAAAAATAAACAAGTTCAGCCCAAATCATGGTGCAATACAGTTGAGTGTTGTTTGACTTCACAGGATCAACAAGGAAGACGTTTAATTGTTGCCTTGAGTAGAGCCTTAAAAGGAGAGGCTGCTGATTGGTTTACTACTATTGTCCACCCTCAACTCACATGGGACGAATTGTCGTCGTCTTCACCAATATGACATAGCACTCACACCAGCCGGATTCATGCTTCAATGTTTCCAAGCTAGACCACGAGATTATGAAAATTATGCCACATTCGCCTCACGAACTATCAATCAATTTGTTGCTCACTTCCGCCAGTCATCAGTGGAAGAAATTGCTGTATCAGTGGCTCTCTCTCAGATAGCTCAAGCAGACACAAGAGCACGTCATCTTTGCTGCACAGAGATAAATAGCCGTGAAAAGTTGCTTCAGGAATTACGGGCTCTGTCATTTAAGAGACCAGGAGGTCATGACAGCGGTCCTGGAAATGCCAAGAAGAGTCGACCAAACTATGAAAGCCCTCAGCATTCATCCTCTCAGGATTATACTTCCCGCTGTGGGAAATGTCGAAGATCTGGACACAAAACCTCAGAGTGCCGATCATCATCGTCCTTGACCTCATCAAATCAGCCAAGGAAGCCATCCAACTTCAGCAATACAACGTGCTTTTCCTGCAACCAAAAGGGGCATATTGCTCCAAACTGCCCAAAGAAGAAGATGTCAGACAAGCGTGGACCAGGAGACACCAGCAGCCAGAGGTCTCAGCCAGTCGAGAAGCAGGTTGGCCTATGCATTGCTAACCCAGAAGGCACATTAACCCACCAAGGTGATGTATTCAAGTATTGTTTTGATTCTGGATCAGAGTGCTCACTCCTTTGTTTGTCCTTTAGTACCCGCTTTGATGGGCCTTTGTTCAATAATGTAGTTCACTTGCATGGTTTAGGGTCATCAATTACCATTTCTCAGTGCCAAAAACAAGCCAGAGTAAAGATTAATGGACACGTCATTCAGGTACTGTTCCATATTGTAGCTGATGGTGCTTTGCCTAAACCCATCATTTGGGGACGTGAAATTCTGGCTCCAGATTTTTGTATGGTAATAACTATATCTTCTTGCACGCTTTGGAAGGACCATCCTCCATTCATGCTAAACCGTAATTTTCTGGATACATCCAGCACTCATGGGAAAGACGCTGAACCTGTGGGTTCTTCTGGCATTGAAAAATGGGACACTTCTACAAAGGGGCGTGGGCATTCTGATACCATAAGCACCACAAAAAATGAAATATTCTCTGTATCCTTGGGTGATCTCTGCTCTTTGGAGCAGTGCACTGAGGATGAAGTCGTGTTGTTCAGTGAGGTGTTAGGTGGTCATAGTGAGAATATCCCTTCACTTGATTTTCACCCATCTTGTGTTGCCCCAGCTTTAGGATCTTGCCAAGTCTTGCCAGTTAGCACTCAACATTTCGAATCAGTTCACACTGACCTTCCTGTTAGTCAAAGGGGGGATCTCATCAAAATTTTGACTAATTATTCCCAATATTTTATTGATGGAATACCTACCACTCGTGTGACGACAGGAACATTCAAAATTCGCCTTCTTGACCCTTCCAAAATTGTCCACCGTCGACCATACAAACTTAGTCCTGTACATCGTGAACTGGTGCGAGAGCGCATCAAAGAACTTGAAGATGCCAAAGTAATTCGCCCCAGTTCTTCTCCATATGCAAGCCCAATACTTCTTGTTCCTAAAAAGACAGGTGGTTATCGAATGGCCGTTGATTTTAGGGCTCTCAATGCAAATACAGTCCCAGATAGATACCCTTTGCCATTGATAACTGATCAAATAGCGCGTTTACACGGTGCCCGATGGTTTTCTATTCTTGATGCTGCTAGTGGATTTCATCAAATCCCAGTTGAAGAAGAGTCCATAGAAAAGTTAGCTTTTGTCACACCAGACGGTCAATGGGAATATTTGGCCTTGCCCTTTGGGGTGCGCAATGGACCAGGTGTTTACCAACGAGCAATCATGAAAGCCTTAGGAGACTTAGCATTTGATTACGTCACGTGCTATATGGATGATCTGCTTATATCAGCAAGCACTCAAGCTGAGGCACTTATCCGATTAAATCATGTTCTAGGAGTTCTTACTTCTGCTGGATTTTCTCTAAACCTTTCGAAGTGTTTGTTCATTGTCTCGAAAATTAAATACTTAGGCTACGAGATAGAAAATGGAGAAATAAAACCGAACAAATCCAAAGTTGAAGCTCTGACAAAATTGCCACCTCCCTCTACTCTTCGTACTCTTCGCCAATTTTTAGGTTTAGATTCTTATTTTCGGCATTTTATCCAAAATTTCGCTCAAATAGCTGCTCCCTTGTTTAAATTAACCCGTAAAACTGATGATTCAGCTAATGACAGTAAGAATCGACCAATTCCTTGGAATGACAGTCATGAAAAGGTTCGCCAACAACTTATTGGCATGCTTACCTCAGAACCCATTTTAACCATTTTCAACCCATCCTACCCCATTGAGTTGCACTGTGATGCAAGCTCTTTAGGTTTTGGCGCAATTTTGATTAATATAGTTGACAAAAAGCCGAGACCAGTAGCCTATTACAGTAAGAGAACCACGACTGCAGAATCTAACTTTCATTCATATGAGCTAGAGACTTTGGCAGTGGTTTATGCCATAAAGCATTTTCACAATTATTTACAATGTCACTTGTTTACCGTTGTGACAGATTGTGCATCATTGCGCGCAACTCAAAATAAGCAAGACTTGATACCTCGTGTTCAACGGTGGTGGTCTTTCTTGCAAAGTTTTGATTTTAAAATGCAATATCGTCAATCCTCGCGTATGCAACATGTTGATTTTTTTAGTAGGAACCCTATTGAAGAAGCTGATGAAGTCAACAACTTTCCAATACCTGAACAACCTATTGAAAAACCCAAAATTAATCAGGCATTGTCTGTGAATACCTCAACATTAGGTTTATCAACCCCAAAAATGCGACCACATGGAAAACATCGAAATTTTAAACCTCAATATAAAACTTCTTCCGAAAAACTCGTGCAATTAACATCTATTTCAACTGATTGGCTCCTAACAGCTCAGCAAAATGACCCGTTTGTTACTGAAATAATTTCGAAATTGAATGCTAACGAAATAGATTCAGATATTCAAAACACTTACGAGATGCACTCTGGTGTACGGTGTCGGAAAGTACAGCGACACACTCGCACTAGGTACCTCCCAATTGTTCCCCATTCTCTTCGGTACGCTGTTGTTTCTAATGTCCATGAATCTCTATTCCACTTGGGTAATGAAAAAACTTTAGAGGCGTTGTACCAACATTATTGGTTCGAACATATGGCGAAATACGTTCGAAAATTTGTTGAGAACTGCCTTGTGTGCAAAACATCAAAAACAGATTCAGGACCTCGCCAAATTCAGCTCCACCCTATACCCAAAGTTGCTGAACCATGGCACACTATTCATTTAGATGCTTCTGGTAAACTAAGCGGAAAAAAAGACTCTCAAGAATATCTTTACGTTTTCATAGATGCATTCACTAAGTACTGTGTATTGCAGCACACACGTTCCTTAGGTGCTGCAAGTGCTATCAAAGCGTTAACATCTCTCATAAATTTCTTTGGTCCTCCTCAGCGTATAATCTGTGACCAAGGTACAAATTTCACTGCTAAAGATTTTCAAGATTTTTGTGTATCACATCAAATTGACCTACATTTTATAGCCACAGGAGCATCACGAGCAAACGGTCAGGTCGAGCGCCTTATGAGTACCTTACGTAATATGCTCACTGCTGCTGAATCAGATCAGCATAAAACATGGCAATCTTGTGTTGGAGAAATTCAATTAGCTTTAAATACCACACCTCATAGTGTTACTAAGGTATCCCCCATGCAACTGATGTTTGGACGAGTTTCCAGGCCTTTGCATCTAATTTCTATCACTGACCACCTCACTGATCAACCATCCACTAGCCTACAAACGTTGCGTGACTCAGCCGCACAATTGATGGAAAAACAAGCTGAAACTAGTAAAACTCGATTTGATAGAGGCAAACTGCCAGTAAAGCGTTTTCAAGTGAATGATTTGGTTTTTGCACAAACGGAGGTGAGAAATAGAGTCAAGTTGGATGATGCCTATAGAGGCCCCTATAAAATTGTAAAAGTTATGCCTGATGATCGCTACTTGTTGCAGTCCGTCTCTGGCGGAACTAAGAAGTTTTTGAAATATCCCCACGAACGTTTGCGCAAGGCACCTAACCTTGATGAATTGAATCCTCTCCCTGATAGTGGAGAGCTTTCTCAATAAAATTTGGCTGACACGATGCTTTATTGTTTTGTGTGGACTATCCCACATGTGACTGTGGATCCTCCCAGTCAATCTACGACTTCAGCCTGTGAGGCTGGTTGGTAGATCATCTGAGTTTTGTTTAAGTCATGTCACGCCTATGTTCATTATAGTTGTTTGCGGTTTTCGGTTCTCTACCTTGCTTGGCACCCACGGCGGCTCGTCATGGTCGGACCCTCTTCCTTTGTCCCTCCCTTTACGATGCCTTCCGTCCTCACAGTCACTTCTTTTCTGATAGGGTGATTGTCAAGCCCAAGTGAGTTCGAGCCCGGTCTCTCGCATTCTTGATTTTTCTCTCAGCCACTGGTAGCTCCTCTGGCTGATTTTTATTTTATTTTATGGCACTGGATTCACCTCTGCCATTGGATTCATTTGAGGCACTGGACTCTCCTCTGCCTGCTGTAAACCTTGCATGCGCACTTCGTTTGTTGGTTGGACGACACTACTTGATATTGTACTGACACTGTATTTGTTCTCTCCCTCCTCTGCTGTGCTTTGCTCATCAGGGTATCCTCTGAAATAGTTTCCATTTTTGCTTTCACTGCTCTCCCTTGCCTTGTTAGGGCAGAGATTAGGCCCATTTGGTTCGATCTAATGGGCTGAATTTGGTCCTTCCAGGTGATCAGCGCTCCCGAGGACGGCAGCAATGTCAGGATCGCCGTGTGATGGAGTGAGGAACCCTGAACTATCCACCTACCAATTTAGGACGAACGCCAATCAATGTATTTTTTTACCAGCAATTATCCATCGATTTATTCACTTTCGATTATATTATCGATTTGTCACTCGAATAACACAATGTGTCGTCACTAGCTGCTCATAACTCCCCTCGCGGCACAAATGCGAACTTAGATGGATATAATATACCTGCTACCTACCTTTGTCAGTCAGTTCGTTATCGTTGTTGTTACAGGAAGGATCGTCTTCCAATTTATGTTTTATTTTACGTTACCTATTTGTGAATCTGATTCTGTTTAACTTACTATGATGTGATCCGTCGAGGGGGAGTACGCTAATTTCGAGTGTTTGTCAAGTTTCTATAATAAACTGTGTTATTATTAACGTATTACATTCGGTATTGTGATTGATTTACCCTATGGCATCGGACATTGAAGAAGGACAGTTGTGTGAGGATGAGGGGGACATCACACATATATATATATATATATATATATATATATATATATATATATATATATATATATATATATGCATTTTCAATTATTCTTAATAATCCAAGTTGAGTATAAACAACACATAGGTTTATTGCCCCGTTTTACTATATTACCTACGAGGACATCGTTGCATTAGGGATGAGTGGTCAAAAGCTACGTGCATTGGAAAACTGTATGAAACACTTATATTCATTATTGGTCATCTAGCGTCATGGCTCAATTGGTTAAGGTACGTGTCTGGTGAGCAGGCGGTCGCCTGCTCGATTCCCTGTCATTGCAATATATTTTTTGATATTACGATGAACGGACGCACAATGCACAGAAAATTTCAATCTATGCGTCAAGCGAGTTAGTATAGTACCATGTGTTGTGCAGGTTAGTTCACCCTGTCCCGTGTTGCCCCTGTGGCAGAATTCTCTTTCTATTTACAATACGTGAGGAAGCCCACCCCCCAAACAGCAGACGTTTTTCTGTTTAGCTGGTGCTTACTTTTTTGGACGATTTTCCTGCAGAAGTACTGCTTGGTGCCGTTGAAGTTCTTGGTGTGCTCCTCGTCCCTGCAGCGTCGGTAGTAGGGGCTGCTTGTGTCGTTGGGGGCGATATGTGCGCAGTTTTCGTCGAACTGGGAGTTGCACTGGAAGCAGTAGATGCCCGAGACGTCTGTAACAGGAAGCCTTGAGATTAGAAATTCATTCCTTTCTCGATACGTAAATATGCAATAGGAAAGAGTTAAAGAGTTTTTGGTGACCACTAACGTACCCTTCACGTCACCCTAACGTACCCAAGAGTACGTGACCTTGAGGGGACGTTAGCAACGTCGTACGTTAGAATGGCTCATTTAACGTCACCCGTTTGGGGACCTAAAGACACACGACACATCACAAGCCTAACCTTCCTGTAAATGTAACACTACTGAGCACCTCATAATTACTCGAATAATGGAGAAGTGAATAATAATAGTTTTTATTTTCAAATGTCTCATTACCAACTAATTATGTTGATGTAGCAGGTAGGTTTTTGAACACCCCTCAAACTTGGTTATTTTACGTTTCAAGTCGCGTAGAAACCGCATTTGCCATCTGAAGTCTGCCTCCGCTGTCTAGCTTTACTAGCCTTCAACTCGATCGAAAAAAATTTGTGCACAGGCTCTATTTGGTCGATTAGAGCATTGTTTCTTTTATTATTTCACATATTTTAAATGAGAATAAACTGTGTTTCAAGACACTACTTCTTCACAGTATTGTTCTCAGTTTGCCAGATCTCTCAGCTATTTTCTCGTGAACATTGCGTGAAGTGGTGCCTCCACTGATTATTGTTCCAGGTAAAGTCCTGGTTCATTGTCATAGAGATAAATACTTTTTCATACTTGCTGATAATTGACCCAACGGAAAACCCAATGACATGAAGTTCGTAACGACTAATGACTATAAGTGCAAATAAACCGCAGTGTTCCACACTTGAGGCTTGCTATATCTTTGCGTTAAATCCATGCCTGTTTAAGAATTGACGACTAAAAATGAAAAATTAACCCGTGTTTGTACTAAAACTAAGTTGAAATTCGAATTCAGGATTGAAAATTGTCGTTTCATATCGAAATGAAGAAGTTAATTAGTCACCCAGTAGACAGCAAGAAAGCTGGGGGAAAATTTCGCGTTGCCACCACCGTTAACGTAACATCACAATTAAGGCAACCGTTCCCCCGGTTCCATTTGGGTTAGCATCTTCATTTGCTCCCTGAAGACTGTGGTAACGGGTGACGTTAAGTTGAAGTCGCCAAAAACTCTCTGTTCCTAGTAGATCCGGAGGTCTCAATACGTCGTTAGGGGGGACCGTTAGGGCGAGCGAACTGGATGCTAACCACAAGCAAGAAAAATTACTTCACTTTAAAGCCTCATCAAGTCTTTTACGGATCTAGTTGTAATGTTAGTAGAGGAAAAAGGACAGTTTGGCTGCAATCGGCCCTTCTTTGCCCTTCAAAAGGGCTGAAAGTTGGGATTTGATTAGAGGATGCCCTTCTTTAGCTGGGTAGACGAAAAACTGGCCCTGCCCGGCAATTAGGGTAGTCGTGAGAGGGCTATCCTCCAAATTTGAGCGAGATCGACAACGGGGGCGTGAGAAAATGTTGGATGATGAAATTTACGTTTGCGCATGCGCCGAGTGGAGTATTGATTTGGGATCAGCGAAACTCATAGGGAAACATCTGCACCATAAGAACCGGTTGAATATTGTGGAAATCAACGGAAGTTAGTGAAAAACGTTGTCTATTTCCACGAATAATAATGAGTTACACTGTTAAATCGATTTCGACGGTTAGGCCATCATCAGTAACAAACAATAACTGAAGACACATTAGAAAGGACACAGCTTTTATAGTAACAGGTGAAGGGAGATTGAATCCCATTGGTCAAGAGAAAGGAAAGGGGTAGGAGGTACAAGTGCAAACAAGGTGACGGGGGATTATAGCTAATTAGATTAAGTGAAAGGGGGAAATAACTAAATATGGTTTCGACATTGTGAAGGGATAATTCCAAGCTTTACAGAAATGGACCTATCAGTGGTGAAATATATTGAGGTATATCCTCATTTAAACATTTACCAGATCTGTCACTTTTGATAATTTCGAATTTTTCAAGTACATTCAACATACCTCCCTTTGGACAAAAATGAAGAAATTCTACAAACTGTCTATCTGTCAAATCATAATTGTAACTATGATTGGATTCCTTAAGATGTTTCGCAAATGCAGACTTACCCTTATTTTCCCTGAAATCCTCCTTGTGATATATTTGAATTTGAATTATGTTCGCGCCAGCACTATTTTGCCTCTTGATTTACCTACGCTCTAGCGGCGACGGTTGTAATGTTTCAAATGGGCAGACAGCCATTTGCATTGTATGTATCGTTTTCCTTTGATTAAACTCGCTCTCGCTAAAATCGCTTTTATTCATATTTTATCCAGTGAATCCCGGTATATTAAGAACATTACAACTGGCGACGGGATAGTAAATTACCGTATTGTTCTTTCGAATAAGTGAATCGGAGTGTATCCTGGAAGATTTCAGCAATTTTTTACGGCTCGCGAACGGCATCATGACGGGCGACACCAACCTCGTGGGCCGGTTACGTGAATTTTCCCCTCTTACGAATGATTGGGCGATATTTAAACCTCACATGACCGCATTTTTCGACGCCAATTCTGGCCGAATCACAGACGACGAGGTAAAGAAGAATTTATTCATCAACGCAATATCGGAGGATGGATACCGCCTGTTAGCTAACCTCTCAGTCCCCAAAACCCCAGAAACCGAGTCATACGCCACTCTAGTAAAACACTTCGACGATCATTTTAAAGTCAAGGAATCGACCTACGCGGCGAGATACAAATTTACAAATGCTCAACGGGAACCCGGGGAAGGTTTAAATGAATGGTTGGCTCGTTTGCGATCACTCATTGGTAAATGCCAATACACCACCGACGTTGATGCTCGAATTTTAGATCGATTCGTTTTGGGGATGAACAAAGGACCGGTAAAAGACCGACTTTTCGAGGAGGATGCCACTAAACTCACTTTGTCAAACGCAATTAGCATAGCCAGCGCAAAGGAAGGTGCATCCCAAAACTACCATCTGAAACATGCGGCATCATCTACCACGGTAAAACAAGAAGTGGTTGGAAATATCCGATCCAAGAGCGACTGGAAGTATCGTTCTAAGAAGAAGGGTCAAGGAAGCGAACGTTGTCGTGTATGTGGTGGACGACATCCTGGTACCTGCCGATATAAGGATTTCACCTGCAGATCCTGTGGAGTTCTAGGACATCTAGAGAAGGTCTGTCAAGACAAGAAGTCTACCCACGAATCGGAAGGTATTGTCAAGAAACCAGGAGGTAAGAAGTCCATGAAGTCACATTTTATACAAGAGGATGACGAACATTTATTTAAAATTTTACAGTCAGATAGGGAGGACAAAGATTCATCATTCAAAGTTGATATTGAATTAAACAACATAAACATTGTTTTCGAAATTGACACAGGTTGTGTGTCAACCATATTACCTTACAGTGTGTATAAATCATATTTCTCGAATCATGACTTACTTGAAACAGATAAAACGTTTCTGACGTATTTTAAAAATAAAACAAAACCATTAGGGCTTATATATTTGTTAGTAAAATATTGTTCGAGCCGAACAAATCCATCAGGAAGTAATAATTTATTTTTTTAACGTCTAATCGCTTCGAGCTTCCTTCTCACACACAAACACGCCCGTTGGACTTGCCGCACTTATCGCTGCTCTTCGCCTCACCGTTATCGCCGTCGACGACGCTGGAAAAGGACGAGAGAGAGAGGGGTCAGGTTTCCAACGAACACTGAAGCCCAGTAGCCGTGCAGGTATCAGCGCCTTGTGATCGCATCACGCCTTCATTCGCATTTTTGCGTATTTCCTCCTCAACTTGGACTGCAATCAAGTCCTCGCAGTTTCGAACCTTTTCGGTCGATTCCAGAAAGCTTCCTGGGTCCCAGTATCCCTCGAAGTCACCGCAATTCTTCTTCAGTTCGCCGATTCTTCTGGTAAGCCTCATCTACAATATGCCATGATACCTCTATCTCTCCTCGTCCCCGACATCCCTTTGTTCTAGTTCCACCACTCAGCACAACGTGTATTTCTTTTCTAGGACAAAAAGGGCAGCGTATTTTGGGATAGTCCAGTCAATATCTCGTCTTGGTAAAACTTCGCTCGTATCCACTCCTTTGGGAAACAACGAGATCGTCCAGGACGCCCCGTTCAACCGCCCCTTTACTCGCCTTTGTCTGGAAGCTCGACTGATTGAGGAAGCCATCTTACCATCGATTACCCTTCATTCAGGCCAGATTTGAACAATATATTTTCAAGTTTGATTCGTGTTTATATATAAAAGGAAACCATAATTTAAGGACTCTTGAAGAAATCATTTTATTTTATTACATATATATATAAATACGGGCCCGTTTAGGTTTTACTACCTAAGTGAGATATTGTTCATCAACCTCATCAATAAATTTTCAGTCGTATTTTTAGAAATGAAGCACTAGGGTTTATTCAGTCCTACCTCACTCTGCTATCTTTGTGCAAATTCAAATTTTCAATTTTACACGGAAGATTGGGTTCCCTGGTTGCATCAAATATAATGGAAAAAGATATGGAAGGTTACCACTATACATTGTTGAGTCTGATGGACCACCTTTACTTGGGAGAATTTGGTTTAATAAACTAGGGTTTGGGATTTCTAGTCCTAGAGTTGATACTTCATTAATGGAATGTAATCAAATACATCATTTTGACATGATGAGTATAGTAAAACAAAAATATCCGGAAGTTTTCAGCAAAAAATTAGGTTTGTTTACTAAAGCAAAGGCTACTCTCGAACTTAAGGAGGGAGCAATACCTAAGTTTATACCTGCCCGTAATGTACCATTTGCCCTTAAGGATGCTGTTGGGGTAGAAATTGATAGATTAGTAACTGAAGGTATTTTAGTTCCTATTAATTACAGTCCTTGGGGATCACCTATCGTCCCTGTCATGAAGAAGGGAGGTGGGGTCCGTATTTGCGGAGATTTCAAGTTAACCCGTAACAAATATCTAAAAGTAGATCAACATCCTTTGCCGTCAGTCGAATCTTTATTTCAAAAAGTGCAAGGTTCAACTATTTTTGCTAGACTGGATTTATCTAGTGCTTTCCAACAAATTGAATTAGATCCTAAATGTTATGAAATGGTTACGATTACAACTCATAAAGGTTTGTTTAATTATACAAGACTTCCTTATGGAGTTAGTCCCGCACCGTCAAAATTCCAAAGAGAAATTGACACTTTACTACAGGGAATTGATGGTGTAGCGGTAATGATTGATGATGTATTAATTGGTGCTAAGGATGATAGACAATTGATGGAACGTTTGGAAAAAGTGTTATCTAGGTTTAAGGATTCTGGTTTGACCTTGGCTGAAAATAAGTGTGAAATAGGCAAAAAATCTATCGTTTATTTAGGATTCCGAATTGATGAGCTAGGGATACATACCACTGATGAAAAGGTCCGAGCAATCACAGAGTGTGCTCGACCAACTTCGGTAAAGCAGCTACAATCGTTTTTAGGATTCGTAACTTATATTTCGAGATTTTTGCCTAAAATAACAGATGTTCTCTCGCCCCTTTATCAGCTTCTTCGAAAAACAGCCACTTGGAATTGGACCAGTGATTGTGAAAAGTTATTTAACGAAATCAAAAGATTAGCCACTGAATCTAGGACACTCGCACATTACGATCCAAACTTACCCCTAAAACTTACAGTGGATGCAAGTTCGCATGGATTAGGTGCAATTTTGTCACAGGATCAAAATGGCATTGACCAGCCCTAGGCATATGCTAGTAGGACTTTATCAAAATCTGAGGAAGCCTATTCTATGTTGCATAAAGAAAGTGCTGCGATAATTTTTGGTGTTCAAAAATTCCACATTTACCTTTTTGGCCGCAAATGGAAATTATTATGCGACCATAAGCCCTTGGCGACAATATTTGGCCCTAAAAGGGGGATTCCTATTTGCGCAGCCAACAGGCTACAAAGGTGGGCTCTTATTCTCTCAAATTACACTTATGAAATAGAATATATTAAATCTAATAAAAATTCAGCTGATTGGCTATCCAGATCTCCATTGCCCGATACCATAGACAGTGAAGATGATTCCGATCTAATATTAAATTACATTTTTGAAAATGAAAATTTGCCACTTGACTATGGAGACATAGTTAAATATACAAAAAAAGATTTGGTATTGGTAAAGGTGATAGGTTATGTTAGGAATGGTTGGCCACAGGATGTAGATAACGATGTAAAACCGTATGCCAAGCATAAAGATGAACTCCATGTTTCACAGAACATACTTCTATGGGGTTATAGGCTAGTAGTGCCTGATAGGCTGAGAGAGACGGTTTTACAGGAATTGCACATTTCTCATCTAGGCATAGTATATGTAAAATCATTGGCTAGGTCTTATGTTTGGTGGCCAAAAATTGACGACCAAATAGAAAATTTGATTAATAATTGCGATAAATGCGCCAGCTCCAAAGATGAATCAAATAAACATTCTTTGGTACCTTGGCCTGTCACTTCACAGCCATGGAGTAGAATTCATTTCGATTACTTGGGACCTGTTGCAAATTATTACATTTTGGTAATTGTAGACTCCCATTCAAAATGGGTAGAAGCATTTTTTACAAAATCAATGACAACTTCCACTACTATAATATTGTTAAGACAAGTTTTCGCTCGATTTGGGTTACCTCATACCTTAGTTGCTGATAATTACTCTGCGTTCAAATCAGAAGAATTTCAGAATTTTTGCTCCAAAAATGGTATTCAATTCAAAACGGGGGCACCATATTCACCTCGCACGAATGGTGCTGCCGAAATAGTAGTACGTAACATAAAACGCGCCTTGAAAGCTGCTATTGCTGATGAGGATTGCGATTTGAATTTGCTTGAATTAAAACTCCAAAGATTTTTGCTTGATTTGAGGAATAGCATACATGGAAGTACGGGGATGTCTCCTGCCGAAGTTTTATTAAAACGTCAAATTAGAGGTTAAAACCACCTATTAAAACCACCTACTACTGATTCTAAAAATGTTATCGCTCAAGAGAAGCAGATTAAGTACCACGGGGGGAGAAACCCAGCAAAATATGCTATAGGTGACCGGGTTTGGGCAAGAAATTTCAGACCAAGGGAAGCAAAGTGGCTTAAGGGAACTGTTAGCGAAATTTTAGGATCTCGCAGAGTTTTAGTTAAAATTCCTTACTTAAATTAAGACTGGATTCGCCATTATCATCAGTTGAGACCTAGAACCAATAGCAATCCGGTGATTGGACCTGAACCAATACCGGATGATACTGGAACAGAGGTCATTGTTAACGATTCAGTAGTGGCTGAGGGTGATACACATACAAGTGCAACCCCGGTTACTGGCAAAAGAAGTAGGTACGGAAGACTAATAAAAACCCCTGTTAAATACAGTCCTTGATCATACCCTACCCAACTTTGCATACAATTCATGTAGCAATGAAAGGAATTATTTAATTTTTTTAAATAAAGAATAAATATTTAATACTACTATTGAAATCGATACATATGTCAAGCTCCTAATATGAGTATATTATAGGTACTAAGCTTAACCGTTGTACGATCTGTAGTAGGGAGAAGTTATTTATTTTACTACTTAATTTTACATTAACTACTTCATTACATAGGGTATGGAATTAGAAAAAATTATATGTTTATGTACATCTAATGCTTTTTGAAAATGTACCAATGAAATTTAGAATTTATTATTTGGACAATTTTTGAAAAATAAGTAGCAGAAAGAACGTACTAAATCACTCGCGACGAAGTTGAGGAAACCCATTTCAAAACGGAAGTTAGTGAAAAAACGTTGTCTACTTCCACGAAAATTGAAGAGTTACAATATTAAATCGATTTCAGTAACAAACAATAACTGAAGACACATTAGAAAGGACACAGCTGTTCTAGTCACAGGTGAAGGGAAATTGAATCCAATTGGTCAAGAGAAAGGAAAGGGGCAGGAGGTACAACTAATTAAGTGCAAGTAAAGTGAAGGGGGATTATAGCTAATGAAGTGAATGGAGGGGAAGAATTACTGGTTTCAACAGTTTGAAGGGATAATTGCAAGCTTTATAGAAATGGACTTATCAGTGGTGAAATATATTGAGGGATATCCTCATTTAAACATTTACCAGATCTGTCACTTTTGATAATTTCGAATTTTTCAAGTACATTCAACATACCTCCCTTCGGACAAAAATGAAGAAATTCTACCAACTGTCTATCTGTCAAATCAAAATTGTAACTATGATTGGATTCCTTAAGATGTTATGAATTTGTAAAAAATATTGGAGTTATATATTTGTTTTGGATGTATTAAACAATTAAGAGGGAGGAAATGTGATATATTTGAATTTGAATTATGTTCGCGCCAGCGCTATTTTGCCTCTTGATTTACCTACGCTCTAGCGGCGACGGTTGTAATGTTTCAAATGGGCAGACAGCCATTTGCATTGTATGTATCGTTTTCCTTTGATTAAACTCGCTCTCGCTAAAATCGCTTTTATTCATATTTTATCCAGTGAATCCCGGTATATTAAGAACATTACACTCCTGATGCTCGTCCATTCTTTCCCTGAATTTCCTACTAGTTTGACCGCAATATTCGTAGCCACAAGAACATTTTAGTTTATAAACCCCACTTTTATCCTGAACATTGATTTTGTCCTTAACGGATCCTAGTAATGCTTTAAGACTATTTTTAGTTCTAAAACCTACTTTGTAACCTCTCGATGATAGAATTTTGCCGATTTTATCCGAAATTTTCCCATAATAAGGTATACTTATCCATTGCTTTTCTTCTAAATTTACATCTTCCCTGGCCAGATTGGAAACTTTTTCCCTACTCTTTTTTCTAAGAACATTATCACATAAATGGTATCAACGAGATCTCCTCCATATCCGTTACTAGCCGCTATGCTTTTGATAATGGATTTTTCTTTTGATAAATTTTGTTCACTCATTGGAATAGACAGTGCTCGGTTAATCATACTATGGAAGGCTGCATGCTTATGGAATAAAGGGTGATTTGAATTGATGGATAGTTATATCAATATATGTATCTTTTCTATAAATTGAAAAGTCATGCTTTTCGTTTACCAAAGAGTTGGATAGATCTAAAAAATTGAGTTTATTTCCGCCGAATTCGAGTGTAAATTTGATAAAGAGATCTAATTTATTGATTTTTTCGTGAAAAGAATTTAGTTGTCTTTCTGTGCCCTTCCATAGAATGACAATATCACCGACATATCTATACCAATAGAGAAGATCATTTGTGTTACAAGTTGTAAATATTTGTTGCTCAAGATAATCCATGCAAATATCTGCAAGCAGAGGAGATAAAGGAGAGCCCATAGCAACCCCTGGCTGTGTATAACATTTCCCCTCAAATAAAAAATAATTTTGATCCATTCAAATAGACATCAAATTAAACAATTCGTCCTTTTCGAAAATATTAAGTTTAGAGGCGTGAATCAGCCTGCACACCACATCTTTGCATCTAGCTACATCGATATTGGTGAACCGACTAACCACGTCAAAAGATGCAAGTTTAGCATTTGGAGGCATCCGAATGACCTTAATTTTAGAGACCAAACCATAGGAATTTAGTACAGTATGTTGAGGTCGAAAGTTGATTTTGTTTCTGCAGAGATGCACACACAGAGATAAAGAGAGAAAGACACGGAACAAAAGTTGTTCAGAATATTTTAAAACGTAAAATGCGAGTGGAAATTTTACCACTGTAAAAAACAACAGCCGTTTGATTTTAGTGGAGACCACAACTTTTAAATCTCTCGAAAGTGAAAACAATGCTTCCACTACCTCTAGGTAGACTTGGGAGCAATTTAAGAGATGGAATTTAGCATTTAGGTACCAACACTTTACTAGTAGATTCATCGCACGGACAATAGTTAATAAACTCTATTTCGCAACGTTATAATAAATTCCATTGGAACTATTTCACCTGGTAATTCCAATGTTGGCAATATATCAGCAGATATTTACAACGAGGCAGGTTTATTATACGAAGGCTAGTGGTGGGGGGTATGACGGTGCTCTTGAACGCCAAGTATGTATTATGTATTCCAATATTATCTAGCGATTTTTTATGGAATTTCGAGCTTGATCGTCCATTCAATAGATCCGCTAGTAGCGCGTGATTTCTCTATATCTAGCGATTTTTAATGGAATTTAGAGCTTGATCGTCTATTCAATAGATCCGCTAGTAGCGCGTGATTTCTCTATATCTAGCGGTTTTTAATGGCATTTCGATCGTCTATTCAATAAATCCGCTAGTAGCGCGCGATTTCAATTAGCAATTCGAAGGTTTTTGTTCGATGTGCAAAGCCCTAGGTATGGCTACACTTTGCGCTTCCGTCTTTCAATTTTCAACTTGCGTCTTTCAACTTGCGTCTCTCAACTTGCCTCATGGGGCATGCCTCCCACGCATGCTCGAGAGGCATGCGATTCCTGTCCATATTTGCGGGTCAGTTTCCTTTCAACCTCCTTTCGCGATGGAGTCAGCAGACGATGCATGTTTGCTACTTTCAATAAGTGCGGCATTCGTGGTGATTGAAAAAACAAGAAAAAAAAGAAAACGCGGGGGAAGAAGCGATCCATGTGAATGAGTGACTATTTGAAAACTCGGGACTACAACATTTTGAAAGAAGTGAATGCAGATGATGCTTTGTTCAAAAACTTCACTCGACTGTCGAAGGATAACTTTCATTCATTGTTAAATCTGACTCGGAACAAAATTGAAAAAAGGACACACGTTTCCGTGAAGCTATACCTCCAGAATATAGGCTGGCAATCACGCTGAGGTTTTTGGCCAGTGGTGATTCGATCCAGTCTCTTTTCTATCTATTCAAAGTGTCCAAACAGAGTATATCAGAAATGATACCCATAGTTTTGAAAGCCATAGTTGAAGCTCTATAGGATTACATCAAGGTAAGTGCGAGTGTTTTTATCCCACAGAACATGTGATTTTCTATAATCCTCGATGAACTCAAGCATTTCCTTCGCGGTATTATTTAAATCCGTGGTGACAGACATCATACAATATAATAACAAACTTGAAGACGGCACTTTTCCCCACGAAAACTCATGAACGGTTTGACGCAAAGAATTCCAACCCATGCGGTTCGGCATGCGCTGCCCCTTTCGCTACGTTCAACACCCCCGTTCATCTCGGAAGAGGCATGCGCCTTGGTCTTCATCACGTGCGTCACTCCTTGCGACATGACGCATGCCTCATGACGCACGAAAGTTGAACAAGTGTAGACACACCTAGGGAAAGCAAACTATTCTACTTACAGCGTTGCGGGTGGTTTTAATCGATTCTTTGGGATTAAATTTATCATTGACAAGCAAATAATCATAACTGTTACTTAGAAAGTTTTCCAGATCTCGATTTTTTTAATGTTTAGCCCTTTAATACAACCTTTTAGGGTTGATGAAAATTGTTGCCGAGCTTCTAGGACCATCTGGACCCTAAATGTGATTTTTATCACAAGTTTCATATAGTTTGGTCTAGTATTTTCGGAAAAAAGCCGCAGACGGCGGACGGACGGATTTTTTTTTTTAATTCGATTTTTGGATTCTACGCATCATGAAACGTAAACCAAAAAAATTTCAAGGGGTGTTATTATTATTTTTTTATTTTATTTTTATTTTTTGTCAATTACAAAAGTTTGTTATTGAAAATAATAAACCAAAACTGGCGAAGGAAATTGATCTCCAGGTTGCCTACATTGTTCTAAAAAGTCGTGACGTGTGTTCAAACAATCAGAGAAAGGCGATTTTACGACGCCGTATATTATGTCTTTGGAAGCCGTACGAACCGTTTAATATCCACTTCGGAATAGGTATTTTTACACGCGCATTCCACATCTCCACATCTCTAGAGATTATGAGGTAAGTCTATATCGCACTGTTGGTTCACAAGGGGCGCAACTCAAAAAATGGCATTTTTGAGTTATTTACACTGTTAAAACCACCAGAACGAGATCTACATGCAGGTACAAGAGGCGTTTTGATAGTACCAACTATTGCCGCTAGAATGCACAAAGAGTCCCTGTTGCATTTTTAGAGTTGGAGGGAATTGATCAATAACAAGGGGCGCAAGTCAAAAAGGTTTTATGACAGTTTGTAAGCGCCTACCTAGGTGTCCACCCCTTCCAGCTAGAGTTGCTAATTGCATGTGTCCTTTACTTCATTTTAGTTTGTTTATGGTTCATTAATTACTCACTTACCTTCTCTCTTTTGTTTTACTATTTCTAATAATGAACCTTAGTATTTTAGTTCGAGTTATGGACTCAGTTGTTGATTTCGAAGTTTTCAGGATAATTTCCATGTACTTCCATGCTCATGGTACTATGCAATGTAAGTCTGAAAAGTGTATTGTGATTTTTCTAGTTCAATATAGCAGAAAATTTTGAAATTTCGAGGTTTAAAAGTCATTAGAATATAGAATTACTAAGTTTGTGAAACTTCAATCTTTGAACTAGGAATTTTGTGATCTCATGAGTCATTAGACTGTACAGAATAGGATGTGGATGTTCCATTGTTAAATAAAAAAGTACCTATATTAGTACATTTTTCAAAGATTATTTGTCATGATTTCAGCGCCAATTTAATTTATTACTTAATAATGCACTGTTTTCCTTCTCTAATTATTATATGCAAAAGTGGGAAGGGAATGGGCCCAACTCAAAAAGACAGCTGGAGTGATCAAAATACAATGGGCGCAACACCAAATTTAATCATTTTTCGGGTTTTTTTTTTTTTTTTTTTTTAAAGTAAAATTGGTTATGAGTCATCCAAGACCTAGTGCCATCAAAAGTTCAGTAGTTTCCTCACAAAACGCAAAAATAATTAAAGAGCTAACCTATATAGCAGCGACACAATTGAGGTGAGAAGAATTGCAAAAACTTTGAAAGCGTTTTCCCAAAAACTACATTTTTTGAGTTGCGCCCCTTGTGAACCAACAATGCGATATAATGTATAGACCTTTCACCTTTATACCCACCTTTATACCACTCCACTGCATTGAATGTACGTATTAATTGAAAACAAAGCAATGTGACATGAAATAAGGTTTTGCTTCCGAGTCTACCTATACGTAGCGGAAGCATTGTTTTCACTTTCGAGAGAAAAATTTTGGTTTCCAAAATCACAGTTTCCATCCGCAATTTAAGTTTTACACCATTCTCGACAACTTTGGTTCCGCGACTATCTGTCTGTGGTGAGTGTTTTTGTGTATCTCTATCATGTGCCCACAAATCCTTTTAAAAAGCTTATTTTCCCAGCTCCCATCCGATTTGGATGAAATTTTCAGGGAATGTGCGAGCTAGGGTGTCCCCTATCAGTTTTATCATTCCTGACTCCACTTCACTCTGCGCATGCGCTAACTTAAATTCTTCCAAGCATCATTTCTCACGCCCTAGTCGTCCGATCTCGCTCAAATTTGGATGATAGTTGAAGTTGACTGTTTGATCATCCCATATCAATTTCAACACGACTGTATCGTTAATCGATGAGAAATCCTTTTAACGACCAATGTAAAATCCTTGTAGCGACCTTAATTTCCACAGTTTTCATCCAATTTTGATGAAATTGTCAGGGAATGTGCGAGTTAGATTGTAGATGGTCCCGTAACTATTTCATTTTTCTCAACTCATCAGTTCATTCTGCACACGCGCAAACGTAAATTCTACTAAGCATAATTTCTTACGCCCTAGTCGTCCGGCGTCTCGCTCAAATTCGGATGATAGTTGAAATTGACGAGTTGATCATCCCATATCAATTTCAACACGATTGTATCGTTAATAGATGTTAAATCCTTGTAACAACCAATGTGAAATCCTTGTAGCAACCTTAATTTTCACAGTTTTCATCCAATTTTGATGAAATTGTCAGGGAATGTGCGGGTTAGGATGGTCCCGTACCTATTTTATTTTCCTCAACTCATCAGTTCATTCTGCGCATGCGCAAACGTAAATGACATTGAGTTTCTTTTTTTCTTTCACAATTGACAAGATATGACGTTTCACGCTATTTCTAGATTTAGGTACTCTTTTTCCGCTATGGAATTTTTCAAGATCATTTAAAACTTTTCAATGATGGGTAGTCCAAAAATGATTGGATTATTTTATTTGTGATTTTTATTTGCTTAAAACATAGTAGCAGGCACCCCGTAAACGCTCTTCAAGTTTCACTTCGATATATCAAAAATTGTAGGAAAAAGTTAGGGGGGGGGGGTGTTACTTATTTTGAAGGGAATGCTCAGATTTCATTCTGTTTTGGCTCAAGTCGGAGCTTGATATCGCTGGTCTTTCTCCGTGTTTCAGAAGAAACAAAAGAATAGGGTGCATCCCATCTCTATAGGTCAAAGGAATGGAAAGTCAAGTATCACTTTATTGGCAACAATAAATATAAAGTAATAAATACGAAAAAATTCAATGAATTAAAGAATTAAATATACTAAATTAGATAAATTAACAAATTAAATAGGTACCGTTGCCCACCGAAGAATAAGTTAAAAAACTTGTGCTCCCCAGTGGAGTTCAGTAATAAATAATATCAAAGAATTGTTGTCAAAGTAACAATAAAATAGTAGAAATAGTGAACAAATTTCCAATAAAAAATTAATACATTACGTTAAATTGATTCTGAAAAGAAGGTCATACATAAATATATATATATATATATATACATATATATATATATAAATATATATACATATATATATATATATATATTTATTTATTTATTTATGTATGACCTTCTTTTCAGAATATGTATTAATTTTTTATTGGAAATTTGTTCACTATTTCTACTATTTTATTGTTACTTTGACATAAATTTAACGATATATATATATATATATATATATATATATATATGATGAAGGATGAAAACACTCGCGTGTAATAGTATTTTGAGGTGTTACAGATGGTCGGAAAATATAGGAAACAGATAAATAAACCTTACAAAATTGAGAATATTTCGCCGTATCGGCGTCGTCAGCTCTAGTGAAGAAGTCACTAAACGAAAGCGAAGGGCAGACGCAATTAGTAATACTACTTAAACATGAAGAATTCGAGTGAAATTTTATTTCAGAGTACCGATGAAAATTTCTATTATCTATCGAAAATCGAAGAATGGATGTTTTATCTACGTTCAAATATAATTTATTTAAGCTAAACCATTGTTTAGGTACCTAATAGGTGTTTAGGTACCTACCTAATCATGAGATATAAGAGAGTTCCTAGTGCTTTACGGTCACTGTAGATACGGCCCGTATTGTACAATACGGTGGATGTTTCACAATACGGTTCCGTATTCGACCGGATACATACGGTGGCTGAACGATCCGTTCCAGACGTATTTCAGTCCACCGTATTGTAATGTAACCTGCCATCAGGGTAACAGTGTTTCTTCTGTAATTAGGCAATTCGTGTGTTTTCGTTGACTGATATTTTATTTTAGGTTATACTCCGTGTTCCAATTAAACTGTGATTTATTTTGAATGGTGCCAAAAATATGCTATAATTGTAGTTGGTGTTCCAGTTGTTAGCTAACCTGATATTGAATCATATGACTGACTAGACCTACCTAGTAAGTAGGGTGAAAATTGTATACCTACTCGTTTTAGGAACGTGATGTTGTTAAAAAGTAGTAATCTTAACCAAAGACTGTGATATATTTTGTGAATAAAAGTTTAAAGAAAAGATGAATTTGTTAAAACGTATACCTTGCGCACTTTTTAGTTTCCTTACTTAATTCGAAGGGTGAAGGGAAAGTTTTGCAATCAACTTGAAAATAAGTTTCTGAAACTCATGATAGGGTGATGTTTTGTTCAACCTGAACCCATTATTCATTTCATACAAATAGTGTTGTAAGTAGGTACTCACGTATTTATATAACTCGTGTACACGGTTGTGATCTTACAGTACGACATTTAAAAATTCCAGTTTCGGGGTTGGGTTCCTATACGCAAGAGGTACTGTTGATAAATAAGCTTATAATAATCCTTCGGTTTGCGAAAAAACATCGTTTTCAGCACTTTTTTGTTTTGCCTTTTCTTTAAATGACTTAAGGGATTTTGATGATATTCACAGGAATCACTCTTCTCTGGTTAGAAACGATATCCAATACCGCCTCGTACCTTATTAATTAGCAAAGACCCTTAAACAACAAAAGGAAGGTGAAAAACTTAATTTTTTGTTCAAACAAACATGTCCAAACAATTAAGCTAAGAACTGCTATGGTATGACAAATCGACTGAAAACGTTGAAAAATATTTGAAACTTCTACCTAAATTTGAATAGATTCTAACAGATCAGTGATATGTTGCTATTTCCTAGAAATACTACTGTGCTAGAAATACACTACATTTCACACTAATAGGTTTCAGCCTGATGGCGTAGGTACCAAATGACCACTAGGTCAGTTTGACTTTTGAAAATAGTGTTCAAATCGAATGCTCTCTATATCCGATCCGGGATTCAATGCCAATCTAAAAAGTAGCACCCTTATTAATTAAGAAAATAAATAATTAAATTTCCATAGATTCCCACAATTTTCACTACCATGTCCTGGATTTCCTTCAGTTTGTTTGGTTGGTCAATACGAGAATATTGGATTAATGAATGCGAGAATACGGGAATATTTGAAAATAAAATAAAATCCCAAAAACATAATAGATTTGCCGTCTTCTTCATCGTCCTCTCCTGGTTATGTAGGAAAATCAAATCAAATCCAAGTTCAAAAATGGAAAGACCATTCCACTAAAGCTCGATTTTGGGAAGGTCGCTTTGACACAGAACAGGTCGATGACGACTTGACTATATTTTGTTAATTTTCTATAATAAAGAAATTACAATAACTCAAAAGGAAAAAAAGGTTCTAGATAAAAAACTTTCTAGAAGAAACTAGTCGGACCGAACTATCTACAATGTTATGCGGTAAGATTTGATTAGGAAAATTGAAAACAAAATGTAGGGAAACGTAAATACATTTTTATTTACAGATATTTAGGTAGGATAGAAACGCCATGTTGACGATAGGAAACAAAGTTCGCATTACTGCGTTAAATATTCTTGCAGAGTGATAGAAATAGTTAATAGAAAAATAATCACTTGACTGGCTACCATATAAACGTATGACAGTTTGTAAGTAACACTGCTACTGTGTACACCCCCCCCCCCCCCCCCCCCCCCCAAGATCTTGTAGCTGCAACTTCTGATTTTTCGAAGAAAAAGACCTTGAAGAAGAAATTCTTCAAGAAAAGATTCCGTATTGCTCACGGAGTTGGCGAGGCGGATTCCTCGAAGTCTCCTGTTCAAGAAAGCCCTCAAAAGCCACGAAAAGCTCAACAGCAGATAACACACCATTCACGTATAACTCCGCGAAATCTTCGAGGTCGTTCATTGTTGGTTCTTATAAGAACCTTTGAAATAGAAAATAAAGAGAACTGGGTAAAAATTGAACGAAAAAAAGCACGAGAAATAAAGGAAATGAGTGAGCTCGAGAAATTGAAATAGCGATGGATTTAGCGTTACAACTAAATCCGGTGAGGATTTGATGTGACTTTAAGGTGCGGTGAATTTTTCTTAACTGTGGTTAGCATCCAGTCACTCGCCCTAACCGTTCTCGTTACGGCTCGCCGTATTGAGACCGCCGGATCTACTAGGAACTCTCTATAATGTAAACTTCATCCGATTGATCTGTGGACTTTGACGTCTACAAGAAAGTGTTATCGCTTATTTGTTTTGAGGTGGGTAATTCATTGAATTGAATCATTGAAACCTCTGACTACATTGCAGAAATGTACATTGAAGGTATGCTTAAAAAAGCCCAAAACATTCAGTTCGGTGGAAGTATTCAATTTAAGCAAAAACTTCTCAATCAGGCAGTTGTTCTTTAAAAACCTGTTACTATATTATTATAAACATCCTGAAATAATTTCTGCTGAAACAGGACACGCATACCCAACAAGATTTCGCTTGGATGGTAATGTTACAAACCCTCGTACAAAAACAACTCTGTTTACAAAAAACCCTCGCTATTTAATACATGTAGTGCACAAATCTTTACCTAGAGTTCTGAAATCACCTTTCAACAGTAACCGAGATGGGTAAAAAAAGCTTGTATACTCTTGGTTGATTTCAGTTGGTTACATCCCCTTAGAAAATATTATGGCTAGTACTTATGTAACAAAATAACCTGGTTCCATGTTGCATTCCAATTATGTACCTACTTTAGTTTCTATAGACCTATTTTCGTCTTTTAGCGAATTTTTTAAGAAAATTAAGCTATTGCTCTCCCCTCCAAATTTGTAGAATGTGAATTTTTGAAAAAAAATTATGCAGAAATCCGTTTCAGGCTATTCTGAATCATATTCTGAAGTTTAACGAATTTTTTAGCGAATTTCTCAAGAAAATTAAGCTATTGCTCTCCCCTCAAAATTTGTAGAATGTGAATTTTTGAAAAAAAATTATGCAGAAATCCGTTTCAGGCTATTCTGAATCATATTCTGAAGTTTAACGCATTTTTTTATGTATGTATATATGTATGTATGTATATATATATATATATGTATGTATGTATGTATGTATGTATGTATGTATGTATGTGTCATTCCAGACGATAACTGTCCGTAGAATTGTGCTAGAAACTTCAAACAAATTTTAAAATGTTAAGGGCACAAAACGAAAGTTCAAGTTCGTTGGCCAGCTTGATCGGATTACATCTTCGGGTTGAAATTTTCAAAAATGTAGTCAAAAATGTCAAAATAGCCTGTTTTTTGCGATTTGTCGTGCGAAATAATTTTTTCAGCATACTAACAAGTGGTATATTCGGAATCAGCGTAAAATTTCCTATAAGAATATGTATCAAGTTTTCAAAAATTTCAAAGTTGAAAAATCAGTCAAAAATCGAAATAATGCCGTTCGCTCGTTGTAAAAATCGGTAATATTCTTCAAAAATTCGCGCATGGGGTCATGCTGCATGACTGGACTTTTTTTTTTTTTTCATTTTCTTTTTCCTGTATTCTGAGGAATCGCCCCGTGTTGTACTGCTTTTGAGCTGAGTTCCGACTCTTGTCGGCAGCACGGGCTTGCCCATTGCCGACAATAAGTTGACAACACTAATATAAATAATGGTGTGTTTAATTTCCTATTATTATGAAGTTTATTATTTTCATTTTATTTCTGTGATGTCAATAAATCATTTATCTATCTATCTATCAATTAATTTCTCGTCTGGTCCCGGCTGGGCAGCCCCACCACGCGTCGGATTTTCTGACTCTCATTTTGCTTGAGTTGCTAATCCAGCTGAGTTTGTGTTTGCCCTCGTCTCGCATATAATTGGCTGGTAATTCAAGCTGCTAGTGGACGATGAGAACGAATGTTTCCACTTGACAATGAGATGTGAAACAGGAAAATCGTCCTACGTAAGTGAGCCAGAGTGGAGGTTTGCGCAATTTATATTTACCGCCTTAATCGAGATCGAAGCAGATTTCCGGGCTCAAGGCTAATTATCCCCGATTTAGTGATAATTTTTTTCCCCCACTAGGTGATAGCACTATTGGGGGAAAATTTATTTCCGAAACTGTGACGAAACGGCTAATCCGATTTCGGTTCTGAAATTTTCAATGTAAACTACTTAGAATTGATGTGACATTCTTATTTATTTATTTTAATCATTGAACATGCTTTAGCCTTGGACTAACTAGCGAAAAACGTTACGCGGATGTGTCACGAAATTTTTTCTTTTGACATTCAAAATGTCTTAGTGGACGGGTCAACCGGAATTTTGTTACGGACATTTTGTTACGCAAAGATAAAAACGTCACGCAACCTATAAACAAGTTATGTGTTGTTATGCTTGTGCATACTAGCATTGAAATTACTGAGACATTTTTTCATAAGAGAGAAAGTATGTACGAGCGGCCTGTTTTCTTATGATTTTAACGTACAACCCCGTACGTACCCCGTTGCTGGGGAAATAAAACTTCTTTTGTGTTTATGGGACAAAAATCGTTCTCCATTCGTTGGAAAGCTCTCGATTTATCACGAATTTCTTTCGTACTTGTTAGCGAATTAGTTAAGAAAATTAAGCTATTGCTCTCGCCTCAAAATTTGTAGAATGTGAATTTTTGAAAAATTTTTATGCAGAAATCCGTTTCAGGCTATTCTGAATCATATTCTGAACGCATTTTTTTATGTATGTATGTATGTGTCATTCCAGACGATAACTGTCCGTAGAATTGTGCTAGAAACTTGAAACAAATTTTAAAATGTTAAGGACACAAAACGAAAGTTCAAGTTCGTTGGCCAGCATGATCGGATTACATCTTCGGGTTGAAATTTTCAAAAATGTAGCCAAAATTTCAAAATAGCCTGTTTTTTGCGATTTGTTGCGCGAAATAATTTTTTCAGCATACTAACATGTGGTATATTCGGAATCAGCGTAAAATTTCCTATAAGAATATGTATCAAGTTTTCAAAAATTTCAAAGTTGAAAAATCAGTCAAAAATCGAAATAATGTCGTTAGCTAGTTGTAAAAATCGGTAATATTTGTTCGAAACAGAGACTACAGTTTGTCTGTCAATTTCTTGCTGTGGGATACTAGATTCGAATGCAACTGACTTGATATCACTCGTAATATAAAGCCTCATCATCGATTGGCTGTGGAAATACTTTTCTTTCATATGACGTCGGTATGTTATTTTATTTTATGTCAAGATTTGATGATGTTATGGTAGTATACTGTTAAGATTTCAACTGCCTTCAATACTGACCACATTGGACATCGAAATCTATGAATATTTACCTACATTTGTCTTTAAATCTACAAGATTAGTTTAATAATAATAAAGTATGAGTACCTCCTAATTATTTTTAATAATTTGATTCCATGTTTGTCTATCAAAATCATAAACTAAAATTTCTCTACACGATAAATAGCGACTGAAATGTCGAAGATTTCTTCAAAAATTCGCTCATGGGGTCATGCTACATGACGACTTTTTTTACCTCGACGCTGAACACAGAAGAAATATTACTTCATGAGTTTCAAGGTTCAGCCGTGCTAAGGATTGTTATTTCCAATACAAATTCGTTTGAAATTTGAAAATCGGATGAATATCAAGCGAATAGTAGTGTTGTTCCGTTCGGGAGTGGATTAGAGGAATTATGAATGGAAGCGCCTGTCGCATGTAAATGTCATATCAATTTTTAGTAGGTACAACATGTGGTTTACACAAAGCTTTCGGGACGAAAATCGGGCAAGCCGTTTTGTCTCAGTTTGAAAATGGTTTCAACTCATTTTAAAGCAAAACGTGGTGGCGGCTATTAGAACTAAACCTGGGATATTTAGCCTTAACGGATACGATAAATTAACGTGTGGAAGTGTGTCTGCCTGTTCACTTGTGACTGACCCTCATAGTTTTACCTACACAGAACACGAATAGCGTCTACTAACGTCTGATTCTGGATTTCAAAAGTGATTTCACTAAAGATCAGGAGGTAGTGATGCAAGTGTGGATACCTACATGGAACGGTTGTAATTTTAGGAGAAGGTTTGAGATTAGATTTTGAAAATTTAGTCCGTTCTGAGTGACACAATCATTGCAGCTTTTCTGTATTTGGACAGCACAAGTTTATAACAAGACTTTACAACCTAAAAAACGTCTGCCAGCTGGGTGTGACACATAGCTGTCTGTTTACCTATCATCCAAATTTAAGCGAACTCGAACGACTCAGAATCAGAATCAGAAAACTGTATTCAAACACCAATGCTTTGGTACAGAATGCGTCAAAATGTATATTACAATTTTTATTTCACTTATGCGCTCTAAATTCAGTTCATATGTAATGCGTCTAATTTAAGCATAATAATACCACCAATAACACAGGAATAAATAATAAACTTTTTCATAAAAATAAACTCAACAATAATAAAAACAGATTTTACAGATATATATCACAGAATTTGAATTTGTTTATACTTAAAAACTATTCATTAGGCTGAGTACCTACTTTTATTAATATTCCTCAACACTAAAACGTCATCGGATATATAATAATTAATGATAAATAAAGGGACATCATCAACATCATCTAATTTGCAGTCATATATCAAAACTTGGTGGTAAAAAAAATCTTGAACGGCATGTAATTCAGCATCAAGGAGAATAGATTTTAGTTTTTTGACAAATGGCTTTTCAGGAATCTCACGAACACTTTCGGGTAAACAATTATAGAGTCTCACACCGGTCTGCAAAGGATTGGACTTCAAAGATTTCGTCAGTTCATTGTATAACGATATACAGGGTGTCCTACTTATTAACACCCCCCCCTTTCTAACTTCCGTAATTTGTGTGTGTATATCCTTCAGGACGATAACTCTCCTTAGGATAGAGATAAAAATTCCGTTCTCGCACCAAAAAATCAAGCTTTCCAAACGAAAGGATGAGTTCGTTGGCCAGCTCTTTTTGAGCACATTAAATTGGTCGAATTTCAAAAAATGTGCTGGGAAAAATCACTAAAAATCGCTAAAAACGGCTAAAAATCGTTAAATTTATATTTTTTAGCAGAATATTGCTCAAATTAAGTTTATTAACTATAAAATAGAACATTCAAAAGTTTATGTACAAAAAGTTTATGTTCAAACAATTTTATGTACGCAAAATTGCTCAAATTAAGTGTACCTATTAACTATAAAATAAAACATTCAAAAGTTCATGTACAAAGTTATGCTAAAAAAGTTCTTAAATTTCCATAAAAATCGCTACAAAAATCTATAAAAACTGCAAACAAAGCTAAAAATCAAAAACCTCTTTTTGAACAGCAGATTATTATTTAGAATACGGTTTTTGTCATAAAATTAATAGTTACTCCTTATACTCAAAAAACTCAAATTTGAAAACAATTTAACATTATCTAGTTAGATAATTTAAGAAAATTTGCTCATCGATCTTGCTGCATGACTCGAAGTTTTCCTTCAAGAATGTTCCTACATTATTTGAGCGAATCTAGCGTCTTAATTGCACATTATTTTTTCCTGCATTATTATTGTCTCAAGGAAACCTTTCTTGGGGTAAAAGACTAGAAGAATACGCATTGCAGAGAAGGGCTATGAGCGGGTTTGCGGGCTGAATTATAGGACACTCCCGTACTAATTTTAGTGACCTAACACTTTGCATTCGTTTTAGCTCCTCTGCCACTACATACAGGGTGGAACCGCATACGTGACAAAAAATTTTTTCAGGTGGTATTTTCAATAAAGAACCTTTGTAATCAACCAACCTTTGTCAAAAAATCAAATTTAAAAAAAACAACAACCTTCCGTCCGCCCTCCACGGCTTTTCTCCAAAAATACTCCAAACTATATGAAACTTGTGTTAAAAATTGCATTTTGGGTCTAGATGGTCCTAGAAGCTCAGCATCAATTTTCACCGACCCTAAAGGGTTTTATTAAAGGGCTAAACATTCTGAAATCGAGATCTCGAAAAATTTCTGGGTAACAGTAATAATTTTTTGCAAAGTCAATAATAAATTTAATCCCAAAGTATCCATGAAAACCACCCGCAACGCTGTACGTCGAACGGTTCGCTTGAACATCGAAAAAAAAAAACCTTCGAATTTCTAAGCGCGAGAAGATACAGAAATCACACGCTGCTAGCGGGTCTATTGAATAAACGAATAAGCTCTAAATTCCATCAATAATCGCTAGATACTGATACCTATAAATGAAACTCAAATATTCATGCTCATAACCTAGCTTTCTGGCCACGCACTTCGCAGTAGTTAACATAATATGGTTGGATAAATCGAGAGCTTTCGAACGAACGGTCAACGAATTTTGTGGGATGAAAAACGACGAAGTACCATTTCCCTAGCAACGACTCGGTTGTAAGCGGAAATCATCAGAAAACCAACCATAACGCTTTTTTCGTTTATGTGCCAAAGTAAAGACATAAAGAAAAATCAGCTGAGTGCCTGAGAAAAATCAGCTTGCATACGAGTCTGCAACACATTGGGACATTTTATGTCTTTAATTGAAGACTCGTACGAGTATGTGTTGCAGACTCGTATGCAAGCTTTAAGAGCCACTCAGCTGATCCGGACCCTGGGCATCGTCAAGTAAATGTCCTAAAGAGGCTACATACGAAATTACAGCTTCCTAGAGTGTAAAGCATAGAAATTAGCTTTAAGAGCCACTCATCTGATCCGGACCCTGGGCATCATCAAGTAAATGTCCTAAAGAGGCTACATACGAAATTGCAGCTTCCTAGAGTTTAAAGCATAGACATTAGTTTTAAGAGCCACTCATCTGACCAGGACCCTGGGCATCGTCAAGTAAATGTCCTAAAGAGACTACATACAAAATTGCATCTTCCTGGAGTGTAAAGCATAGAAATTAGCTTTAAGAGCCACTCATCTGATCCGGACCTTGGGCATCGTCAAGTAAATGTCCTAAAGTGACTACATACGAAATTACAGCTTCCTAGAGTGTAAAGTAACTATAGAAATTACCTATTAAAATTATTTAACCACCGCTTCACAAATCAAACCGTTCTCTCAATATTCGGATCACCTGCTATGAATCAAATCATCGAAACTCCAGCCCAATGAAATCATCAGAAATTAACAAGCAGTTGCAATCATGTTCACAATATCAATTATTGAGAATGATCACCTGTCTGTAAACAATAATTATTATTTATATAACCATGCTCATAACTCAGCTTGTTGGCCACCCACTTCGCATTAGTTAACGTTTTATGGTTGGATAAATCGAGAGCTTTCGAACGAATGGTCAACGAATAAACGACGAAGTACCATTTCCCTAGCAACGACTCGGTTGTAAGCGGAAATCATAAAAATTATTTGGGAACAAATTTGGTAACGGTTTTCGAGTTATGTGCCAGAGCAAAGACATAGGTAAAATGTCAAAAAATCATCACTGTTACATAGAAAGATTTCAAGATCTCGATTTTTGAATATTTCAGGTGTTGATCAAACGCGATACCGACGTCACTGGCTCATCCCCGGCCGATAAATGATTTTTAAGCCAAATTTATTAAAGTTTGGTCCAATACTTTTTGAGAAATGCTTCGTACGGCGTACGGACGGATTTTTTTTTTTTTTTTTTTTTTTTTTTTTCGATCACAAAGGTTCATTATTGGAAATATATATTGAAAAAAAAATATATATATATATATATATATACGTATATTTTTTGTTCTATATATATATATATATATATATATTTTTTTTTTTTTTTTTGTTCAATTTATATTTCAAATAATGATCGTCTATAGCAACAATCAGAAAGGGCTCACCGATGGGTTTTAGGATCTAACAGACCTCAATTTAGGCCTTAATTTAAATGACTAATTAATTTCGAAAAATTGCACCACAAATTATTCTGTTTCGGCCATGGATACGAAAATTGAAACGACGCAACCAGGCCTCATGAAATCATTTCTATTCCCGTTTTCTGTGATCAAGACTTGCTCGAAATATTAGAAACAATTCTTTCATTCTATATATGTGTCTAAATTTCTTTCTCAAGAATAATTATATATAGGTATATTGAAAATAATGAACCAAAAGTGACTAAAGTCGCCCCCCCCCCCCTCCCCCCCAAGACAAATGCATTAAGAAAAGTTATAGTTAAAACGAACTCTTTCCCACAGCACAGGCCTACCGTTTGATGTTTGTAGAGATTTTTGTAAGGTAAAAATTCTAAATAAATGCAGAAAAAAAATCACTTGCCTATTGGGAAGAGGAGAAGCGTGAGGTACGAAACGACGCCGACGCAGATGAGAGCCGTTGAGAGCGACATGGCTTTTTGTGTGTGAGCCTTGTTGTGTGCGGGCTTTGTTGTGTGTGACTACAACGATCGTGACCTGAAGGCAGTCAGAGGTTCTCTCGAACTGTGACCTGAACGGAGAGCTCGGTTGATCTAATATCTGGGTCTCCCCCGTAATTGTCCCTTTGAAGAAGAGGAGACGCTCGCATCAGAAGGTTCGTTATGAGGTCCGCTGCGATCCAGTGGTAACTCGCCTTCTGCTTTTAACCCTTTAGCCGCCTTCTGGGACCTCGCGAACGGCCATTTGGTTCGGGGCGGAAGCTGTGGGGTTTCGTCGCCTATTGTGGGGAGCTAAGGTGAGGATTTGAATAGCGAAACCCCCTCCCCCCCTCCTGCCCCCTTCACCCCCCAGCTGAACTGGTTTTCGTCTAAAGGGCTGAACGACCGAACTGATTGAAGGAGATCTCAACCGCTTTATCTGTGTCGGTTTCGTTTTAGTTCACCACATTGCGAACATGAGAGAGATACAGAGAGAGAGTGAGAGAGGATAGAGTGAGAGGGGGGGAGGACAGGAGAGTGTGAAAGAGAGAGAGAGGGTGGGAGAGAAAGTGATTTGATTTGAATAACGTTTAATTGTGGAGAAATACATTTAATTAATTGACATAAGTGAGGATAGAGAGAGAGAGAGAGAGAGAGAGAGAGAGAGAGAGAGAGAGGGAGAGAGAGAGACAGAGATTCGTTTATTTCTCAATCTGTACATTATCGGACCAAGTTGCTCCGCTCTTCGTGCTATACAGAAACATTTTTACAAAATCAATATTATCAGGCTGAACGCATTAAGTCTTTTTAAACAAAAAAACAAAAACAAAATTAATTATCGCCGTATTACTTAATTTAAACCTAAATATATTGCAAATTACATGTATATACAATGCTGTAAAAATTAAAAAAAAGAAGAAAAAAAAGTAAATGAAATCTAATCTACCTTTTACGAATTTCCTTATATGTGTTTTTAAAACTGTTCAATGTCTTAGATTCTATAAATGCATCTAAATTGTCATTAAAAATTCTTGAGGCTTTTATTAAGAAGGATTTGCCATAAAAATCAGTTCTGTGCATTGGGATTCTCATCATACGATGCGCGAAGCGGGATCGGGTGGGATTTAACATAACTTGTGAGGCTTTCTGAAAATTTTTAAAAAAGTAGTGAGGTTGTTCGGATTTTAAAATTTTGTATGTTTGTGAAGCTATTTGTAATTATCTCCTAGGCTTAATTTTTAACCAATCCAATTTTTCAAAAAAAGGTGAGAGAGAGAGAGAGAGAGAGAGAGAGGGTGGAAGAGAAAGTGAGAGAGAGAGAGAGAGAGAGATTGATTGATGCATTTATTTATTAACTTGCACAAAAATAGGGTCTATTGACCCTCTCTGCCTTTTTGGCAAGAATAAATTTACAATTAGTGAGTTTAATTAATAAAATAAATCAGTCTTCTTACAAATAATTATATAAATACGAAAAAAGTGAAAATTACAGAATTTTATGTATAGTGGCCTTACGCTACAATAAATTCTATTTTTAATTAAATTTATTAATCATTATTTCTGTACCTATACAATTTTTGGGTGGTTCAATATAAATTCAAAAGATTTTCCATTAGTTTAGTTTTAAACATATTTATAGTCATATTATTGTAATCGTATAATTCAGGGTATTGATTGTGGTACTTAATAGAACTAATTATAAATGAATCTGAATATTTTACAGTATTGTGATCAGGAATTTTTAGGGTTTTGGATGCCGTTTTAGTATCTCTATTATGAGAGGTGGACATATAAATAAATTTTTCATATAGGTATGGTGGAGATTTAGTGTCAAGTATTTTAAATAGGAGCACATTCGATCTAAACTGCCTCCACTCTTTAATTTTTAACAATTTTAGTTTTTTGAAATCAGGCGTTATGTGCTTAAAGATTGGTGTTCTCGTTATAAAACGAATACAAGAGTTTTGTGCTCGTTGCAATTAAGAATTTCGTTCATCAGTTATATCCATATAAATTGTACAGCAATAATCGAAAAAAGGAAACAATAGTGCTTTTACAATACTTAGTTTTACATTTTCAGGCAAATGAAATGCTAATCTCCCAAGCTGATAAAGTCATTTGTATACTTTATTACAAACAGTAGTTACCTGTTGTTCCCTCGTAAACGAATCATCAAATAGCACTCCTAAATTTCTTCCACTATCAATATAACTCAAAGTATTTGATTCGATTTTAATCGGCAGAGAGAGAGAGAAAGAGAGACAGGGAGAGAGAGAGAGAGAATGTGTGTGTGTGTTGTCCGGCAGCAGTTGTTGTGGTGCGATCGAGCAACACCAACTGCTCCAAAACCCAGCTCATCTGCTGAGTTCGCTGCTGCACTGCATGAGTCAGTAGATAGTAAAGAACTCCGACAGTGCTCAGAATCCCCCATTTCTACCCAGTGGGTGGGATGGGCTTCAGAGGGCAGTGGGGCCCGCGACTATCGCCATTTTCACGCCATACGGGTGGCTACACTAGCCACCTCGGTGAGGTGTTCGAGTAGTCGCTGGATAGTAGACACCCTTTGCCGTGCCTGTCGGGTAAAAATGAGAATCTATATCATGTTGTGCAGCAGTGTCCTCGTACTCACGGTGGCCGCATTTTACGTCACGATGCGGTTGCCAAGCAGATAGCAGGTGCTTTGTCATCTAGCGGTTGGGATGTCGAAAGGGAGAGATTATACCACATGCCGAGTGACCGGGGCAAGAAGCCAGATATCGTTGCGATCAAGCCCGATGGGTCTGCCATAATCCTGGATGTCCAGGTTGTCAGTGGCAGCGTGGGCATGGAGCAGACCTGGCGGGCTAAGAAAAGCAAGTATGATAGAAATGATCTGCGCCAAGCAATATCTGAGCTAAAAGGAGTGGCACCTAATAACATCAAGGACATTGCCGCGACCGTGTCATGGCATGGGGTGTGGTGCGGGAAAAGCGCCACGGAGTTACTCGAGTTGGGCATCTCGGCAGGAGTACTCCGTTGTATCACCACCCGCGTCCTGAGGGGTTCTCACTTGAACTGGTGGCCATTTTATAGGGGCACTTCCTTTCATCCCATTCTTCCTCCTCGTCCTGCAACTTCCCTTATCCCTAGAGCCGGCGTCGGGTAAACCTGGTCGTCCTTCCCACTTTTTTATTTTTTTATTTTATTTGTTTATTTTTCAATTTAATGGTGTTCCCCCTCCACCTTTGAGGGGAGGTTTGTAAAAAAAATTGTGTGTGAGAGAGTATGCGGTCGTATAACACATATGGTCCCCTCTCGTATTGATAAAATCCATTTTTCTTCCCGAATTCACAAAAATATAAATAGTTAAGCCGGGAGGTGACCACTTAAGTTCACATCGTGATTAGGTAGTACTATAGTAGGCATCTTACCTGAGTATGTATCGTAGTCCCTTTCCAAGACCATCACCGCGCTTGTTACAATGTGCTATTGTAACTTTGCCCTCTGGGATCGCTCGGGAATTTCTTCCAACCGGTGACCGTAGCAGGGTTCAACAACTTATTCTTAGCAAACCATCTAGATACCTGGTGCATTCCTCTCTCTACAAAGGGTGGGAGTGATGACCAATCTCGGCTTGAGAACTTCAGGGCACCATCATCTGCGAAGTAGTATGCTCGCCCCATTTCTATGTTCATTTCGCATAAATCATTCAGGAAAATGAGGAACAAGATGGGGGATAAGGACGTTCCTTGAGGAATGCCACAAGACAGGTCTAGGAACTTACTATGTTTGTCCAAAATTTTGGTGCTTTGCTTTCTATCTTTTAGGTAAGAGGTAAACCATTTTAGCATGTTATCACGGAAGCCTAGATTTATCAATTTATACAGCAGAACATCATGGTCAACGAGATCGAAAGCTTTTTGCATGTCCATGTACACCACCGCCACAGCGTTTCCACGGTCCCGCTCTTTCACAATGTCCTCTATATGTTTGCCCAGTACAACCTCAGTTGATAACCCGCTCCGGAATCCATACTGGTTATTGGAGAGAATTTGGTGTGATTCCAGGAAACCGACTATTTGTATCTTCAGGATCTTTTCGAAGATTTTTGAAAATAATGGTAGGAGACTGATTGGCCTGTGTAGTGGATTGATATACATTTGACTGGGAGTCGGAACTCCTAGTGGCACGTTATGGAAGGTGCTAGTGCGCTGGTTATGCGGGCTAGACTCTTGGTAGTGTCCGGACGGGAGGTATGAAAAAGTACCTTCATCCGCTCGAGTACTGTTGAGCTTTTCTTGGTATGACACGTTGGGACCATAGAGTGAGCTTGTCTCAACCCGTGTTTCTCGCTATGGTCCTGTGTGATATTCTCTTATCGGAGAATATTCAGGTCTCAGTTGTATGTTTTCGTCGTGATATGAGACTGTTTTTCTGGGGTACTGAAAAATACCTTTGTCTGAGTGTGTTTGATACACTTGAGAATCATAGTAGGCACTTGAATCGGCCTGATATCCGGCCTGAGAGGGCGTATAGCCGGCCGTTGTGGGTATACTCGCATGCAAATTATCCTTCAAAGGGGTCTGCAGTGTGTTAGCTGTGTATTTTTCTTCCGATACGTGTGAGATGGGTCTGGTCCGCGTGAAGGACCGGCCGTCGTAGCGCTCGAAGTATTGAGGCTAGGCTTTATACTTTCGTCGGCACTGTCACGTGCCAGACGAGGGGGGTGATCGCGTGTCTCTGCAGACGGTGCTCGCATCTTCCATCTCGCTAAAGGGGTGGAATGAAGGGCTTCTTTCCATTTAGGAAATTTTCTTACTTCCTTTTTGGTTCTGTAAAAGAACGAGGAATACTCCGGGACTCGCGTCTAGTGTAAAACTAGAGGGTCCGCGGATTGCTCTGAAAAGAGCACTCGTAATATCAGGGACTCGCTTCGCTATGTGGTGCGAGGGTCCTCTGATTAGTTCTGAGAAGAACTCCCTTAAGCAGTTAATCAATCCGGATGAGGATATTGATTACCTGGCGAGCCCCAGCGGTCGACCAAACGAATAAGTCGGAATGGTCCGGGCGACTCGTCTCGGAATATCCCTGCGGGCGTTCGAGAGGATCAAGGATTCTCTGAACCGGGTGGTATTCCTGCCTGAAGAACGTTGGTAGGGAGTAGTATTGAAAAATACTAGACTCGATGCAACCAGAAATCTTTAAGTGAGAGGTAGAGTGTCTCGTGTTCAGATCGTGTAGAAACTTCGTCGAGGCGAGAAGGGTCATCAGATCCGGATGTAGAGAATGTAATGAGCTCGACGGGCCAGCGAATCCTATATTTATACTTGGATGCTGTATCTGATTGGCTGGAGCTTTTGGTCTCCTAACGGTTTGTTTTGAATCGGGCCGCAGCTTCCGATTTGATCATGCTGCACCTGATTGGCTGAAATGGATGCGTTCCTAATAGTCCGTTTTCGAGATGGGCCGCAGCTTCCGATTTGATCTGTTGTGCTCGGTGGGCAGAATGTGAAATGCGATCTTCCACCCCCTCTCCATAGAGCGCGTCGGGCTTTGTTTCGCCCTTGATTGATTTAGAGGTCATTATCTCGCGATACTTTCTGTTAATCCTCTGTCGTGTAAGAGGTGAATCCTCTTGTTTCACCCGTTCTCGATAGAGCCCGTCCGGCTTTGATTGCCCTTGATTGGATCTGAAAGTCATTTGTCTCAAGGCAAATTATGCGTGTCGGCCTTGCCGGCTCGTCAAGCCTCTCTCGTGTAGTGAGTGTTTAGCTTGACGAGTTTTGGCTTTCGACTAGTTTATGATTATGTATATCTCATAATCTTTTCGGCAGTTTATATTATTTTGTTTAGACATAGCCTGACGTCTTTCTTGTAAAGTTCTAACTTGTGAACTTCTTTTTGGTAGCCCTGAAAAGGGCTGGTTAAGGGTGGTGGTTATTTCACCACAGCCTGTAATTTGATACTTCGGTGCGGTTTCCAGATTTAAATATAGGGATTATAGATGATTTTTTAAATTCATCGGGGTACCCTCCATTTTCCAGAGATTTATTGAAGATGTAAGCTAATGTGGGTGCCACGTAACTGCTCAGAATTTTTATTTCCTTACCTGTGATCCCATCTAGTCCTCCGCTCTTTTTTGAATTTAATACTTTAATTGCATTTGTCACGTCTGAGGGTAGAATTTTCCGAGGGACGAATTTGTTTGGAGTCCATGGTACTATTCCCAGCCCCATTTCTATACACGGTAGTTGCGGTATTTTAGTTTTCAGTTTACTTGTGATTGTCGAGAAGTACTGGTTAAGGTCTTCTGCCATTTCTTCTGGGTCTGATTTTGTTATTCCTTCTGTAATTATTGGCCCTACTTTTGTTTCTTTGTTATGTTTAATAATGCTGTTGATTACTCTCCAAAATTTTCTCTTGTTTTGACCTGTTGATTCAATTTCGTCCCGATGATATTTGAATGTTTGTTGTTGGAGTTTATGTGTTATTTCTAGGCTAAGTTTTTTGTGTGCTTCTTTCAATTCTTTTATTCGTGGGTTTCTTGTAGTTAAATCTCTATTTTCTTGTTTCTTCTTCAAATCTTTCAATTTTTTGTGTAGTTTGTTTTTGTAGTTTACCTTTTGTATCAAGTCGTTGCTTATCCATGGATTTCGTTTTCTTTTTGATGAATTCAGTTTTTTCGTCATTTTTGATTTTTCCTTTGCATTATTAATTAATTTATATAGCTCCTTTAAAGCCTCATTGACCGTTTTCTGTTCGTACACTGTTGCCCAATTTGTTACCTTGATTTCTTCTTCAAACTTTTCAAAGTTTATGAAGGTGATTTCAGCCGGCTTTTGTTTACTACAGCTCTTTGCTTCCAGTGATGTAACTATGGCAATGTGATCCGTTATGTCGCAGTCGATACCCCTCGTAGTTCCCAATTTTTTATTCGATTTCATGAAACAGTGGTCCAGACATGTTCCTGTCGATCTCGTTGCCTCTCTAAATGTGCAAGAAAAACCATTTGCATTCAGGTATCCTTCGTAGACAACTGCGTCCCTATTTGCTTCATTAGATATATCAATATTCATGTCGCCAATGAGGAACGAGTTATTTTTCATCTTTGAGATAATGGGATCGATTTCTTTAATGAATTCTGTAACTTTTACATTGCAGTTTCTATAGCAAGCGAGAACTCCCAAGGAGGAACCGTCAGTCCCAGGAACAATGATCTCTATAATCTCCGCCGTGTTAAGGGTAAAGCATTTCACATTACATTTGACATCATGTCTAATGTACGCTACTACGCCGCCAGCTTTATTTCTTGACCTTTCGCATAGATGTGCTTCGTAACCTGGGATCTTGTATTGCAATAGCTCACCTTCAAATATCCATACCTCGGACAGTAATATTATCTGGTAATTGTTTAGGTTTGAAGATTCGAGGTATAAGTTTAACAAATCAAAATTTTTCCTCATTGATCTGATATTTACATGGAATATTTCGAACTGCGTTTGGCATGCCATGATTAGTTGGAGAATAGTATTTAAGAAATGGATGTTATTTAATATTATTTATTTGTGTTTTTACACTACTCCTCTATTTACTTATTCTAATAAACATAACGTATTGGTTAATATATTACATAGTTTTTTTTTTTTTTTTACCTACTAATGTTTGCAAAATTAAGTTGTAAATTCGAGTATTTTATGCATGCAATATAATATGATTTATATTCAGTTCTTTAATCTGAGGTCCGTAATCAGCATACAATGCGGCCGTATGTTCCTTCCAAAGTTTCGAGCGAGGCTATATGTTCGAGGCGATCATCTTGTTTAGATGCTTTGATGTACACTAATCCTCCCCGTATTTGAACTCCCTCGATATTCCCAGATTTCTTTAATGCTCGGCAGGCTTTAAAAATGATTGCAGTTTTCGGGCTCAGGTGTTCGTTCAAATAGATTAGTTGGTTTGTATTGCCGCTTTCTCTGGATTCGGCTCCTATGGTTCCAAGAGTTAGTTTAGTCTTTCGTGCTGCCACTAGTAGCTGGTCTCTCAATTTCTTTGATGTAAAAGTTTGACTAATATCGGTTCTGGGTTGTTAGTCGTTACACGTTCGTCGTTAGTTAGCCTAACTATCAAATCGGTAGTTAACAATTATTTTTACTCGAAGTCCTGAATTTTCTAAACAATTTAACATAGTTAGTACGATAATTTACGAAAATTCACTCATACAATCATATTGCATGACTGGAACTTTTTTAATTTGCTTTCCACCCTGCATGTATTGACATTTCTTTCTGAATTACTCTGAATATAGAAAATGGTTTTGAGGAAGATACATATTGAATTCTTCTAGTAAATGCATACCTATCAATGTGTGTCGAGGAATCTGGGAGCCACAGAGGGAGTTGTTTACGTCCGTGTCGTAGACTCATATGGTTCTCGTCCCGTCCCTTCAGTCCTATCCTCAGCAAAGCAAGAGAAGATGCGTAAGTATCTAAATTCATGTGAAGATAGGCATGCCTCATTCACTCCACTGGTATGTTCATTCGATGGATTATGTGCTTCTCAGAAGCCTTCGTAGAAGTATTGGGTGCGCGCTTAGCAGACATATGGAATCGGCCTCAGACGGTAGTTCGAGGTCGGTTAAGAGTCCGCATCACAATGGTTGTATTACGTGCATCCAGCATGTGTGTTAGAAGCACAAGAAGAAGATGGAGAAGTGCGGAGCTTTGGTTTGGAGACGGAGCAGCACTTTAGTTAGGCTTATAAGAGATCAAACAATGAACGATAAATAGATCAAGATTTGGCATATACCTACTAATAACATTTAATAAAAGTTCATAATATTAAATTTCCCGAAAACATCAGCTCCTAGCAACAAACTGATTTCGGAATCATCATCCCCTGCACCTGAAAGAACAATGTTTTTCTTTTGCAACTCCGCAATACATTTTGTTGAATCTAAACGAGGTTAAAAATACTCGAACTATTGTACTGTTTGCATAGAACTCAACAATATTATTTTTGATAAGTTTTTGAGTTCGCCTTCCCGAATCACAATGTCCGGTTGTTCTTTTTTTTTCGCTTACCATCTGATTCTGGCTGTAGGTGATGAAATTCAAATTACTGAAACGGGAGTGCGATTATGTTCAACGAAATTAAGGATTCTCGAGGGTTGGTCAATAATTGACACTTTCAGCTAGGTCGACGTTTCTTTGTATTTTTACAACATATGCAGGCCTACATTAACACAGAGGATGGCATGATGGACGGTTTGGTCAATTTGGTATTTGTAGTATAGCTATAAGCCTATCTCTACAATTTTCCTATCAGCATTGCAATTATTATTACATTTTATTCATGCATTTCATTAGTAAGTAAGTACCTACCCCCCCCCCCCCCCCCCCCCCTGTTTGTATATTGCCAAGTTTTATTGACTCTAGAATCTAAATATGGACCAAATTGTACCATCATGTTATCCTCTGTGTTAATGTAGCCCAGAATATGTTGTACAAATACATACAACGAAACGTTTGCCTAGTAGAACGTTTCAATTGTTGACCAACCCTTGAGAATCCTTAACTTTAGTGGTCGAGAATGCTAACATAGATTATGTTCAACATCTTTCCTAACTAAAAGTAGCTCCTGCAATATATTGAATGCCGTTGAATACTGAAATGTGATGCGGGTTGACATAGTTTGTGTGTGCAGGCTCCTATTTCGTGTCGGAGATAAATGGGATAAATTTCTCTCGATCACGAGGAGTGGGCTGTACTGATATATGAGGTGCTTCACCGCAAAAGGGCATATAATTATCCAGTTTTGCTGATTTCCCAATATTCGCAAAATACTGTTCAGAACATACCATTAATGATATATTCATGAAACCTTTTTCAGCTTATTCATCTGAACTTATAAAAATAAAATGGACAAAGAAAATGAATAGGATGTTGAATTTTGAGGCGGAATTGTGGTGCACACTTTTGAATATGGAACCTTTTGTCATGCCCAAGAGGATAAAGGACGTTTTGTCACAACAACATGGGGATACGGGCTATTCTGAAAAAATAACACGATGAACTTCAGTTGTGAATCGACTTTTTTTTTAATTCTAAAACAATGAATTATTGACACACAAAAAAAGGCTGTTTTTTAATAAAAAGATTTTAACATAGTTAATGAAAATTTTGAATTTAATATAATTAATTCAAACTCTTTCAAGAAGACTTTCTTCTTCATGCCCTTCACATATTTCTTCTTCGAACTCTGAAACTGAGCCCTCAGTATTTGCAGCAATCAAATCCTTTTAAAAGGAGCATCTCCTAAGGTGCCCCAGTCTGCACCGAAGTGTTTTTCAAAAAGTTTCTTGCCTTGGGTGCTTTAAAGGTAACACCAAAAGGTATTTCATCAGGCAGCCGGACGTCATTGATTTTGACAACTTTTTTCGCCACCATTTTGCCATTATTAGCCATCTGACCGGAACATCATTTTGTACCCTGTTACATGGAACATCAGTCATAATGACCGCTATTACGGAAAAGACGATTTATTATCAGTTGTTTTCTTTTGTTGGAAATTTTAATCTTTGTCAATCAATGTTTCCTCTTCACTAACTACTTGGGGTTATAAACGAGAAACCGTACTCGGCCTCTGAATGGTACTAGCGTCTCATCAATCGTCATGTGGGCTCCTGGCGAATAATTCGTTTGATAGTTTGAAATAAAGTCAGTGAAAATTTCTGAAATGCATGCCGCCTTATCTGTTTTTTCTCCCTCTGCTCTGGTAGTACCGTCATCGAACCTCAAAGCTTTGAAAAGAACTGAACACCTTTTTTCAGTCATTATGGCTTGAAATATTGGACGCCCAGAAATGAAGGGCTTGAAAATAAGGGAGCCAGTGATTCGCGAGATGATTCGAAAATGGAACAAAAAACCGTTACTCCAAAAAGCGCATCTATTTCGTCTCGGGTTGTGTCTTTATAACAGACATCATCGGAGTTTTGTATTTTTGAACGCATTTGTTCCAATTTTGTATTGGTATGAGCCACGATTTTGTCGGCCATTTCTTGCGTAATGAACAAACGCAAAACTTGTTCTGGAGTAGGTTTTGTACCTAAAGCTAGCGCAAAACCAATCACTTTCTCCAGCCGTACTTGGTGCAGACAGAACATCCGTCATTATGACCGATATGAAAATCGTGATGCAGTCAGAACACCCGTCATATTGACCTGTATCTGAATCATGTTCCAGATGGAATATCGGTCATAATGACCCACTAGGTTTCAAAGAAAAATTACTCACTGCTGAATGACGAGTGACAGCATCTCATTGAAGCTACCTGCGTGGACACAGTGAACCAACTGAAGCTGTCACAGAAGGCCAGCTCACCGGTAACGACAGTAGCTCCCTGAGCGGTGATTAAGTAAATCATATCCGTCAAAATTACGGATGTTCCGGTCAGAGGGTTAACGTGGCTGTTGTAACTTACTTCTCCCATTAAGAACACATTGAGTTGCCGAGATTTAGTTAGAATAAATCGCTTAGCTTAATTGAATTTGAAGTGCCAAGGTGTCGTTTTTTGAAATTGGTCTCTACCATGGTTTTCCAATCGTAAACCTTCAAGACATGACCCATTTTGAAGACAGTGCAACACTCTGAAAATGCAGATTCATATTCTGAAGGTTTGACCATTACTGGTCGTTTACGCAATTTTGTTAGATTCTTGCATTTGAAAGACTTGTTGAAATGGCCGCAAGTTGGGTACATTGGGGGACCTGAGGGGCCAAGCCTGAAACAATATGAATCCATTTTACGTAGGTATATTCTGTGTAGAATAATCTATTGATTCTGAATCAACAAGAACGTAAATTAATAAAGCTTGGCTGTCGTGGATAACGAATAATAACTATGGTATGCATAGGTACTTACTTTTTTTTTCTTTTTTTTTTTTTAATTTTTTTCAATATTCCTCATCCATTTGATACGATCTCCGGGATTACGCCTGGCTTTTCCAGGTTCTGAAGGCGTTACATTAACATCCATAAATATATTTAAAAACAAACTTAATTACAGCAACGAAACTAGTGATCAAACCAGACTGAAAACCAATGATAAAACAATAGGAACGATAGAAAACATACACAGAACTTCTAACTTCAGTTATACATTAGAAGCAATGTCGTATACATTGGTCGAACGGATATGGAATCTTCTGCCGCACCAGCACTCACAATTATAGAAACTTCTGCAGCAACAAACAATGTTTGAGACCGCTTTTAACGAGGATAAAGCTCGTTTTGACGAACTCGTGATACTACAGCACATGCGTTGGGCTACCAAGAATGAAAGGAAAGCATTACTTAACTCATTTTTTCTTCAAAACGGATAGGTATTGGCCCTTTTGCAGTGAGGCGCCTCATATATTGCTTCCGAATCTACCTGTAAGATGGTGTTAGCATAGTTTTGGCTTTCGACAGATGAATTTCTTTCTTTTCTCCTCCGAAACCGTAATTGCTTCCGAGTCTACCTAGAGGTAGCAGAAGCATTGTTTTCACTTTCGGGAGAACAAACATTTTTGGTCTTCAAAATCAAATTTTCCACTCGCATTTTACGTTTTAGACCATTCTGAACAACTTTGGTATCCATGTTTGTCTGTGTACGTGTGTATGCGTGCGTGCGTGCGTTCGTGCGTGCGTGTGTCTGTCTATCTCTGTGTCATGTGTCCGCAAATCCTTGTAACAAGCTTATTTTCCACAGCACAGTTTTCATCAGATTTGGATGCAATTTTCATCGTTTCTGTCAGTTTCATCGTTCTTGACTCAATACCTCACTCTGCGCATGCGCAAACATAAATTCTACCTAGCATCATTTTCTCACGCCCTGGTCGTCCTATCTCGCTCAAATTTGGATGATAGTTGGGGGATGACGATTTGATCATCCCATATCAATTTCAACATGATTATATTATTAATAGCTACTGCGCATGCGCAGTACCGACCTTGGAAGAAGACGACTTGATTACCTCATATCAATTTCAACACGAATGTATCATTAATAGCTCTGCTCATGCGCCAATGTTAAATACTTGTAATGACCTTATTTCCACAGTTTTGGGCGGTTTAGGTTGTAGATGGTCATACTTATTTCATTGTCTTCAACTTATCAGTTCATTCTGCGCTTGCACAAACGTAAATTACATTGAGTATAATTTTTTCGTTTTTTAATTGACCAATTAAGACAGTTCACGCTACTTCTTGATTTACTCTGTTCCGCTATGGAAATTTTCAATATCATTTAAAACTTTTCAATGATCTATACATTCATGACAGGTAAACGAGGAAGCTATGTGCCACACCCAACTTGGCAGACGTTTTTTACTTGCATTCAGTGGCGTGGTGGCCTCCCAACGCTGGGTATTTGCACACAGCTGAACGTGTGAACACCAATCGAGCAATGATCAGAAACTTTAATGTTTTGAATTTTAAAATTAAATCAGATGAAATTCTAAGAATACAGTATACAGACACCAACCGCACTCTTCTATGATTAGTAGTCTTCTGCCTAAGATTTGTCAAAATTTTGACAAACAGCTACGTCATTGCAGAACACCCCTCTCCCCCTCCCCACGCACACTTGCCCTTCCTATGACAAGCCAAGAAAATTAAATTGAGCCGATAGGGTAAAATTCGGGAGGGGGCGCCGAAGTTCTACTCTTACTTTCTCAATGCCGGTAGGGAAACTTTGTATTCGTGATTGAAGTCGAAAATTTTTTTTTCATCCAAGATCAAAATTTCTACCTACTTGATTTTTGCGTTTCAGAGCTTGCTGATCAATTTCGGTTCCGTGTCTGTCTGTCTGCCTAACATAAATCCTTGTAACGCCCAAAACTATACCAAGTTTCAGTTCATTTCCGATGAAATTCTCAGGGATTGTGCGGGTTAGCTCCTAGGCGGTCTCCTATAATTTTCAATGTCGTCGAATCAATAGTAGTCTGTGCGCATACTCAAACGTGCATTTCTCATAATGTCGATTTTTCATCATGTGTCGGTCCGATTTCGTTCAAACTCGGTACGTGATTGGGTATATGTTCTAGACAAATTCCCTTTAGATTATATCGCATGCACGTTTTAAGATTACTGGAGAGGCAGAGGATTATGATCTATTTTCTGATTTGAGACGTCAATGTCAATGTAAACTTAAATCCGGTGAGCTTTACTCCAAATACCTCGAATCTGTGGAAAATTCTATTACGGACGACGATATTAAGCCATTTTGGAATTACTTTAACTACAAGTTTGGTGGAAATGCCTTTCCTACAAACATGTTTCTGGATGATTTGACGGGTACTAAACCGCTCGAGATAGCCAACCTATTCGCTCGGCACTTTTCCTCAGTCTTCGACCAGCCGGTCTCCTTCATCCCCGAGTACCCTTTACAAGATGTGGTTTCGCTGGGCGTTTTGTCGGTCTCCGAGAGGGATGTTCTACGTGAGCTTGAGGGGTTAGACACTGGAAAGGGTATGGGCCCAGACGGAGTACCTCCGGCGCTGCTCAAACTCTGCTCATCTTCTCTATCTTGTCCCCTCATGCATCTCTTCAATTTATCCCTTTCCAGTGGCATTTTTCCCGATCAATGGAAGACCTCGTTCGTGACACCTATATTTAAAACTGGGGATAGGAGTTGCATCAAGCAGTACCGCCCAGTGTGTTCACTATCAACAACACCTAAAATCTTGGAAAAGTTGGTGGTTGCCCAGCTCACCGCTGAGTTCTCGTCATTCTTGGTGAATGAGCAGCACGGCTTTATTCGGAGGAAATCGACGGTCAGTAACTTACTGGAGTTTCAGGACTTCGTGATGGCGGGTTTTCAGCGGGGCCAACAAACTGATACCATCTCGACGGACTTCGCCAAGGCTTTCGATAAACTCTCACATCGGCACCTATTGTCCCTTTTGGGTTCGCTGGGAGTGCATGGGTCGTTCCTGAATTGGATTTCCAGTTATCTAACTGGGCGACGTCTTTCCGTGAGAGTCAAAGGGGCACTTTCAGCTCCCTTCTGTGCCACCTCTGGTATTCCCCAGGGAAGTCACCTCGGCCCTCTATGCTTCCTCTTGGGAATAAATAGTGTCGTCCAGGTTCTCCGCCCAGGGGTCAGGTGCCTGTTGTTCGCCGACGACGTGAAGCTTTTCTGTCACGTGAATTCGTTGGATGATTGCAATGCCTTGCAGGAGTCTGTCCGTCTTCTGGAAGCGTGGTGTACTAATAACCACCTGTTTCTGAACCCTTCCAAGTGCTCGGTAATTTCGTTCCATAGAACAGATGATCATCTGACTCATGACTACAGCCTCTGTGGTGCTCCTCTTATGAGAGTCAAGGAGATTAGGGATCTGGGAATTATCTGCGATGAGCAGCTCAACTTCAATAAACATGTAGAGGTTGCGGCAGCAGGTGCAATGAAAACCTTGGGTTTCCTTAAAAGAAATACCAGAGAATTCACCAAAGTTGAGCCAATCATACTTTTGTACAAGGCCCTGGTGCTACCGAAATTGGAGAACGGTTCCCAAGTGTGGTCTCCCTTTCATTCCTCCCACAAGTATACTCTGGAGTATTCAGCGGAGATTTCTCCGCTACGTAGCCTACAAGCTTGGTGTCCCGTCTCCTGAGATAGACTACGATTCTCTGCTAAGCAGATGCCGCCTTCAAACCTTGGAAAAGCGCCGACTATTATCGGATGTATCCTTCCTTCATAAGTTGCTCCATAACCAGATTTCTTCACCGGACCTGTTCTCCAAGTTGAACCTCAAAGTACCTCAAGTCTCCACTCGCCTCTCTCACCCTTTTTTCGTCTCATTTTCCCCTTACAATTATCTTCAAAACCGTCCTTTGTACAGAATACCACGATCCGTTAATCACATTGTAAGCATTTTTCAAGACCTCGATATTTTCTCTAGCCCGTTTTATGAATTCAAAGCCTGTATTCTCTCACCCCTTTTCTAATTTACTTTCCTGTAAAAGTGACCTGCCAATTTACCTTCCTGCCAACTTAAGATGATATACTTTCTTTTTTTGTTCTCTTCTTATTTTGTATTATTGCTTCCGATCAAATACTTATTCTTTTTTACATTGTAATTGGGCTCGCCCGTTTGTAAAATAAATAAATAAATAACCATTGCGATTGCGCGAAACTAATATCGATTGACACAACCGAAACTCCGAGATGAATTGAATGATTTTGATAAAAGTTTCAGGGATTGTACGAGATAGCTTCTACACGGTCCCCTATAACTTTCATTGCCGTCACAAACATAGTAGTCTGTGCGTATGCGTAAACGTTAATTTATTATAACGTCGATTTCTTATCATCTAGTATATATACCGGTAAAAGTGCATATTAACTGCCTCAATTCCTAAATTGTTCATATTGACACAGATGATATGTGTACTATATTAATGAGTATCTGAGTATTCATGAGTATATCGGAGTCATTCTGACCTAAATGTCCAACTAATCTGTATTTTCACTAGGTAAGGGATTGACTACTTGACGTTATGTAATTTTGAGATGCGAGCTTGCGAGCATCGAGACGACCAACCTATATACAGCATTCTGATCTATTTGTGCGAATTCATGTCTACACTTCCTTTGGGTGGCGATTAGTGAGCTGTACAGCGGCCAACAACAAGCAACACCATCTTCAACGGTTGCAGAAAAAAGTGACTCTGACTCCGATTATTAAGGTAATTCTTTGTTTCCGGCTTTTAGTTAAGCTTGTTATACTCATTAATACAGTACAACTATCATCTGTGTCAATATGAAAAATTTTGGAGTTGATGCAGTTAATATGCCCAATATATACCCATAGAACATATACCTAAACTCGGGGAGTAAATGGGTATATGTTCCAAGAAAATTCCCTATGAAATACATCAAGATTGGTGGATTATTAACTAACTATAGCACATGCGCAAAACTAAAACTGATCGAGACGGACAAAACTCCGAGACTAATGAACCGATTTTTATAAAATGTTCCAGGTTTGTGCGGTTTGGCTCCTAGACGTTCCCCTACAAATTTCATTCTCGTTAGGTTAATGGTAGCTTGTGCGCATACGCAAACGTTAATTTCATGTAACGACGACTTATCAATCATTTCAACTCGTACTTTGTGAATGAACTAATGAATGAATTTTACTGCCTCGATTCGTACATAATAGGTACATTTCGATAACTTATAGTTATAATATAGAATATAATAGTGTAGAATAATTCAAGTACAGAATAGTGTTGTGCAAAATATATTGCGACACCGCATAGCAAGCCTAGTTCTTGGCTAGCCGTTCTTACTTTATCGAGTTTTTTTTTTTTTTTTTTTTTTTTTTTAAAGTAGAACTTGATTAGCTTCGAGTGGAACAGGTCTTTTCTCATATTCAAGAAGTTGGCATCAAAATATCTGGAAATTAGTTTAAGGGATCATTCACAGTTAAGTTGGTTCTGGTAGAAATTGAAAAAATTGTTAATTACAATGAGTACTCTGTAAAATGGTGCTGACAGGTTGAATGACTTTTAACAATGGGGATACACCGTACATATTCTATGGGGATATCCTCTGGTATACCTTATGCTTGGTTCGATTAAATTTCTTCGTTTGCACGCAAACATAATAATTAAATTTTTGGCATATAATTGATAAATGCTTAGAACATGACTTTTTTTTCTTCTTCTACTAATTCTATAGCTGTACGTACATGTTACAGTATATGTGAGGAAGCTATACTGCCCACCCAACTTGGCAGACGTTTTGAAGATTGCTATGGATTATGATTAGAACTCAAATGGTATTGAGCTGAGCTCGAATAATAAGTAGGTAGATATCGTTGTACTGGAAGATTACTGTCAACGATTTTATCTGATATACTCGTATAGAGTGCCCAATCAGGTATTATGTAAATCTATTGTTTCATTGTATTGCTTCGTACCCATTCAATTATTGTGGTACAATGTTGTCATGAATCCGTTGTATAATAAAACAGCGGGCCTCTGCGGCGAAGCGGGTAAATAACCGTCGTTGTCTCCCAAGTTCTTTGGACGTTGTTAACGGTAGGGTAAGCAGTCGGGATAAGGTCCATTAGAGGCGAATCCGACTTTGACGGGGAGAGAAAGCTTTTTGAGGTCAATACAGAAACGATGAATGGGCGGGGGGCATCAAAACAAGATTGTGCCAATACTTGACCAAGCGGCTCCCGACAAGCGAGTGTCGCCAAGGACGTAACACCCCAATCAATTTGAGGTCTGAGCCTGGAATGGAACCCGTGTCAGAGACAGTCTGATCTTAGCTTGTGCCTCCAGCTGATCCTTTCCGCCAGCTGTCTCCTCTCGCCGGCCTTTAAACTTCCGGCTCTGTTAACCCTAATCAAGGTATTCTTCCTAATACTTACCTACTTAGTAAGTAAGTAGTTATCCTTAATAAATAAGTAGTAGTAGTTATCCTGAATTGCAGCATTTTACTATCCACAACCATTTTGTTCTCAACAAAAACATAACAACAATATACAACTTAACCGTCCTCAGAATCTGCATCATTTGAATAATAATCGAAACTAGAGGCCTGTTAGGGCTTGGAAAGCCCTAATCTAGTCCGTATAACAGTAGTACCTAACAGGAACTCAGCACATTATAGTAACGATATAAGTCCTACCTATTTGCGGCGTTATGTGACCTGGTGCAAAGCTAAGACGATGTTATTAAATGATTAAAAAAGAGGAAATACCGATCAAAATGTAAGTAATGTAATAAAATAAATATCACCAGTTGAGGTGGTCCTCGCCACTATGAGAATAAACAAAAAGTTGAATCGGGAAATTCAGAATTTGGGTATGGTGTAATTCTATCTCGAGTCTTCTTCGTTTCTTTGTAAACGTGTGAATCTGCGCGTCCGTGTCTTCTATCTCCTTCTTTATGTCGTTTATTATATCTTGATCGGTAGTACTCGTAGATGTCGAACTGGTGTTGAGTTGTGTGTAGGAGATGCTACAGCTGTCTTCGTCCTGATGTGTCTGGTACCACTCCAGCAAAGCTCGTGCTTGTTCTGTGTCTGGATTAATTTCGAGTGTTATGTCATGTCCAATTCGTGCTTCGAATATATTTTTGAATTTCCTGGTTGTAATGAGGTGTGCTTCCCCCATTGTATAAGATTGATGGTTCCGGTTTTATCCCTAACCGGGATTTTGTAGAGTGTCAACTCTTCGTGATTGCGCGACACTGTGCTCACAAATTACTAAAATGTTGGCAGTATTGACGTTTGGAAGATCGTTGATGCTGGTATAAATATATGATACCTGGTTGAGATCGTTTTGGGATGGAGTGATTCTCGTAGTCTAACACTGAAATCGGTCCGCGAAGTTCTTCACAACTTCAAAGATTGTTCAGAAATAACTCTCCTAGATGTTAGTAACTACACTACGTTTCTTACTTACCGTGGCAGCTGTTGTTACTGCCACAGCCTAATAAACAGAGAGTCTCCCTATAAAATTATTTCAACTTCCTAGGTACTGTGAACAGGAAAGGATTTAGCTCACTCAGCTGATGAGAAAAGACCCCATCACTTCACTCGTCTCTTAATGTCCCAGAGAGTCTCCCTATCAAATTTCAACTTCCTACAGTGAACAGGAAAGAATTTAGCTCACTCAGCTGATCAAAAAAGACCCGACTTTTTGTAACAAACTTGGGACCGTCCTGATTCGGAATTATATAAAAGGCCGTTCGGAATTATATATATTATATAAAGTATTAAATATTAGGTATATATAATTATATATTATATAAAGTCCGCTAAGTTCTTCAGTTTCAATTTCTTCGTTCAGAAATAACTCTCCTAAATGTTAGTAACTACACTACGTTTCTTACTTTCCGTGAATTGATGGCAACTGTTGTTACCGCCACAGCCTAATAAACAACTCTCGTTGATAAGGACCGCCTAGAACACGATCAAGGCGGGTATAGAGACGAACGGCGACACTTTTGCAACAAACTTGGGGCCGTGCTGATTCAAATGAGCAGTCTAACACTAAAATCGGACCGCGAAGTTCTTCACAATTTCAAAGACCGTTCGGAATTATATATAAAAGATGATTCAGGGTACCTACCTATAATGATGTAGTTTCCTGAATCGTAACATTTGACATGTCCACAACCATTTTGTTTCGACTCCTTCTTTACCATAATTGAGACATGCTTTCTCCTACTTTCCAACTTAACCGTGCTCAGGATTTGCATCATTTGAATAATTTTTCGAAATGTTTCAGGGTACCTATTTATAATTATTTGCCTAGTTATCCCGGATTGTAGCATTTTACTGTCCACAACCATTTTGTTCCACTCTCTTTACTATGATCAAGGTTTTCTTTCTGCAACTTACCTACTTAATGGTGCTCAGAATTTGCATCATTTGAATTATATTCGAAATGATTCAGGGTTGCTACCTATAATGATGAAGTTATCCTGAATTGTAGCATTTTACTCGTCCACAACCATTTTGTTCTGACTCTCTTTACCATAATCAAGGTATTCTTCCAACTACTTACCTTTACTACTAAGCTTTTGAGAATGGATTTTTCTTTTGATAAATTATGTTCACGCATTGGAATAGATAGTGCTCGGTTGTGTAGATTATTTGTGTATAGATATGTAGATAGATAATCTATTGGTATAGATATGTCGATGATATTATCATTCTATGGATGGGCACAGAAAGACAATTAAATTCTTTTCATAAAAAAATCAATATTATTAGATCCCTTTATCAAATTTACCCTCGAATTCGGCGGAAATAAACTCACTTTCTAGATATTTTCCATCTCTTTGTTAAACCAAAAGCATAGTTTTCCAATTTATAGACAAGATGCATATGGTGATACAACATCCATAGAACTTCAAATCACCCTTTAGTTCATAAGCATGCAGCCTTCCATAGTATGATCAACCGAGCACTACCTATTCCAATGAGTGAATACAATTTATCAAAAGAAAAATCCATTATCAAAAGCATAGCGGCTAGTAACGGATATGGAGATCTCGTTGATACCATATGGGATAAGGTTCTTAGGTAAAAGACTAGGGAAAAAGTTTCCAATCTAGCTAGGGAAGATGTAAATTTAGGAGAAAAGCAATGGATAAGTATACCTTATTATAGGAAAATTCCTGATAAAATTGGCAAAATCTATCTTCGGGAGATTACAAAGTAGGTTTTAAAACTAAAAATAGTCTAAAATCATTACTAAGATCCATTAAGGACAAAATCAATATTCAAGATAAAAGTGGGGTTTATAAACTAAAATGTTCTTGTGGCTACAGTCCAGAGGGAGGTATGTTGAATGTACTTGAAAAATTCGAAAAATGATCAAAAGTGACAGATCTGGTAAATGTTTAAATGAGGATATCCCTCAATATATTTCACCACTGATAAGTCCATTTCTATAAAGCTTGCAATTATCCCTTCAAACTGTTGAAACCAGTAATTCTTCCCCTCCATTCACTTCATTAGCTAATATTCCCCCTTCACTTTACTTGCACTTAATTAGTTGTACCTCCTGCCCCTTTCAATTGGATTCAATTTCCCTTCACCTGTGACTAGAACAGCTGTGTCCTTTCTAATGTGTCTTCAGTTATTGTTTGTTACTGAAATCGATTTAATATTGTAACTCTTCATTTTTCGTGGAAGTAGACAACGTTTTTTCACTAACTTCCGTTTTGAAATGGGTTTCCTCTTTCTGCTACTTACCTACTTAACCATGCTCAGGATTCGCATCATTTGAATTATTTTTCGAAATGATTCGGGGTACCTTCCTAATTATAATTATATAGTTATCCTGAATAGTAAAATTTTTCATGTCCACAACCATTTTGTTCCGACTCTGTACCATAATTAAGGTTTGCTTTCTGCTACTTACCTACTTAACCGTGCTTATTATTTGCATCATTTGAATTATATTCGAAATGATTCAGGGTACCTACCTATAATGATGTAGTTATCCTGTATTGTAGCATTCCACATGTCCACAACCATTTTGTTCCGACTCTCTTCACCATAATTAAGGTTTTCTTTCTGCTACTTACCTACTAAACCGTGCTCAGTATTTGCATCATTTGAATAATTATTTTTCGAAATGATTCAGGGTACCTACATATAATGATGTAGTTATCCTGAATTAAAGCATTTTACATGTCCATTACCATTTTGTTCCGACTCTCTTTACAATAATGAAGATTTCTTTCCGCTACTTACCTACTTTACCTTGCTCAGTATTTGCATCATTTGAATAATTGAGGAGCTGACATGGAAAAGCAGTTACTTAAGTCCAAAAATCTAAAGAACATTTTTTTTTCGTCGAAGTGCAAGTAAACAGTCACGCCAACGGCCTTAGTTCCTCCCGTCCTTGCTAGATCGCACCCTGAATAAATGTGTGACCTTTGCATGGAGAAGAGATTATGTCCCAAAAAATCTGATAAGAGTTCAGAGGAAGTTCCTATGAAATTTGATTTTTGGACTTAACTGCTTTTCCATGTCAGCTCCTCAATTATTTTTCGAAATTATTCAGGGTACCCACCTATAATGATGTAGTTTTCCTGAATTGTAACATTTTACATGTCCACAAACATTTTGTTCCGACTCTCTACCATAATGAAGGTTTACTTTCTGCTACTTACCTACTTAACCGTGCTCAGGATTTGCATCATTTGAATAATTATTTTTCGAAATGATTCAGGGTACCTACATATAATGATGTAGTTATCCTGAATTAAAGCATTTTACATGTCCACAACCATTGCGTTTCGACACTCTTTACCATAATTAAGGTATTCTTTCTGCTCCTCATCTATTCTACCAAGGCCTATTAGGCTAGATATAACAATAATAGCTTGTGCCTCCAGATGATCCTCTCAGTCATTACCACATAACTGTCTCCTCTCGCCCGGCTTTAAACTTCCGGCTCTGTTAACAGTAATCAAGGTATTCTTCCTACGGAATAACTACATAGTGGCAGTAACATCGGTTAAGTGTTGTGCTTTTGTAGCATGGTACCTACTATACCAATTATTATTCTCTTTTCAAAGCGATTTTCGAAATGGTTCTCTGTATATTGGCACTATAACATTTTATCTGAACCGTGAAATCTGAAACGGACGGGTTGATATGACCATGCCTTCCTCAAGAAATGGAACGAAAGTATTAAAGGAGCCGGTTTCAGCGTACAAAAGCCAATGGGTAGAAATCCAACAATACCTACGTATTCAAGGTGTTCTGAGAGACATGAATAAGAAAGACCATATTCAAGCAGTATACGCTCAAAACTTTGCAAAAACGCTGCAAATTATTTCACAAAGGTTTATTATTTTTTCAATTGAGTATGATCATAGTTTTAGTTGGCTAGCGTACGTCATAAGGCCCGTCCAGACTCCTCGGCGTATCCTATTTCGAGTTGCCACAACCTATACTTCTATAATTATATACGCATGTTTATATTTCTCGATTTGAGCTCCAATCTATTCAAATATTTATTGCCTTAATAATATCATTATCTAAGCACGTACGAAAAGTCGAGAGGATATGTTATTAAATATGCGTAGGAAAAGCTTTGGTATTAACACACAAATATGACCTTGAAAAAAACATATATTCATGCCTCGAAGGAACGCCGGCGCCGTACCCACCACAAGGTGCCGCGGCGCCGGCGCCTCCTCTCACTCCACCGCCAGCTCACCCCCCCCCCCCTCACTACCCACCGTGACCCCCTGCCAAGCGTGCCAGGCGTGCGCGCGTAGAAAACACACTTTTTCGCCCGTTTTTGGCCCATAGCATCTATGCGAGTAAAGCGATCGGGATGGTTAAACGTTAGGACCAACTAGACCCCAAATGGAGTCTATGTGCGAAAGAACGGGTTTTTTAAGTTAATTCTTAGGCCTTTTATGGCCCGGACGGCGGACGGCGAACGGCGGACGGCGGACGGCGGACGGACATTTCAAATTTGGATTCTACGCACCTTGAAACGTAAAGTGACAAAGTTTGAGAGGGGGTTATAAAAATTTTTTGCTACACGATCACATAGGCTTATTATTGGAAATAATAAACCAAAAAGGCACCCTACAGGTATTCGAAGCTTCTTTCAACCCTGTGTTTAAAACAGGGAAGAAGGGCTTGGATCAAACAAATTGGGTGGCTGGAGTGAGCCCGGAGATGAGGAAAGCTATATTGAAAAGGGGAGGCTCTAATTGGTTGAGAAAGTTGCAGAGCTTCGGATTCAATGTCGGTCAGCAGGTGCTTCCAATGTCATGGATATATGACCATATAGAGCAATACTGCAAGGCTGCTCCGGTGTGTCGCCACTGTGCCGCTGAACGCCATAAGGGAGATGACTCCCCGGATCAAAACCAATCCCCTAAATGTGCAAATTGTAAGAGGGCTCAACAACCTCACAACCACGATGTAAGGGATGAGGATTGTCCAGCACGCCAATGGGCCTTGCGCCGCTTGATCAGACGCAATAATTACGGGGGAAATCACATTTTAGACCAGGGTAATGAGGATTTAACGATTATTTGATTTACCATAATGTCCCTTTTCAATTGAAAAAGTTATTTGCACAAATAAGATTGGCAAATAAACACCATTTTATAATTAAAATAAGGAATTATAATTGAAGTGGATTTATGTATGTCTTACTGGGAGTTGGTATTCCCAGGGGAATATCTCTAGTCACGTTGGACATGTGATTGTACGAGCTTGACCCCTGAAAGGGGTCTTGTGAGAGGTAGGAAAAAGTACCTTTGTTGTCTCGTAAGTCCTTGTGTTCGGAAGGATATGGTGTGTGTAAGCCACGGGGTAATGTATCTCCGAATAGATCGGTGCGATGCTGATCTTTTGGAGTTTCTCCGATTTGAGAATGGAAATTCCCGGGCTTTAGGTGCATGCTCTCCCGTGCATACATAACGGGTGTCTGAAGATACTGAAAAGTACTTTTTGTTTCATGGCTGAATTGATCTGACGTCTTGAAAAAGACCACTATCTTGTGTGTACCCAGTCGCCAAGGAATGAATTAAATTCACATGGGACCCTTTTTGTAGGGGTTTGAAATTGCTGGGCTGTGTAGCTTACATCCGCTGGAGATGTGTACGATTGGGCCACAGAATATGCTCAATCCTTCTGTGTTTCAAGAAGGTGAAATGGGCCAATATTTGTTGCGAGCTCGGCGTGTGAATCATGCGGTTTTTGGTCGGAGGATGAGACCGGATTCTGCCCGTTAGCGTAGGCGGCGCTGCGCCTGGCAAATGTCGGAACTACGCCCTGTAGTGGATTTATATACATCTGACTGGGAGTAGGAATTCCCAGAGGAATATCACGAACCATGTTATTCAGATGGTTATGTGGACCTGAAGCTGGATAGTGTTCAGGTGAAAGGTACGAGAAAGTACCGTTATTATCTCGCATACTGTCATATTTCGACTGGTAGGATGTGTGCGTGTTGCGAAATAAGGTTGTCTCAGGCCGATCCTCGCAACGCTGGTCTGTGTGAGATTTTTCCACCGGGGAATATTGATATTCGGGCTCTAGCCGAATGTTCTCATTATGATATGAGGTAGTATGTTTGGGGTACTGAAAAGTACCTTTGTTTTCGTGCGTATTCTGTACTTGAGGAGTGTGATAAGCGCTCCTGTTGGCCACGTACTCGGTGGTTAGAGGTGTAAGGATTTCTACGTTTGAGCTGAAATCGCCGTAGTTCCCCTTTAGGAGGTCTGGTGTTGGTGGACTGGGTAACTGACATCCTCTGGAGGTGCGTACAATTGTGTCACACCAAAAGCTCGATCTCGCCGTGTTTCAGGGAGATGAGTGAAGCCCCGGTCTTGTACGGGGTTAGGCCGTGACGCGCCCGCAGGTTCGTCTGAAGGCGAACCGGGGTCAGGCCTTTCACTTCCGTGGGCCGTGCCACGTGTCGAGCGGGAGAGGTGAGTGTCATCCTCTGTCGCGTGCCGGCTCGAGCTTTGACGTTCGGCGTGTGCCAACATATCGGCCTCGTCGGCAAGTTGCGAATCTCCCAAAAGGCGGAACGAGGGTGCCCGCTCCATTTGGGAAATTTTATCTGTGTTCTAAAAAGAACAAGATTTAGCGGGGACTCGCTTCTGAACTGTAATTAGAGGGTCCTCCGGGCGGACAACCCGTCTTTTCTGTTTGAGTGAAGCTCGTCAGAAAGACATGGGTCCAGCCGTGTCAATCGATCAACTCGTGTGAGAGTTTGCTTGATGATCGATTGGCTTGCCCCTGCGGACGGTCTGTGAATAATTTCAGAGACCTGGGCGACAAGACTTGAAACACGCCCCAGCGGACGATCAGTGGATTGCTCCTCTGATCCGGGTGACGAGTTGGAGCTAGACGGCGTAGCCACGTCGGGGTACCGTCTAGAGGATAGTGAGTAACACAAAGTGTGATTATCTCGAGCTATCCGAAGGCTTGGAGAAAGCAGAATCTCTCGTCGCAGAATCGTGTAGAAAGCTTCGTCTTCAATCGTAGTAGGTTGGAAGAGAAGAGTCGTCAGATCGGAGGTTGAGATTGGTATGAGCGGACGGCCGATCAAATGCTATATTTATATTCGTCTGGAAGTCGGATTCTGCATTTGATTGGTTGTATCGGTTGATCTCTAGCGCTCGCGTGTGCGGAAGTAGAAATCGCTTCCGATTTGGTTGATTGCGCCCGGTGAGCAGAAGTTGAAACATCTTCTTCTGCCTTTCCTCCGTAGAGTGCGTCTGGCTTTGTTCGTCCCTGATTGGATTTGAAAGTCATTTGTTTCAAGGCAACTTTTGTGTGTTATGTTTGCCGGCTCGTCAAGCTTCGCTCGTGCAGTGAGCGTTCAGCTTGTCGTGTTTTTAACTTTCGACGAGTTAATTTCTCTTGTGATTATGAATTTCGCATAATCTTTTCGGCTATTTGTTTTGTTTCGTCTAGACGTAGCCTGACGTCGTTTTGTATAGTTCTAATGTGTGAACTTATTTTTGGTGGCCCTGAAAAGGCCAGTGAGGTGGTGAGTTCACCACACGCCCATTCCAGGGTTTCCGTCGTGCCGTCTTCATATATACTCTCCAAAAGGCAAAAACTAGGTGTTCGCTCCATTTGGAAGAGTTTATTTGGTTCTGAAAAGAACTAAATTCGGGGACTCGCTTTCAAATATGTTTGAAGGGTCTTCCTGGGGTCGACTACTTATCGAACGAGTGAAGCCCGTTCGATATAGTAGGTCCGCCGAAATCGAATGATCGGCCGCTGCGGGCCTTCTTGAGATCGTCCGGCTTGTCCCAGCGAGCGGTTCGCAAATAAATCTACGAACCCGGGTGGCAAGACTTTCTGGAACTAAACAGCGTCGTCCGTATAATGTTTGTTTAGCGTCTCGGCTGAAACGAGCTAGAGTGAGAGCAATACGAAGTGTATAGCTCGATCTACTCTGAATTCTGGTAGTCTGGAAGGCGGAGTGATCTCGTGTCGTGAATCTCGTTTTCAACTGGCTTGAGAGCCTTGTCCTCAACCACTCCTGAAGGAGTTTCAATCGCAGTAGGCTGGAAGGCAGAGGTTCGTCAAGAGTCGGAAGGTAGCTTCAAGATCAGAGCTAGAGATCGGTATGAATCACTGGGGCTGGAGCTGCTATATTTATACTCCTCGGGGAGCCGGATGCTGCGTCTGATTGGCAGTTCCGATTTGATCGAGTGCGCTCGAGGTGTCCCGGGGGTGAAACATCTTTTTCTCCCCCTTCTCGGTAGAGCGCGTTTGGCTTTCTCTGCCCTTGACTATTGTTAAGGTAGTTTTCGTGTGTCAGCTCATCGGCTTGCCTAGCCTCGCTCGTGCAGTGAGCGTTCAGCTTGGCACTTTTTACCTTCTGACGTGTTTATTGACTCGGCGGTTATGTAATTTATATATTTCTTCCCGCGAGTTATCTTGTTTCGTCGTTAGGTAGTCCGACGTCTTAATTACCTTGTTTTTAAGTGTGAACTCAATTTTGGTGGCCCTGAAAAGGGTCGGTGGTAAGTGGTGAGTTCACCACAATAATTACACAATTTCTCCAAATAATGTGACACGGGTCTTCTTGAAAACTTAATTCATGTTCTATTTGAGTGTCCTATATGTGTAACTGGATCAGAAAAAAATATATCTCGGATTAGGTGGGGGGTACAAGAAACATGATAAATTTTGTATCAGTCCCAAGTGAATACGACATGATAAGGCCATATTTCTTCTTAAGTGAAGTTTGCAAGCTGAGAAATTTATGTTTGTTTGACTGAAGGATTAACTCGCTTATATACTGGTACTGCCTATGTTAACTGCTTGAATGTTTTTGAACTTATTTATGAAGTTCGTTGTGTGTTTTATTTTATTGTTGTTTCCAATATTTATATAAGGTAAAGAGAATAAGCTGAATTAATAATGAATGTTATATTAATTTGTAATTTATAAAATATTTGCAATTTCTACTAACGCTGTAATACTGAATATATTATCATTAATTGCGAGTAAATCATGTGACTGGACACCACGACCAATTTCTAAATTTTTTACTCCTATAGCTGATTCAACTGGGTATCAAAAACACTACACTAATGATGTTTACACTACAACTGTTTCAGTTACGTATTTTTTGTAAAGCATACTCGAATGTAAGGAACATACATGTTCAAATGCATTAAATAAAATGAAAATACTACTCCAATATTACTCCAGACGATTACTGAATTTCTCGACACATGATCCGATCCGGTACAAGAAAAATGTCTTGAACAATATTGTACATCGATGGCTCACGCTTTCTGACCCCAAATTTCACAAAGAAAACACAAAAAAGTTGAAAGTGATCCTGATGGCTAATGGCTACCCCATCAAAGTGGTAGGCCAAACTATACATAGGTAGTACACTTCAAAGAAACACATACAACTGTATACCTTCAACTCAACAACAACAATCAGTCCAATATTATTCAATACCTTATGTGAGAGGGGTGGTAGAACAAATGACGAAGATTTTCGGGCCTTATAAACACGTAAAAATTGTATTTCGAACACTTCATACCAACAGACCACTTTTTTCCAAACTAGAAGATTTCACCCAAAAGAACAACGTTCAGATTTGGTCCACCAGATCCCTTGTGGTAGTGGTGGGTGTGGAAAGTGTATGTGGGGGAAACGCGTCAGTCCGTTCGGCGTTGTTTTTCAAAAAATGACTCGGGTCTACAACAAGAAGATACGAAAAACGAGTTGGTTTCCCATTGCAGAACTTTAGGACATACTATGGACTTCAAAAATTTCAGAATAACAATTATTGTTGTAACAGAATCTAATTTGCAAAAAAGAATATTTCTAGAAATGGTTAAGATACAAAATTCAAATTCAATTAACTTCCAAAAAGATACTCAAAAGTTGAGCAAAATTTACCCTATTTGATTGACGGACTCTAAATTTATAATTACCGTCACCAGCGAACTAGGTTACCTGCATACCTAAACATAAACAATTTTAAATTTGATTTTCCTAAACTGATCTCTGAATATGATTTTTTTATCACAAAAAAGAAAACATTAAGTATTTATGTTACAAATGTTGAATTTTATACTTTGAATTTTTCCTCCCTGAAGAAGAATCTAAGGACAGAAAGGCCTTTTTTGTAAAGTCTTGTTCCGCATTTATTTCCATGGCCAATTTAGACACGCCATCTTCTCTGTCTTGGAAAGTAAGAGCAAACAATTGGAATTTGCTTAAAGAAATGAAAAATCTTTTGAAATCACCACTTAGAAAAATGTGAAGAATATTTTAAGGAAAAAAACCATAACTATCGAAACTAATTCATTTCTAAATTATGTTTACGTGTTTATTGAACCTCAAGTAGTACAGTGAGCCAATTTTCTCTTAATTTGTCTAGTTCTAGTAGGTACCTATGTTTCAGTAATCAAACTCGCAGAGTCAAAGGCGAAATGAATTTTTGAAATGCTTTATATCCAAAACCTCCAATAACCATTCTGGTCTCAAATCGTTGAAATTTTATGCATTCCATAAATAATCATATATACAGCTTTATTGATGAAAATAAATCCTTTTAGGTCCAAATTGACAAAAACTGAAAAATGGTGAACATTTTCGAGGTTTGATTTTTGATGACACGGTCCTTCGAGGTCTAAAGCTTGGATTTAACATCCCATTTCCATCATAAGTAACATACCTACCAAAAAACCCCCCATACCTACCTGATTTCATGAACTTAGCGTTCAATGTCTAATTTGACTGAACTACTACTAGTAAGTAGGTACCTATCTTGAACTCAGAAGATGAAACATGATTATTCAAACAATTTTTGTTGATATTAGTGATCATCTAGTATTAATTGGTAATAGGTGCGATTCATTACTATATTTATGTTATAATGTTGAATTTCATAGGCCTCAAAATTAACACAACTGACCATTCATGTTGCAGGGATCAGGGTGACGTCATCGGATGAACATGGCAATAGTCGGAGTCCACTCTTCCTTATTCTTCGACTACCTCCAGCTGAAATGCCATGCTCCATACTGGAACGGAGTGTTTGCGTTGACGTTAGCGTTATCCTTTCTTAGCATGGCTATCTGTGAAGAAACAGCATGCAGTGACGCTAAAAGTAAGGTTAGTCCACCCTGAAAGCATTTTTTTTTAACGGAATTTCACTTGTCACTTGTTTATCCATCTATCCCGCTGGAGTCTTTGTCGCTTGTACTTCATCTCCTTTTGTTTGGTTTGTCATCTCTTTGTTTTTTTCACATTTGCTACCGAGCACCTTCGTATCAACCCGTATCTCTTACTCCAGATTTACGATTGCCATCGTTTTTTCAAATTTACCTTTTGATTGATCGTTGTGCCGGACGAATGTGGACCAGATAAGTAAAGAGATTTCGTTAGTTGTTTGTTGAAGTCAGGTCATTTTCTTTTTTCAACCGAGAAGATGACTGCTGTGGCTAGTAACTCTGTAAGTAAATCATTTAATCATCATTATTTGTTGTAATTAGGGATGCACCGGCCTTTGCTGCTCCGTTATACTTTTATGATGTTCTCTATATTTAGGTTCAACCTAAGTAAAATACGCCGGCTCCAATGTAATATTTTGTGTTACGCCCGTATTCTGTACATTCGATATGCAGTGATCCCCGCTTATTGTGATCACAAGTGTCCCAAGCAAAATTGATAATATCAAGCGGGTGATAACAATACCAGTGGTGGGGAAAATATCATTTATGCACCGCAAATCTTTATAAAACATGTACCTAATTTAGTTAGTTCTAAACAGGTATACGCCAGCTCATGTGACATTCCCTTATTAAGGTTTTGGAATAAAATCTTCCATCCTGGCCTGTTTCGAAGGTTTACAAAGGCCCTTGATAAACTCCTCGGAAGAGAAGTGCTTGTCAGACTCATCAGTGTGGCCTATAACTTTCCTACGCAGAAGGTCTAGAGCGGCCATCATTTCATTTTTAATTGGGAGTACTTATTGGCTTCATCTTCTTGGTCGGTCCGAGTCATTCAGAAGAAATTAGAAGGTCCACCGAAGCAAAACGGTAACATTGCACCGAACTCCGATAACTATAATCTGGGAAATTTCTATTTTCACATAATACAATTATGAACGAATTTGGTGGGAATAACTGCCTACCAACTGAACGCTGACGACTCAATAATAACATTAACAACTAATCATTTACTTGATTAACGAGTGTTCAACACTCATCCTAATGGAATAGACCTGTAGTAAACTTCCTTGAGAACTGTCACACCCCATCTCCAACAAACTATTGTACATATCGAACCTAGATACAATAAGGTGATGATACAATGATACCTTATTTGTAAAAGGTGTCCATAGGTGTTGTTTTTGTTTACGGAAATTTGTTATTGGTATTTGAAGATCTTGGAGCTTCTTTAGGAATTGAAATAGTTCTGATGGATGGGAAAGCGAAGCTTTTAGACACGTACCTACCTAGTGAGACAGGGCTGTGTCGTCTTGGATATTGTAATAGGAAAAGATTTGATACCCTGGCTTGTCTAGATTGATAGCATAACTTGTCTCGAGTGGTGACCTGAGGAGGTGGCGCATTCACTGTGTAACACAGGGGTTCCCAACACAAATTTTCCAGGGACCCCTAAAAAAATTACAAATATTTTGAGGACCCCCTACTTATATGTATACATTATGCACGCATTTATGTTGTACCACTAATGCATTTAATATATTAATATACCGGTATACAGTGAAATACGTACTAATTTATATAAAATTACAAAAAGGGAAATTTTATCGTTACAAAAAAATTAGGCCTACCCTTCTAGTTTGGTAAAACTGTAGTTTTTAGTTAATTTTTATACCAGTCTGTTATGTATTTTTATATATACAGTTATAGATCACATGGAAAGAGAAACAGGCGACTGTTACAAGTAATCATTTATTTTACATGGAAAGTATATTGCTTAATTGCAGTCACATCAATACAAAAACATAAGGACAAATTTATAACTCTCAGATTAACTTACTTCTTGTAAGAATGTCTTCTTGAAGTGTGTAAGTGTAAGATCCATGAGAAGAGTTGGTTTCCATTATACCGGAAATATTGGGCTGGATGTTTGACAGTTTAACTCTAAAGTCAGATTTGATGTCGAGTCTATTTCTGTATTTATTTTCCATTACACACATTGCAGGGAATGCTTGTTCACAACGGTAGGTAGTAGCAAAAGGAAGTATATATTGTAACGCTTTCTTACTAACGTCACTGTAGTCTTTGCTGGCTTTTAACCAAAACTCAGTGATATTTCCATCACTGAAAGCGGTTTTCATTGTACCACAACTTGTTAGTTCCACAAGTTGATCTTGTTGCTCTTCTGTAAGGGTTTGGATTTGGTCATGCAAGAGAACAAAGCCAAGAGAAGTTGTTAAGTAGGTTGGAGTACTGTGTTTCAACGAGGAAGACTCGGACTTCATCTTTGAGCTCAAAAAACCTTGTCAAGATTTTACCACGGGAAAGCCAACGAACTTCCGTATGAATGAGAAGCTGTGTATGCTCACTCCCCATATCTTTGCATAACAAAGAGAATAACCTGGATTGCAAAGGTCGAGTCTTGATAAAGTTAATAATTTTAACTATTTCGTTTAATGTTTTTTGCAACCTTTCAGGCAGCCTTTTAGCTACTAGGGCTTCTCTGTGGATGCAACAATGTGTCCATACCACGTTAGGAGCAACCGCTTCAACGCGAGCTTTCAGGCCTATTTTGTGGCCGGCCATAGCTCTTGCCCCATCTGTAGACAAACCTACACATTTTTCCCAACTTATGTTATTTTTATTGAACAAATCATTCAACGCAGTGAAAATAGCATCGGCATCAGTATGGAGTAGTTCACAGCTAAACAGAAAATCTTCAAATATTTGACCCTCCCATAAATAACAAACAAAAACCAGCATTATTGCTTTTTTTTTTGCTATATCGGTGCTTTCATCTACTTGTAGAGCAAACATATCACATGTTTCAAGGCGAGAAAACAATGTATTTTCAATATTATCCGCCATATCAGTGATTCGTCTTTGGACAGTGTTGTTGGAAAGTGGAACAGTGCTTACAAGCTTAGCTGCCGCATCACCCAACATTCTTTTACACAGGATGATAGCTGAAGGAAGGATAAGATCCTCTGCAATCGTGTGGTTTTTTTGCAGTTTTTGCGATAAGCTGCGAAACTTCATAGGAAGCTAGTGTGGCATTTTCATTTGCCTCAGACCCAACATGTTTAGTTATATTTTTCTGACACTTTTTTAGCTCTCCCAATTTAAGTTTGAAAAATTCTAGAGACTTACTTTCATATTCAGGGTGCTTTGTTTCCAAATGCCGTCGAAGTTTAGCTGGTTTCATACATTCGTTCGAAAGTGTTTCAAAGCAAATAACGCACTGTGGTTTAGGCTCACTTTCAGAGTCAGTCTGAGTAAACCCAAGCTGCAAATAGTCACTATTGTACTTTCTGATTTTCGCAGATGAAGACATAGGTCGCCCACTAATTTTCATACAAATGGAGTTTCATTAGGACTAGGTGTTGAATCACTAGTAGGCCTATTGGCATCAGTTGAGGTCGTCTGTCCTTCATCATCTTCCGTTGATCTAGCTCGTTTTAATGTTCCACTTTTTAAACATCCAACGATCCATTTTAAAACAACGTCTTTTTCACAAAACAAAATGAACTTCACACAAACTGTAACACTATAATTGAAAAGCAGTCTGCTTTATTAACATCAAGTTGTCAATCAACTTGACAACTCATTTCAATAACAATGGCTACTTGACCACTGCAGTGCTGCACTTTCTTTGGTGGAGAGCTCCGAAACTATTCATACAGCCTCCTCATTCTAGTGCCGAGTGGAGAAACTACTAGGTCCCACTCAGTACCAACAAATAACGCTAGGTTATGTTAGCGCTACTCTGCATGCACGATCCCCTTCCTCAACTCCTGCGAGCCTGCAACGCTGCGACTGCGCGTTCATTGCTGTCATTAGAGTTCCTAATAAAAAATAAGCTTAAATAATATTTTTTCAAAGCAGCTCGCGGACCCCCTGGTCTCCCTTCGCGGACCCCCGGGGGTCCGCAGACCACCTGTTGGGAACCCCTGGTGTAACAGATTGGTTGCACAAATCACAAAGTCATGTGCAGTCGAAATTTTTTTGTTGACACCCCATGCCCAATCAAAATTCTATCGACCCTGCGATATCTCTATATGATTTATTGGAATTATTATAGAACCACCATTATAGTTGTGTTGATTATTTGGCTGGTCTATGATCCTGCCCCTTGTTTATTCGCATATTCAGTGATCCATGATCCTTGTAGTGTCTATTTAATTTTTGTGAAGCTGTAGCATTGTTATTTATTATGCTTGCTCTCGCTATAGTCCTACATAGTTCATCTTTGCATCATTTCATGTTAGGTTTGTCCCAGCATGCTTGAGTTCATGTTCTCTGAGTTCTCTGTTCATGTTCTAGCAGTCGCTCTGCGCAGCTAGTTTGATATTCCTATGTGATTGAGTTCTTGTACCCAGCGTCAATTCTTGTGCTGGGTCATGAACTTCTTGCTCTGCTTGAAGGCTGGGTTGTGAACTGAGCAGGAAAAAGATAACCTTGCTGAGACGTAAACCTTCCCTCCTTTCATTAGCTAGCTGACTTCTCCCCCATACAAGTGCTTCTATGGGGGATAGAAGCACTTAATCCCACAGCTATTTTATAACACAGCTATTTAATCTATTCACTATTTTCACCAATTTCTTGCTTCTTCGCTAGTTCTATTTTTAATTTGGTATTCATGTTTGAAAAATAAGATTTGTTGGGGTCTTGAGGTTCCGTTTTCAGAATTTTCGCACAGCCGGAAACCTTATCTTTATGTTTGAAAGTATGGAAATATGCCTTTTGCTAAAGTGATGGATCTCGATTTTTTTAATTGACGAATTGGCGGGCGATTCTTCAGGAGACGGGAAGAGAGGGATTTTGGAAGTGGCTCCAAGGTCAAAGAGCTATTTCTAGAGGAGATACCATATCCCTAAAAATATGGTATTTCTAGAAGTCGTTGATGCCAACAACGACCAAATATTTGTAGAGAATTTTCGCACAGCCGGAAAATGCTGACAAAATAGCAGAAGGATTTGAAGGTAGCTACTACTTCAACCTTAAAACCGGAGGCAATGGGAAACTCAGTGCAATGCACCAGGTCCGTAACTCGATCACTGACTGAGATTTGTTGATCAATTAGAGTGTGGGTAGATGTGCTTTCTAGTACATTGCATTGCACTGAGTTTCCCATAGCATCCGGTTTCGAGGTAAAGTACTGGCTGCCTTCAAATCCTTCAGCGATCTTGTCATGAAAATGCTTTACAAATATTCAGTCATCGTAGGCAGCAACGACTTCTCAAAACCCCGATCATTGAACTAATACAGTATGATTGTATACTTCATAATTCATGTTTCAAACTCTCATATTCCTTTGGTTTTCTGGTCATCAAACTGCTTCAATTAGAGTTGTCGCTGAGATTTCACGTTACGTAGCTTGCACCGAGTTACGAGATGCGTCATCCATATCAAGAGTGAACTTCCAAGTATATTCATCAAATGGTCGTTTGGAGGCGAGAAAAGGAGAATGTGCCTTACCCACGTATTCATTGTATATTTCTTGAGTAAAATATATTCCATTCTAAGAAAATTGGTATCATCTGCACTCTCTTACGTTGAGTAGTTTTCTTTCGATGATTTTTCAATGTTTGCACTGCTGACGTCTCACTGGTAGGCAGGGGGTCCCGCCTAGGTAGGAGGGGTCCATTGACGTCACCAGTGTGTGAATCTTTGAAAAATCATTGAAAGAAAACTACTTATTGTAGGAGAGTGTGGTTGATGCCAAACTTCTATTATATAATATTTGAACCTTTGGACCTGTTTTACATTGCTGATGGATTCCGAAAAGTGAGCTTCATATCGAATGTGTAATTGGGGATGTGGATGGGAGTTTCAGGAAGGAAGGTTAGGAATAGGATTGCCGATATAGCGTTCCAGCGGTTCAGTTTAATTACTGACTTGTGAACTCATCTCCGCCACCTCGGTTCTCGTTCTGAATTAGTTGTGTTCTATTCATATTCTCTTGACTCTGCTGGAACAAACCTATCAGTGGACAAGGTGTTGTAACAGGCAAAACAGGTCTAACAGGCACAGTGTTACTTCTACTATGGCGGTGCAATGAACACACATTTTCTTCCACTGTTAGAAGAAAGTCCTTTACACTTTATATCCTAACATTTAATAATACCTGAATAATGTAATTGTATAAAGCGTTAAATTTCAGAGCGATAATGAGGAAATATGTTCCAAAATTTCTTTGCAGGCTGTAGGTGGTTTCGTTAAAATAATCATCACTTGGGTAGTTCTCAAGATCACCATCACTAGAACCCCCATAAGTAGTAGAGTGGGGCTCCAAACATGAGAAGTACCAATACTTTAAAACCCTCATTTTCAGGCCACTTGGTCTCGTGCTGAGTCTGAAAGTTGTTCACACAGTTCTCTGTTACTCACATGTCTAGTCTTCTTCAGTCACTATTTTCGAACCTGCAATATAACATAAAAACCTGCAATACAGCATTAAAAATGCGATAAAAAGCAGAAAAAACTATAGTATGATGTGGCCTTTAGTTTTTGCTTGTCTTACATATGGTTCCAAGAAGTGAAGGCTGTGGAACATTTCATTCACTCTCAGTGTTATGACCGCTGACACATCACAAGGCTGGGATGCGGGACACATCGTGATGCATCACATCGTTACATTGAGGTGCTACGTTTCTGGCCACGGAATACGGATGCATTTCCAGTTGTGTCGTCAATCTTGTGCCCCTATACCTCTTTTATAAATCTGTTAAAAAGCTGCATTGTCAGAATGTGGTGTAGAGATTATTTAAAAAATCACTGATTCAATTCAGAGGCTGATGTGGAGAGATTCAATTGAATGGATGCAAAGTACTCTTTTGTTAGGTATACGAATTCTAAAGAACACCCTTTTCTCATGCCCAGTTCTACTAAACTGCGAATTACTTACTTGGTGAATCAGTGTGACACCACTATCACGTTCCTGTCTGACGCACTTGTTTTTCTTGATGTTAGGAATTACGAAAACAACTTATCTATATTTACTATGCTACAAATAAAATAACATTTCATTCAGTCGCCTACTGTCTAAGCCAATAAGCTACATAGCAAGTGCTAAAACAGATTGCTATCACAGTGAACTTGTAGAGAACCCTGATAACCTCTTTCTTTGTTTGAAATGCAAGATCAAATAGAGATGAAGAACTTGAGAACTACGTTTCAGCCTATTGTGATTGATGAATCATCAATACCTAATCGAGTGTATTTAGTGAAATTCTACTTTTCGTTGCTATTAGCTTCGCTGGCTCTTGCAGGAACTCTGATAGGCTGCTACTTTGTTTTCAAGATGTTCTTCCCAACTTATTAATGTTTTGAAGACCTGTTGTAGTTGCTGCACTGCACGCATCTCTTCAGGACTTTCTGCTGTCAAATCTAATCATTAACGCGATCTTGAGTACCCAACGAACTCTTTTGAGGAACGATCTCCTGATAGATTAAGCAGTTAAAGGCCAGTTTCAACACGTTTCAGTGTCAAAATGCGAACTCTAGTCAGGTACTGTGCTCAGATACATATGGTTTCCTAAAAATTAACTATAAGCCAGGTTTTGGTGAAGGGAAAGTCTGTTCTTCTCTTATTCAAGTTCCATAACCAGATCTGCGATGGCGCTCATCACCCCTATCAAAACTTTATTGACTGCCTTACAAAACAAGGACACAGTCGTTTTGCCATAACATTGCTGAAGCTATTGCAGCCAGAGCATTGTACGTCTACCAGTCTCACGTCAATCCGCGTTTCGCCCTTTTAAAATTTCTGGAGCAGGAGATATTTATCATTTCGAACGATGTGCCCAAAGATCTGCATTCTTCTTTTCACTATGACCACGAGCTTGTATGTTTGTTATATGTTTGCACTCTGGCTCATGAAATTCTGAGGGTTCTAAAACCCTAAAAAACATTTTGAACGCTCGATGCGCTGTGATAATTTCCGTGTCAGTGCCAATGCCTCATCTCTGTACAGGGGAACTAAATAAAAATTTGTGTAAAAATGGAACGTGCTTGTTCAACTCGTGAACGATTCTCAGCTTCATTATTGCCAATCTCTGTAACTATGGTGCCCAAGTACTTGTAAGACGCAACTCTACCAATGTTTTCACCATCTACTAGCAAATGCTGTAGTATCTTACCCATAGTTATGTAAAGTATTATTTGTAAAGTAGGAAATAAAATGACAGAGGTCTATTGTAACGAATAATGAATATTCTCTATTTTTGAACAATTACATCAAACACAAGAATCAGCTGTTGATAATAATAACAGTAGTTGGTCAGTAGTACCCACTTAGTTCACTACATCCCTCCTCAAGCCTTATTTTCAATGTAACACAAAATCATTGAATTTAGATGGCGTTATTATACCTCTCCCTCTTTTAGTAGTTTTTTGGTGGAATTACGATTGTTCTTGCGTGACCTGTGGCTTATCAGTTAATTGAGGATCCCGAGGAGAATCGATCTCAAGTTCATTTACTAAAATTAAAAACTGGGTCACACAGGACCTCAACATTCTCTGGAGTAGAGAAGCAGCTAAATATAGACAAACCAGAATGCTTGTTACGTCTTCCGATCCCAAACGAGCATATTGGCTTCTAAGTAAAAGTAGAAATTCAATTAGAACATCCTTACTGGACATTATGATTTTCGCAGGATACTAAATATTATAGATAGATAACAACATCTCACCTATGTGACCTTGCGGACTCGAGGATTCCACAAAGCACTTTCTTTGCAGATGCGACCGGTACTGGAGATCCAGAACGGAGGCATTTGGGCATCATATAATTGAACGTGCTTCCCTCCGAGATATTGAGTGGAAAAGAATTAAAAAATTTGCTGATTTAAGCAAATGATTTGCTTGTGACGACTCCAACTCGGGGTAACTGACGGAATCCTCTTTTAAATTAAAGGGGCCTCTTGTTGAGGGAGAGTATAACCGATCATGGTGCCTGAAACTTTTCCAATGGAAACCCCGAGCAGTGAGTGAGTGAAGTTCATGTTCTGTGTCCTCCGTGTTTTCTTCTTCCCTGGGAATTTTCTTGAAATGAGAGAGTTTCTTGTGACCTGTCTGTCGTCTGATTTTGCAGTAACTCTGATTCCTTGTACATCAACAATTTCCATAGGATTTGGACAGAAAGGAGCAGAATATTTATTTTTCTTCTGTGGTTTTACAAGAACTTGGTTGCCAACTTCGAGCTCATGAGCCTTGGTATTCCGTTTCGCCTAAGCGTATTCTTTCATTCATTCTTTTGCCTTTTTATCGTTGTCCAGCAGTTGTTCGTCAATTTCATCACGGAATAAATTTGAAATTAACTGAGGCATAAATGATCGAATGTTAGATCCCATCAGTGCTTTGGATGGTGGAATTTTCCGTGTAACAGTGTGGGGTATCCTATACTGAATGAGATAAGAAGTGCGACCTCCCAGTTCTTTTGTTCCGTTACTGCCGATCGAATAGTTTCGTTCAAGTTGTACATAAAATGCTCCACTCTTCCATTCGCTTCCAGCCATAAGATCGTTACTTTCTTGTGAGTAATCCCTAGCTTCTCACAGAATTGATTTCCGTTGAAGGAGGGCTCTCCATCAGTTCTTTGATTAATGTAGGAATTCCAAAAAGAGCAAAAGTTCTGAACAACCAACGCTTCACATTGTTTGCTGTTAGCGATGTTATGGCTTCGACAATTGGGAATCTCGAAAAATCATCGATCAAAACAGCAACATAATTTTCCATTGGGAATAGGTCCAGCAAAATCTTTAGGAAGTGAATCCCATGAACTTGAAGGTGTTGGAATGGTGCTTATTGGGTCTGTTGGTTTTCGAGTTGTTGGATTGGCATGGTATGCACTTAGAAGTGGCAGTGGGACTTGTTTATTCATGCCCAGAAACCATAATTTAGAACGCAGCGATTCCCTGCTCTTAGCCATACCTTGATGCCCACGATGAGGCAGATCAAGAATGAGTCATGACAGCTACGGTCTCGAATGGCTTTGTTGTCTCATTTATCCAGTCTTATTTAAATTCAGATTCAAACCAAATTCTTTACTTTTAAATTTTACAGCTGTCTCAAGGTGCTAGGTAATACTGGAGCAACAATAACTGTACCATCTACATTATTGCAGTATGTTCCGCCGAATTCCATTCACTGAGGTTCTGTACCAAGTCTTTTCAATGACATAAACGAACGCTGAGAACATAACCTCTTTCATTGGGTTCACCCGTATTCCCATTATCAAGAAATACCATTGCGACTGCAACTAGCAGGACGGGCTGGAATTTTACCTCTATATTCGAACATTAGACCGTCTTGATTGCGATACTTGATGTACAAGTTCATGGTATTTATTTTAATTTACAAATATTTGGATTGTCTTTACAATGTTGACAGATTCCCGCATAAATTGCTGTTTCTGATATTATTGTTGACTCTGTATCAGTGAACGTAAGATGTATTAGTGCTTGTGTAAGCAGCGAACCTCATCAGCACTTGGTCATGGTGTAATTTATTGAAGCTTGATGTTTCCTAATGAAACCTTTTATATTTATGACTTTTCAAACACTCCGGGCAAGTCTGAAGGCACCATTTTGTGACTTTCATTGTGTTTGATTTCTTTAGCCGAAATGCCCACTCCTGGAAGTAGTTGGGTTGTAAAAGTAGGTACCCACCTACATACGGGACTTCAGGTGTCATCATTGTCGATAATTTGATTTCAATCAATTCAATTTTATTTTATACCGCGTAAGTATTACAAGGAGGACCTTAAATACATATTAAAAAAAGCACACCTTGTTTTCATTTCTGCCTCAACAATGTTAGACTTTTACATATGATGTTTCAGTTAATTACTTATATATGTTTACGTAATTTATGTACATACTACAAATGAACACTGCATAGTTAATATAGATCACAATCACTCCAGAGTCAAATTTCAATAATAATCCTGAGTCATTGCCAAAAATTCCAAAGCGGTGTTGATGTTCGTTCTGTCTCTTGTAGATTTTGTTCTTCATCTTCTGCTTGCCCGGTTTTCTAGAAGTTTGGGAGGAGGAGTATTCAGATTAGTCTCCACTTCTGACCCAGTAGATGTAGAATCCTCCAACGTACTTCGCCCATAGTGAATGAGAAGTTTTTTCCATCAACCAATAATTCATCTCCAAACAAGAAGGCATGCTTCCCGTCTTTTCTTGCTTGAAACAACTTGGGCAAGAGATGCTTCCTAAATTCCCGTGAACGTCTGTCGTAGAACTCGGATGTATTAAACTAGGATCCCTTGAACTTGTAAATGTTCTGGCGTACTATAGATTTAGATAAATTATTAGCAAAATGAATGTGGACTGGTCTTACTTCTAGAAGGTTGGATGGAGCCCAAACGTCTTACACCTATAACTTAATAATCCTCAAGAACGCAATTTAATTCCATTCTAAAAATGTCCATCTCCTTTCTTTTGAAAACATTCATGTTTTCTTTCCCTTCTAAAACGTTATGAAGAATAAGATCGTATCTGTTGTCCGTGTGCCGGTTCTGTTTAATATTATTTTTTCAGATAATCCTACATGTTCTTCTATACTGTAAATTCTCTTATTAATTTTTTCTAAGAGCAAGATAGTTTTTTGGTTGTTAGCGATTTCTCGCGACAGAGCATGAACCTGTGAATTTAAAACAACTGCATGTTCCTTCAAAATGCAGTCGTAGTTTTGTAGTTTGGTTGTGATGTGACGAATATGCGAATGATGTGAATATGGTTGTGACGACGTCAAGGCATTACCTGTTGTATCTTCGAGGTCGACATTCTCGTTGTAGCAATTATTCGACGCGACACCAGTCGGCTGTTGATGATTAAGGAATAGGGCTTTGGTCGAGTGGATAATTCTTTCCCTTCTGTAAACAACAAATCACCTTTGACCACCTTCAATTCACCTTTGAAAAATGACCTTTTACCAGAAATCTACCCGTTGAAAATTTATGAAAATTGTTGTTGCTGAGAATTAATCAAATAGCAACCATAAAAAACAAAAACGCTGCAAATTATTTCACAAAGGTTTATTATTTTTTCAATTGAGTATGATCCTAGTTTTAGTTGGTTTTCGTACGTCATAAGGCCTGTCCAGACTCCTCGGCGTGTCCTATTTCGAGTTGCCACAACCTATACTTCTATAATTATATACGCATGTTTATATTTCTCGATTTGAGCTCCTATCTATTCAAATAATTATTGCCTTAATATTATCATTATCTAAGTACGTATGAAAAGTCGAGAGGATATGTTATTAAATATGCGTAGGAAAAGCATTGGTATTAACACACAAATATGACCTAGAAAAAAACATATATTCATGCCTCGAAGGAACGCCGTACCCACCTCATGGTGCAGCGGTGTATTATATGGGTATAACACGTAAAAGTAATAAATATCCATTCTCCTACGCCCCTCTGCTACGCCTCCTCTCACTCCACCCCCCCCCCCCCCCCCCCCCCCGCTCACCCTCCTCCCTCCCCCTGACCCCCTGCCGAACGTGCCAGGCGTGCTAAGTAAGTCTAACACTCAAAGCCTCGAAAAAGACACTTTTTCACCCGTTTTTGGCCCATAGCATCTATGCGAGTAAAGTGATCGGGATGGTTAAACGTTAGGACCAACTAGACCCCAAATGGAGTTTATGTGCGAAAGAACGGGTTTTTCAAGTCAATTATTAGGCCTTTTATGGCCCGGACGGCGGACGGACATTTCAAATTTGGATTCTACGCACCTTGAAACGTAAAGTGACAAAGTTTGAGGGTTATAAAAAAAATTTTCTACACGATCACATAGGCTTATTATTGCAAATAATAAACCAAAATTGAAAAGAAATTCAAAATACATCCTTGCAAAATCAATACTTAATACGGACCTCGCAAAAAACTCTTGCGCTCGGCTCCGAACTGGAACTCCGATAATTTGATTTGGTATGACATTTTTGTTCTACATGAGCTTCAGACTAAGCTCTAATGGAACTAGAGTTGTTGCTTAACAAGCTGACATATCTTCAATACAATATACTTAGCAGAAATGTTATAGTATATTTCATAGTTCCTTTGAGTAATACCTGTTCTACAAAAAAATAAATAATAATAATAAAATAAATTGAATAGTTTTCAGCCATTTTTGCCATTTTTAGTTATTTTTCAGCACATTTTTTGAAATGTGACCAATTTAGTATACTCAAAAAGTGCTTCCCTACACACTCATCCTTTCGTTTAAAATACATACTTCATTTGGCGAAGGAACATATTTTTTAATCTCAATCCTAAGGAGAGTTATCATCTGGAATGACGCAAACACATACATGTATACATAAATATGAGAAAGCGCAAACTTCAGGAATCGTTTTAGAATGCCTCAAAACATATTCCATGAAGAAAATGTTGGAAAAATTAATTGAAAAATTGTTTAATCCTTGCAATAATTGAAAATATGTTGGGGAATAATAGTAACCCTCATTCTGGATGTTTTATCTCCTGGATGTTCGGTAACGACTTATTACATATCTTGTGTAATTTTCTTATGTGCGTTTAAACACGTCAAATGCAAGGCCAAGGTGACTTTATCATCATTTCTCACCAACCCTACGTTATGTATCGCTCCTGTCAATCTGTTGAGCAAACAAGATCTCCATAGTTTCGAGTTTTATCTTCATAGTTAACTTTCGGATTTATAATTTCCTGGCATTTCACAGTTGAAGGTGTAGTGCGTCTAAAGCTTCGGTTCCTAACTAAGGAATGGCCAATTATTCTGACAGCAAATATTTGGTGACGTTCTATTTATCTTTGATAGGAGTGTCGCTTTGTGTGGCGGGAACGCTCATGATCTTCGACGAAATATTCCGAAAATTGCTTCCTTCGAAGGTTCATTATATATCGAAGGTATAATAACAAAAATAATTATTATGTGGCCTTAAGCTAAAACATTGGTATTATACAAAATTATGCATGCTTTACAGTTTTGCTTCCGAGTCCTATATAAGCGAAAGCATTGTTTTCACTTTTGGGAGATGAAAACAACTTTTTCCCCCTAAAACCAAAAGTTTCTCTTGCATTTTACGACTTGGAGCATTCTGAAAAACTTTGGTTTCTTGTTTGTGTGTGTGGTTGTTTGTGTGCCCCAACAATCTTAATTTTCACTCTTTTCATCCTATTGTTACTCTCCAGGAAAATAACTCTCACAGTCGAAGAGGTTTGGTCACCCTGGTCTCATAGCTCTGATCGTTAGAGTGTTGCAACTTTGGGCAATTTCCCGTAGTTGTAACGACGCGAGTTCGAACTCCTGTCGAGATATCAAATATTTTTGGGCCGTTACACTATTTTGATTGATGATGATGATTAGGCTGTACATCAGTGGTTTCCAACTGGTGAGTCGTGAATAGGGCGCTGCACTGCAACTCCCATTATTTTGATGGAGGATAAGTTTGAGTTTGACGCTAGCACGGCAGTGAGTGATGATGAGCTTTTGAACTACTTGGTAACCATCCGCCATCTTCTCCATTCCCTCAAACTGAATGTTTCCTACAAATTTCAAGATTCATGGCGATATCTTGTCTGTTCAACCATACTGAGTTTTAAAAACTTCAGAAAGTTGCCTAATTCTGAGGATTATTCAAAAATACATTTTTTCCTACTGATATTTTGGTACGTTTTTTCATCTAGTATCAGTTGCCATTTTTGAACCTACAAGAATTTTATCTACCGAATTGATCTCCATCGTCTATTTAAAAAGTAATTTTCATTGCTACTACAACCCTGCACCATGAATCTTCAAAAATTATAAGTTGTGTTCTTATTGTGTACCTACCTATTTGATTGTGAAATGAAGCAAACCAATATCTGCTGATTTTTTCCTCTGTCGATCATTCCTTGTGATTATTTCCATGTTTTCAAGCATGTATTTTAATTTGTTGCATTGTAGAATGAGTTCATTACATCAAGAGAATATGTTATACGCCGTTCCATTGGTCTGTTGTAATTTGATCATTTGGATTCCTATTATGGAGTAACGATGTTTGGAGAAGCGATTCATTAACTTGTGGTGGTGTTGTCTTGGTTTTAACCCAACTGGCGGTTCGTTTCATTTCATGATCGAATCGGTTGGTAAACAATAAGAGCACAACTTAAACTTATCATTTTTGAAGATTCTAGGTGCAGGGTTGTAGTAGCAATGAAAATTGATTTTGTAAAAATAACTAGAATAGGCGGAATAGGGGCTTGCCAGGTTGGTTCAATGCAATCTAGCGAGATTAAGGAGAACTAGAGCTTTCCCCCTAAGCAGCAGTTTCACACTGCTCTCCAGTAGGATCGCTAGTGGTTATGCAACATTCGTTCCACCTTGTCTCACTAATACTTTATTCTCTGTCTTTATTCAACTGCCTTAGTAAGTTTACCTACCTCTGCTCTCTTACCAGTACATGTTTCAAGTAAGATTTATTGTAGCTAAGTAGCCAGTACAGACATTTAGCCTAAACTCACAACAATAAGCTTTGCCTTGGTTACTTTGCTGTGGACTCCAGACTCTACTCTGTATGGTTCACAATAAATTCATATGCAGTAGCTGACTAGTTGTTGACATGAAACAAAATTAAGAGTTAGGTAGGCACTAATTCTGATGGCGCTTTCCTTGTACGCCTAGCTCCGTCGTTTGGTGCTTGTCCGAGTCGGATTTCATCCTGGAGTCCGCTGGTATTGCTGTCCACTCACTAGGATCGTTGTCAGCTCGAATATTGTGGGTCGAATCTTTCAAAAAACTCCCTTTACCTCCCGTTTTCAACTCATCCATTCAAGACGAGTGACTGCAGAAGAAGGAACTGACAAGTGGACGAAGGTATTTTTATAATATTGATCCGTTTGAGTGTAATAACGTTTATTCCTACTTGTGGTTGTACACACTTATTTTGACTTCTCTTACTACCCAAAGGGTATTGAAAAGTAATGGTATGGAACAATAAGAATATGTACAAAAATCTTTAGCCCAGTCAAATTAGACCAAAAAGTGGCAAACAGGGGAAATAATTCATAGTAGAGAAATTTCTTCACCAAGCTCTTCCTTCACACGTAGTAAATCATATCTCAAAAGTCCCCTAGTATGGGGGGGGGGGGGTTCTCCTTTTTTCGGTTTTTTGCCTATAACTCGAAAAGTAAGCGTTCTAGCGACTTGTTTATTACTACCAGAATTAAAGTGCATACAATTTCCTACAATTTGCACTCCTGACTTCATTCTCTACGATTAGGCGTTCCGCCGCTAGAGCGCGTTGAAAAGTAGGTATAATTTCAAAAAATCAGCAAAAAGGCCTTTTATGCTCTTTTTACGTAGAAATCATTCGTATGAAGCTTCTGGGTGACTTAGAATACATCATGACTTGTTTTCCGAACGTCAGTGATGCTCGGACAGTGGCTTGAGCAGGTTTCATATTTGTATTTTTTTTTCTGTTCTTCGCTTACATCCTGGAAACTGTGATAACCATAACATATTTTCAGCACCCTTACCAACTCACTATGAACTATCGGTGAATATAATGTGTATATAAAACACAGTGGCTCTAAAAAAGAAAAGAAAAAAATTAACCCATAAAAACAAGTTTTTAATGTAACTCTTTCTTTTTCTCATGTTCTCAGTTAATTTTATTGTTGTTTCAATATTTGGTAGTTTCTCGGCAACAATAAATTGAAACAAAATCACATTGTTTCAAAATCACATTTATAATAACTTAAATTAAATTGACAAGGAAAATCATTTAATATTTTATTGACCCAGGATTCGTTGTCATTTTATGCAGTCAATAGTATCCTTCTCCTCCCTCCTCCTCCCTCCTTCTCCTCCTCCTCCCCCTCCTCCTCCTCCTCCTCCTCTCCCCTCCTCCCTCCTCCTCCCTCACTCCTCCCTCCTCCTCCTCCCTCACTCCTCCTCCCCTCCTCCTCCTCCTCCCTCACTCCTCCCTCCTCCTCCTCCTCCTCCCCTCCTCCTCCTCCTCCTCCTCCTCCCTCCTCCTCCTCCTCCCTCACTCCTCCTCCCTACAATACACAACACTTGTAAGGTGTCCCATAGTAAATTTTAATTTTTCGAAAATTTATAGTATAACTAACTTTTTCTTTGCGAAAATTTGATAGATTAAAATGTACGCCAGCATGAACTCGTGTGCAAAATTTCAGATCGATTGGATATCGGGAAGTGGGTTAAAAATCGATCTGAAATTTTGTCTCAAGCAAGCAAGCAAGCAAGCAAGCAAGAAGAGAATCGAAGTTAATAGAAAGAGTTTAAAAAAAGAAAATGAGCTGTGTTTCACCAAAAAATGTTTAATGTGCAGGTACAGTATAACACATGTAATATTCAGTAGTATTCACAAAAGGAGAGGGATGGGAAAGGGGTCATCAATCTTCACAGGTGTCTGCTCTTCATCCATTGAGAATCACCATCCACAGTCCAACTGAAAATTTAAAATCGGATTACAGTGAGGTGCATATAAATCTTATATTGATAGTAGGTAGTAGTAAAGTAGACAACCATTCCAGGTTGGGGCTTTTCGTCCGACTGCCTCGGGCGTCGCGGACGTCATCAGCTGTCCTCGAAATGGAGGATCAGATTCGTTCTGGTGATTTCACTTAAAGCTACTCATTGCCTCGCCCCCTTGAGTGGAGAGGGTTTCGCCGTACAGAAGCACGAAAATTGCTTGGACATCTGACCCTTACCTGGGCGGTCACCCATCCAAGTACTCACCACGCTCGACGTTGCTTAACTTCGCTAATCGCATGAGAAACGGTTCATTGCAACGCCTAACCCGTACGGCTCTTATATTGATAAAAGGATGAAGTTCATGCAGATGATTAGGATGAAACTTACATAGCGATGGCATATGTTTTGAGTGGGTAGTCTTATGGTTCCATGTCTGTTTCATCATCTTCTTTAGATGAACCGTCGTCAGCAAGTGGTGGGTTGTTTGTGCAGGACCCTGAACAGTTGGAGCAGAGTGTTCAGCTCTGTGGCATCCACATCGACCACTACCGCAGCTTTTGGTGCAGCTGCAAAATATATTCTTCAGAATTTCAGGTGTTACTGGTGGATCTAAAGTTGGGATTGGTTTGAGGAAGCCATCGTCTTCCCTACTCAAGCCCCAATTCACTGGCATCCACTGCTCAACACTCTGCTCCAAATGTTCAGGTTCCTGCACAAACAACCCAACATGTTAGGGTCAGACGTCTAAGTAATTTTCGCGCTTCTGTACGGCGAACCCCTCTCCACCCAAGGGGGCGAGGCAATGAGTAGCTTTAAGCGAAATCATCAGAACGAATCTTGTAGGGAAACCCCATTAATTATTTTGTTAATTTCAAAATTATTTACATATGAAATGTTTAGTTGTCACGCATTATTAATAAACAGTTTAGTTGCAGAATTTCCAAAAAATAGTTTTTGTATTTGCTAATAATAATTTCTACTTAAATTAGCATTACAAAGTGGTGACATTTCGACGTTTTAAATCTAAATTAAAATCTGATATCGGAATTGATCGAAACGGATCGATGACGGACAATCAAGTCCTAGAAGAACACCAACCACAAGCACCAACATCAAACAACAATGATGAAGCGAATATTGTTCGATTAAAACTTCCTCCTTTCTGGGCGGAAAAGCCCGAAATCTGGTTTTTTCAAATAGAGGCCACATTTTGGAATGAGAAAATCGGGTCGGAGACCAGTAAGTTTAATCAACTAGTTGCAAATTTAGACACTAGGTATCTTGAAAATATATGGGACATAATTACTAGTGACGAAACTGCAAAATACACTGCTGCAAAAAAAAGGCTTCTTAATATATTGAAAGAAAGTGAAGACAAGCAAATTAAAAAATTATTGACAGGTCTTGAACTTGGAGACATGAAACCCAGTCAACTTTTGCGAAAAATGCAGTCATTAGCAGGTGCAGAAATCACGCAAAAGGTATTAAAAACACTTTGGCTTGATAAATTACCTAACTCAATTAAAAACATTCTCATAGTAAGTGACGAAAATTTTGAAAAGTTAGCTATTATGGCAGACAGAATAACAGAAATAAATCCTCATAACGAACTTTACAACATTCAACAAGACAAAACAGAACAGAAGAACACCAGTACTGACAGTAATGTTCCAGCTAAAATACTAACTACTCTCACTGCTCAAATCGCATCACTGACAAAACAAATTGAAGCACTCAATTCAAGATCTCGCTCCAAAAGCCGTAGTCCATTTATGCAGAACAGAAGTAGAAGTAAATCTCGTAACAAGTTTAATCCAGATGGTAAATACTGCTATTTTCATTTTGTATATGGTAGCCGTTGTTACCCTGATAAATGTAAACCACCTTGTAGTTGGAATGATTCGGAAAACAGGGATCAGCAGTCGAAGTAGCAGCGAGCTCGACTGCTGAGTTTAATGACAATAGCTGCAAATCTAGATTATTCGTTGTAGACAGGAAAACAGGAATTCGATTCCTAGTAGATAGTGGAGCTGACGTGTCAATCCTTCCACCATCCAAAAACAGCGTTTCATCACAAACTGATTATAAATTATTTGCTGCCAACAACACCGAAATACCAACATATGGAATGAAAAATATGAACATTGATCTAGGTCTTCGCCGTACATTCCAATGGCAATTTATAGTAGCAAAAACAGCAAGAGGCATACTAGGAGCTGATTTTCTAAAAAAGTTTAACCTACTAATTGATTTAAAAGGCAAACGACTCATAGATGGTGAAACTAACTTATTTTGTAAAGGGGAAATTTCATCAATATCTGAAAACATCATAGTTAGTACAATGACCTCATACCAAAAATTTGCACATATTTTCAACAAGTTTCCGGAATTAACAAAACCAAATTGGGAACCAAGTGAAATAAAACACGACGTTAAACACTATATTCACACTCAAGGACAACCAGTATATTGTAAACCACGCCCACTAGATTCTAAAAAAAATGAAATTAGCGAAAGAAGAATTTCAGTACATGCTTGAAACAGGTATAATAAGACCATCTAAATCACAATGGGCTAGTCCACTTCACATGGTTCCAAAGAAAGGTGGAACCTGGCGTCCATGTGGAGATTATAGGCGATTGAACGACTGTACTGTTCCTGATCGTTATCCACTGCCTAGAATGAAAGATTTCCAGTACATGCTCAAAAATAAAACAATATTTTCCAAAATTGATCTTTTCAAGGCTTACCATCAGATACCTGTAGCAGAAGAAGATAAAGCAAAAACAGCCATAACCACCCCATTTGGACTTTATGAATTCAATGTTATGCCATTTGGTTTAAGAAATGCTCCCGCTACTTTTCAAAGATTCGTTCATGAAGTTTTTAGAGGTCTCGATTTTGTTTTTCCATATTTAGATGATCTACTGATTTCTTCCTCATCTTCAGAGGAACATCAGAGACATTTAGAAATCGTGTGTGGTCGTCTAAGCAAATACGGACTGAGAATAAATGTTCCTAAATCTGTCATTGGTGAAGAAGAACTTGAGTTTTTAGGCTACATGATCACACCAAAAGGTTCAAAGCCACTGCCATCAAAAGTTAAGGTAATAACTGACTATAAGCTACCAGAAACAATTCACCAGTTACGTACATTTCTTGGTATGCTTAATTTTTATCGAAAGTATTTAAAAGGCACAGCAGAAACCCAAGCAATATTACATGAATATTTGAAAGGAGCAAGAAAAAAAGACAACAGGAAAATTATTTGGACTCCAGAAGCAATAGAAAATTTCGACAAATGTAAACAAGGTTTAGCAAATGCTGCTCTACTTACTTACCCAAACCCCGATTTCACTTTGTCATTAGTCGTTGATGCCAGTGATTTCGCTATTGGAAGTGTTTTGCAGCAATATGAAGGAGATGGATGGAAACCTATTGCATTTTTTTTCTAAGAAATTGAACGATACACAAAAATTATATTCTACATACGACAGAGAACTTTTGGCTTGCTATTTGTCAGTTAGAAATTTCAAACATTTTCTCGAAGGTACAAATTTTACAATCTACACTGATCATAAACCATTAGTTTTTGCTTTCAAACAAAGAAATGAAAAAGCTGCACCTCGACAACAGAGACACTTACAGTATATATCACAATTCAGTACCGACATTCAATACATCAAGGGTGAAGAAAACATTGTGGCTGATAATTTATCCAGGTTGGAAGCTATCACAGTCTTAGATTTTGACAAAATAGCTGCCAGTCAAACAAATGACATTGAACTTGAAAATTTAAAGAAAAATGGCCAAACCTTGAAATTCAAAAGTTATTCATTACCGTCAGGAAAACAACTATGGTGCGACATATGAACAGACAATATAAAACCATTCATTCCAAAAAGTGTTCGTTTCCAAATTGTCAGAAAAACAAAGTTTCAAGACACACGAAGTCTCCATTAAGTTCATTTCAAGAGCGAGACGAACGGTTCAGTTTTGTCCACATTGATATAGTGGGACCGTTACCACCTTCAGATGGATTCACGTACATACTGACTATGATTGACCGATTCACCAACTGGATGGAAGCAATTCCCATTTCTAACATTACAGCCGAGACAGTAGCGAAAACATTTTACAATCACTGGATAACAAGATTTGGCGTACCTTCCAAATTACTATCAGATCGTGGAGCTCAATTTCAATCATCTTTATTCAAAAAATTAACAGAATTGTGTGGTATCAAATTTCATCAAACAACTGCATGGCATCCTCAAGCTAACGGAAAACTAGAACGACAACACAGAACGTTGAAAAAAGCAATAAAGGCACACAATTCAATTAAGTGGACAGATTCATTGCCAACAGTTCTTCTTGGTCTTAGGGCAGGATTGCGAGAAGACATCAACAGCTCAATCGCCCACATGACCTACGGAAAATCCATAAAACTTCCTGGCGAATTTTTCGTTGAAAGCAAAATTCAGTCTGATCCCGAAACATTTGTTGACAAATTGCAAAAATGTATGAATTTGATAAAACCTGTTCCAATTCAAAATAAAACATCAAAAACTGTATTTATACACAAGAATCTAATACACTGTACCCACGTCTTCGTGAGAGTTGATAAAGTAAAAAAACCGCTCGAACCAACCTATGAAGGACCATTCAAAGTACTGAAAAAAGAAGATAAATACTTTACACTACAAATAAAAAACAAAGAAAATAATGTCTCAACAGATAGATTGAAACCAGCATATCAGATACCACCAGAAGAAAGTGAACTAACAACCGAAGAACCGAAAATTTCAAGAACAAGCGGAACATCCTCCAGGAAACTTAACAATTCGAAGAGAATGGAGAAGAACAAAAACGTGCGATTTCGAAACCACGATTTAACCAAAGTTCATTTTTATTAACCGGAGTCGTTCCTGGAGGGGGAGTAAATGTAGGGAAACCCCATTAATTATTTTGTTAATTTCAAAATTATTTACATATGAAATGTTTAGTTGTCGCGCATTGTTAATAAACAGTTTAGTTGCAGAATTTCCAAAAAATAGTTTTTGTATTTGCTAATAATAATTTCTACTTAAATTAGCGTTACAATCTGATCCTCCATTTGGAGGACAGCTGATGACGTCCGCGACACCCGAGGCAGTCGGACGAAAAGCCCCAACCTGGAATGGTTGTCTACTTTACTACTACTATCAATATAAGATTATATGCACCTCACTGTAATCCGATTTTGAATTTTCAGTTTGACTGTGGATGGTGATTCTCAATGGATGAAGAGCAGACACCTGTGAAGATTGATGACCCCTTCCCCATCCCTCTCCTTTTGTGAATATTACTTTAACATGGGTTATACTGTACCTGCACATTAAACATTTTTTTGGTGAAACACAGCTCATTTTCTTCTTTTTTTTTTCTTTTCTTTTTTAGAGCCACTGTGTTTTATATACATATATTATATCCACCGATAATTCACAGTGAGTTGGTAAGGGTGCTGAAAATATGTTATGGTTATCACAGTTTCCAGGATGTAAGCGAAGAACAGAAAAAAAATACAAACATGAAACCTGCTCAAGCCACTGTCGTAGCATCACTGACGTTCGGAAAACAAGTCATGATGTATTCTAAGTCACCCAGAAGCTTCATACGAATGATTTCTACGTAAAAAGAGCATAAAAGGCCTTTTTGCTGATTTTTTGAAATTATACCTACTTTTCAACGCGCTCTAGCGGCGGAACGCCAAATCGTAGAGAATGAAGTCAGGAGTGCAAATTGTAGGAAATTGTATGCACTTTAATTCTGGTAGTAATGAACAAGTCGCTAGAACGCTTACTTTTCGAGTTATAGGTAAAAAACCGAAAAAAGGAACCCCCCCCCCCCCCTCTTCGAGCTCACCCCCCATACTAGGGGGACTTTTGAGATATGATTTACTACGTGTGAAGGAAGAGCTTGGTGAAGAAATTTCTTTACTATGAATTTTTTCTCCTGTTTTTTCTAATTTGACTGGGCTACTTGAAAACCCATCTCACATATGAAATGTGAGTTTAAATTATTCAGTCTACCTAATCACATCGAAGAAAATCTGAGAGAAACTCGACAGTCGTACCCCACTTGCCAATACTATTTGTTCTAGCGGCAGCCCTACATACTGTGTCATCAGTCTTGGAAGGAACCCCAATTCAATTCAATAGGGGGAGCCCTCGGGAGGACCAATGACTTACTTCTTTGCCTGATAAAGCCCATGCCCTATCTCTCACCCAACTAACCTACTCAGTGCGGGTGTGGTAATATTACCACGCCACTCCCTCCAGGACCCGAGCCCTATTTATCGGTCCGTAGAAGGGGCTGCCGCATTCTTCTGTCCCGGGTGGTTTTACCTTCAGTATGAATTAGATAGCAGTTCTGAGCACTCCCTTGGCGGATTGCATGTTTTTGAGCCTGGAAAATGGAGTCCAATTCTTGATTTTTCTTGATTTTGTCCTTCTTCTAACCTTGGTACTGCATGAATATCATACTACAGGTTGTGTAGTGCTGTGATTTTTTTCTAGCAATTTTTAAAAAGTAATAATGTGACAAAGTCATAAAAATTCAACTTCCGCACGGGGGGGGGGGGTTGTTCCGCCTTTTGAGACCCACGCTGAATGGGTTAAGACCAGTTCGTTTTAAGTCTCAAGTAGGAAGTTCTACCTACCTAAGTATCAAATTATGAAATGAATAAGAATGATAATTTATTTTATCGTCCGAAAAATATAATAAGAACGTATAAAATTTTATGTGTGTGGCACTAAAAGCTGTCAACTCTACATCACGCCTTTCTCAAACAAAAACATTCCCAGATTTACCAAAAAAATTGATATTTCTTTCTAGATAACGTTATCTTCCTCGCCCCCCTCCCTCCACAGATAACCTCGGTTAATTCAAATTAGTACACAGTGCAGATATTCTATCTATCCCGATACCTATGCATATTTTCAAAATTAATAACGCAGGTACCTTCCATACAAACGTTATGTGGGCTCATTCAAGATGTAGACTTTCTGAGTAGTATTTTTACGATCGTCTTCACGTTCGTTTTTGCTGTTCAACGGGCCAGCCCTTGAAGGGATTGAATCGACAGAATTCCTTACAATTTCAGGGAAACAAACAACACTTTTTTCATAGCGTGGTTCACTCCTACAATCACAGTGCGAAAAATACAGTGCATACCAGAGCAACAAAACCAAAAAGAGACTGAACCGATTAAAAGAACTGGTAGGTCCTTATGAGTGAGCGGAGCACTCAGAGCCGCTCGTTGAGGTGAGCCGTTTTGCCTATCTCTAGTAACAAACGCATTGGAAGACACTTTTGCTGCAAATCAAAATTAATTTTCTCGTATTACGTTTTAGACGTTCCTGACCACATCTGGTTTGTGTTGGACCAATAATAGATTCTGCGCTTTCATAAACTTATAATCCTCAAACACTGCTTGTATTTCCATGGTTATTACCGATTCCCATTAACATATCAATGATCTACACAGTTATCTGATTGTCATGAGGAAGTTATGGGACCCAAGTTTCCAGGCGTTTTGTATTTCTTTTCCTCAATAGAATCCATTGCTGTATGCTAAATCAACCACATTATCGTCGTACAGTCAATTGAATTCACAGTGGAAGGAAATTCTCATTTCAAGGTATAGTAATTATTATCGTAAGCTCTCTAACTGACTGTTGGTAGATTTCTTATCCTGAACTCAGACATCACTTTGTTCTCAAGTAGATATCTAGGGAGTAGGTTCGCTATACGTTCTACATCTAAAGATTAGGACCAACCGTATTCAGCTGTGCGTGCTAATGCGTCATCCTGGAGCCCTTCATAAGGTATAGTCTGCTAATCATGAAGTATGATAATAATAATTCCACCTTTCCTGTGGCATTAACTGTCAAATGGATAGTTGAAATTAAATCGGCCAGATTAATCAATTGACAAGCAGAAGGTTACTTGCCTGTAGAAAATACATGAAAAAATCGAGTTGAGGGAACAAAACACAGTATATAAAAACTTTCCTTATAATTCTTCATTTTAGCGAATTTTTGAAAAAAATTAAGCTATTGCTCTCGCCTCAAAATTTGTAGAATGTGAATTTTTGAAAAACTTTTATGCAGAAATCCGTTTCAGACTATTCTGAATCATATTCTGAAGTTTAACGCATTTTTTTATGTATGTATGTATATATGTATATATGTATATATGTATGTATGTGTCATTCCAGACGATAACTGTCCGTAGAATTGTGCTAGAAACTTCAAACAAATTTTAAAATGTTAAGGACACAAAACAAAAGTTCAAGTTCGTTGGCCAGCATGATCGGATTACATCTTCGGGTTGAAATTTTCAAAAATGTAGTCAACAATTTCAAAATAGCCTGTTTTTTGCGATTTGTTGTGCAAAATAATTTTTGCAGCATACTAACATGTGGTATATTCGGAATCAGCGTAAAATTTCCTATAAGAATATGTATCAAGTTTTCAAAAATTTCAAAGTTGAAAAATCCGTCAAAAATCGAAATAATGCCGTTCGCTAGTTGTAAAAATCGGTAATATTTGCATGAAACATCTTCAAAAATTCGCTCATGGGGTCATGCTGCATGACTGGACTTTTTGAATTTATTTGAAAATAGTTGGTATCAACCAGCAACAAAGGGCAAAGAAATATTAATTACAATAACTACAAAAAAATTAATGATTATTATAATAATAAATAAATTAAAAAAAGTCCAGTCATGCAGCATGACCCCATGAGCGAATTTTTGAAGAAATCTTCGACATTTCAGTCGCTATTGATCGTGTTGAGAAATTTTAGTTTATGATTTTGATAGACAAGCATGGAATCAAATTATTAACACATGCACAGAGTAAACTCATCAGTTGTGTTTACTTTTTTTTTTTTTTTTTTTTTTTTTTTTTTTTTTTTAAGCACCTACTACCTACGTTTTAAACAGCATGGTTCTAGGATTGGTTATACAGGGATACTTCCATAAGATTAGTTCAATCTGAATTTGGACAATGTTTCATGCAAATATTACCGATTTTTACAACTAGCGAACGGCATTATTGCGATTTTTGACTGATTTTTCAACTTTGACATTTTTGAAAACTTGATACATATTCTTATAGGAAATTTTACGCTGATTCCGAATATACCACATATTAGTATGCTGAAAAAATTATTTCGCACAACAAATCGCAAAAAACAGGCTATTTTGAAATTTTTGACTACATTTTTGAAAATTTCAACCCGAAGATGTAATCCGATCATGCTGGCCAACGAACTTGAACTTTCGTTTTGTGCCCTTAACATTTTAAAATTTGTTTGAAGTTTCTAGCACAATTCTACGGACAGTTATCGTCTGGAATGACACATACATACATACATACATATATACATACATATATAAATATATACATACATAAAAAAATGCGTTAAACTTCAGAATATGATTCAGAATAGCCTGAAACGGATTTCTGCATAAAATTTTTTCAAAAATTCACATTCTACAAATTTTGAGGCGAGAGCAATAGCTTAATTTTCTCCAAAAATTCGCTAAAAGGTGGGATCATAACCTAGTGAGTGCAGAATAAAACAAGGGTTTGACAATATTAAACATTTGCTACCTACTTCAATTTCACTGGTTAATTTCAGCTCTAACATCCGAATAGCGTAGGTAGCAGGAATTATAATAAACTCGATTTCTTCAGCTCACTCAGTTCAGCTGATTGGGATAGATCCCCAATTTTTTTCATTCATCTCTTGTCTCAGAGAGGCTCCTTATCAAATACGTCAAATATAAACTCACTAGGGTGATCAGAGAAGATACTTGAGCTCCCTCAGCTGATCAGGATGGAACCTGTCATTTCATTTGCTTATTCTTGTCCCACAAAAACTCCGTATCAAATTTCAACTTCCTAGTGCGGACAGGAGAGAATTTAGACCGCTAAGCTGATCAGGATAGAGCCTATCTTTTCATTCGTCTCTTGATTTTGCAGAGAGGCTTCCTATCGAATTTCAACTCCTTAAGGCGAACAGGAGAGAATTTAGCTCACTCAGCAGATCAGTATGGACCCTGTCATCGCAATCGTATCTTGCTGTCCCTGAGTTGCTCCCAATTAGATTTCAACTTCCTAGGACGATCAGGAGTGAGAATTTAGCTCAATCAGCTTATCTGGATAGAACCTGTCATATCATTCACCTGTTGAACTGCAGGTATTCCTGAGTTTCACCATACTAGGGTGGACAGAAAGTTCCAGTCATGCAGCATGATCGTATGAGCGAATTTTCGTAAATTATCGTATTGTATAATGTTGAATTGTTTTGAAATTTGAGCTCTTTTAGTGCATGTAAATTGTTAACTATTAATTTTATGGCAAAAAACGTAGTCTAAACAATAATCTCCAGTTCAAATAAAGGTTTTGAATTTTTAGCGTTTTTTGCAGTTTTTATCGATTTTTTAGCAAATTTTAATGAATTTTAAGTACATTTTACAGCATAGTTTTGTACATACATTTTTGAATGTTCTATTTCATAGTTAATAAACTCTGAACAATAGTCTACCAAAAAATATAAATTAAACGATTTTTAGCCATTTTTAATGATTTTTTTAGTACATTTTTTGATATTTCACCAATTTAATGTGCTCAAAAAGTGCTGACCAACGAACTCATCCTTTCATTTGAAAAGCTTGATTTTTTGGCGCAAGGACGGAATTTGTATCTCAATCCTAAGGAGAGTTATTGCTGGAATGACACATAAATATATATATATATATATATATAGGGTGATTCCCTCGCAGATGCAAAAAAAATTTTGGGTGAAACTGTATCAAAAATGGAGTAAAATGCCCCCAACTGGATATTTTTATCTCAATCCGTTCTCGAGATATGATTTTTTAAAGGTTTTTTCAGGAAAACCGTGTTTCTTTCCTTTTAAACTCAAATTTCTCCACTTTACTTCATTTAATTTTAACTTTTGACCACATTTTCGGAATTAGCATTAAATTTTCTATAAGAATAGTGTACTTTGGTTCTTAAAAACTACCATCCGAAGACCCTCACATCAGCTCAAACATTGACGATTTTGAAAAAATAATATTTCTGAAAATATTTAAATCTTTACTACTCTTTCAAAAAGAATCCTGGAAACTGGCAAATCTCATGAAAACTGCTTTATCTAATATTCTTTCCAACGGTATAATCAATTTTACTTTTATTTTGTTATTTAGGGGAGAAAATTATGTTTTAATGTTAAAAAATGTGGGTTTTTCAATGAAATTGTTGGTTTTCACGAAAGATGACCCTCCATGAACCTACGAGTATGGGGTCGGTTTCTATGTATTTTTTCACGCTGTATCGAATGGTAACATTTGTAGATCTCTCCGATTCCGTTATAATCGAGTTTTACACTTTAATTAAGGGCACCCGTAGGCCTCTCCCCGCTACACTGTATTCCTGATGCAAGAGACTCATTTTTCGGTACCTACCGTGCCCTTTGTTTTCAACGTATCGTCTTGAAATTTTAAGGGAAGTTTCACACTATAGTGATCTTCATTTATGTCGAGCCGTTTTTTTATAACTCAAACAGAAACGTTTTGGCAGCAGATCGAAAATTTGAAATATTTATTGCAGCTTTGTGAGGCTGTATCACCTGTTCTAATTGAAATTTTCAAAAACGGCCCAAGCAAAATCTTCCTCTACTATCCCCGAACAAATTGAAAAAAAAAAATTAATCCAATGCGATCAATACCGACCGTACAACGTGTACCGATAGGTCAGAAAACGTGGTTTTGAGAAAACGCCATTTTAGTGAAAAGATAATAATACCACCTCCTTATCTTTTCACTAAAATGGCGTAACCTGCAAGGATCTCTTAATCTTTGAATGCCGCTTGTTTTTTCCATGCTAAGCTTTCAAACTCTTCTGAATGTGAAAATAGGGTTATAACCTTCAATGGTGACCCGTGAAATTCACCACACCTTTCTAGATTTCACGTGATCCTAGGATTCATAATTTTGTTGTTGTTTCTACGGATACGGACGGACTCGGAAGTCGGCTAAAAAGTTTGTTTTTGACTGCATCAACCCACTCAAACCCTTATTGTGACATACCAAAATCTTCAGAATTTAATGAAGTTTTTTTTGGAATAAAAAACTCAAAATTAATTTTTTTTGAAAATTCTGCACTACGGGTGTCCTTAACTAGTTTTACCCCATAACACACATACATTTAATCGTAACAAACAAACTAAACATTTGCGATTTTAAGAGTAAAACTCGGTTATAAAGGACTTGGAGAGATCTACAAATGTTACCATTCGATTCAGCCTGAAAAAATACATGGAAACCGACCTCATACTCGTAGGTTCATGGAGGGTCATCTTTCGAGAAAACCAACAATTTCATTGAAAAACCCACATTTTTTGACATTAAAACATAATTTTCTCCCCTAAATAACAAAATAAAAGTAAACTTGATTATGCCGTTGGAAAGAGTATTAGACGAAGCAGTTTTCATGAGATTTGCCAGTTTCCAGGATTCGTTTTGGAAGAGTAGTAAAGTCTTAAAGATTTTCAGAAATATCATTTTTTCAAAATCGTCAATGTTTGAGCTGACGTGAGGGCCTTTGGATGGTACTTTTTAAGAACCGAAGTACACTATTCTTATAGTAAATTTAATGCTGATTCCGAAAATTTGGCCAAAATTTAAAATTGAATGAAGTAAAGTGAGAAAGTTGAGATTAAAAGGAAAAAAACACGGTTTTCCTGAAAAAACCTTTAAAAAATCATATCTCGAGAACGGATTGAGATAAAAATATGCAGTTGGGGGCATTTTACTCCATTTTCGATGCAGTTTCACCCAAATTTTTTTTTTTTGCATCTGCGAGGGAATCACCCTGTATATATATATTGCTCGTCCGGTATGTCTGTATAGATGCAATGTCTTTACTGTTGAGTGGGACATGAGTGTAATAAGTTGCTGCGTTTTCTATGTGGGACTACGAAAAGTTTAGTTTTAAGGACATTTCAATTCTTCAACTAATTTTATGCGTCCATGTTACAATATGTGAAGACGTTATACTGCCCACCCAACTTGGCAGGCTTTTTTTCTGTTGGAAATTACTTACAAACAAATTAAATCTTATAAAACTACGTGGAACCACGAAAAGTTAATTCGATTTAATAAAAATAGGCCATTATTTAATGTGCGTAGAAGGGCAAACGGGAAACTTCCCGAGATCAAGAGGTTCGAAGGCAAAGATCAGAATAACTACGTTTCGACAGAATATGCTCGAAAACCAACGATTTCGTCTACATTTTCGTTCACTACAATCGGAAAAAAGAATTTCATGTCTCGAAACTCGCATGAGACTAAATTGGAACTTCAACGAACATTTTAAGACCAAAAACTCCGAAAATCCGAGCAAAAACTGTCGAAATTTACTCGATGAGGGCGGGAAAAACCATAGCGGGGAACGGATTTTTTTCGTCATTTTCGTGATTTCTCCGGGAAGACAGCATCTTTCAGCGATTTTGACACCGGTATTTTTCTACGGGTCCTGAAACGTAACTTTGTCACTGAAATACGGAGTGTTCTCGATTGATATATAATTAACCCATCACATGTGTTGTTTGCGTCCATAGCACTTGTGAAATTCCGTAACTATGTTGGTTTTAGTTTTGCTTCATTTCTGTTCAATAAAGCCTTTCTTAAGGTAATTCATTCTTCACTTTATCACAATTTATTGAACAGAAATTTTGTTACCTGAAATGGATAAACTCTTGCGTCCTACTATCCTTGATCTCGATCCAGACTCGAACTCGGCACCATCCCATTTTAATCATTGGCTGCAGAAGTTTTCGAATTTCTCTCGTGCGACTCAAGCAGAGGATGATAGTAAGTTACATCTACTTATCAACTACGTTTCGCCCGACATTTTCAATCATATAGCACATTGCCATTCATACAATGAGGCTGTATCAATCCTAAAGAGCCTATTTATAAAACCTGTAAATGAAGTATTTGCCAGACACCAGTTACTAGCCCGAAGACAACAACCTAATGAAACCGTTGACCGCTATTTGGAATCCCTCAAAATTCTTAGTAGGGACTGCCAATTTAAAGCAGTGACGGCTGAAACGAACAGAGATGACTGCATCCGAGACTCTTTCATAAAAGGATTATCCAATCCGTCTATTCGTCAACGTCTGTTGGAAAATTTTACCCTCCCATTGGCAGACGCTTATACCCAAGCCCGTACTATGGAGTTAGCCCAATCTCAATCACAGCATTTTGAAAATCCTCATCCTTCAATTAACGCTGTTTCTAATTCGCAGGTACCTGATAGCCATAGTGACAGTGAGGATCATACTGTTGCAATTGCCCGAGCAAAATGTTATTTCTGTGGGAAAGACAAACATCCACGCATAAAATGTCCTGCCAGAGATTCCGTTTGCAGCTCCTGTGACAAACAAGGTCATTGGGCAAAAGTTTGCAGATCCTCCAAATCGCCCTCTAAATCACATTCTAAAGAACCATCCAAAGTAACCGCCTCTCTTTCCACAATAATTTCATGTTCTGTCACACGCCAATCAAAAGTAGAAGTCATTACTCATGTTAATGGATATAAGCTTTCAGGAATGCTTGACTCTGGGAGCGATCTGAGCATAATTAACGAAAAAATGGCTCAGAAACTTCGGTTGAAGATCCATCCAAAGAAGGAGGAGGTGGGGCTGGCTTCTGCAACTCATCGTTGTAGAATCACTGGCCAATGTAAAGTAAATTTAGACATTTTGGGACATAAATATGCTGACGTTACTCTATCAATAATTCCTAATCTTTGTTTCGATTTGATAATAGGACGAGACCTACTGCAACAACATTCTGTTGTTCAGTTTGAATTCGGTGGTTCTAAAGCTCCCCTCCGAATATGCAGTCTAGAAACAGCCAACGTCAAACCTGCTCTACTATTTTCAAATCTTACTGAAGATTGTCGTCCTATTGCTATAAAATCCCGCCAATATTCCGATAGTGACTCAAAATTCATAGAAGCTGAAATAAGTAAATTATTAAAAGATGGCATCATAGAGAAAAGTATATCCCCCTGGAGAGCGCAAGTTCTGGTAACCTCTAACACTAATCATAAGCGCCGAATGTGTATTGATTACTCTCGCACAATCAATAGGTTCACACGTTTAGATGCTTATCCTATCCCACGAATAAACGACATTGTAAACAAAGTAGCAAAATATGAAGTTTGGAGTACTATCGATCTCCGTAGTGCATATCATCAAATTCCAATCCCCATAGATGATCGAGCATACACTGCATTCGAAGCATGTGGAGACCTCTTCCACTTCACGAGAATTCCATTTGGGGTCACGAATGGGGTGGCGGCATTTCAACGCGTTATTGATGGGGTGATTCGAGATGAAAATCTTAAGGATACTTATGCATATTTGGATGACGTCACCGTCTGTGGCAAAACTCAAGTTGAGCATGATATTAATCTCTCAAATTTCATGAAAGCCGCATCAAAATTTAATCTGGCCATCAATAACGAGAAAAGTTCTTTCTCCTTGCGATCTATCAACTTTCTTGGTTATTCAATTAGCAACAAAACAATTAGACCTGATGCTGACCGTATGAAACCTCTTCATGACCTTCCGCCTCCTTCTGACGCCTCCTCTCTTAAACGAGCTCTAGGAATGTTTTCACACTACTCTAATTTCATACCCAACTTTTCAAAACAGATACGTCCTCTAATCAACAGTCCATTCCCACTATCTGCTGACGCACTAAAATCTTTTGAACAAATAAAAGCATCGATCAAGGATGCAGCTTTGTCAAGCATTGATGACGAAGCTTCTTTTTGTGTAGAAACTGATGCTTCTGACGGAGCGATAGCGGCTACACTCACACAACTCAATCGCCCAGTCGCATTTTTCTCTAGAACATTGACAAATTCGGAACGCCATCATTCTTCTATCGAAAAAGAGGCCTATGCCATTGTAGAGGCAGTCCGCAAATGGAGACATTTTCTGTTGGGGAGGCACTTCCGCCTCATCACTGACCAACGCTCAGTTGCGTTCATGTTCAATTCAAAGCATGCTGGGAAGATAAAAAATGAGAAAATTATCAGATGGCGCCTCGAATTAGCATCCTTCTCTTTCGACATAACATATAGACCAGGAAAACTTAATCAGGCAGCTGATACCCTTTCTCGAATCTGCTCCATCTCTAAAGAAAACGATCAACAACTCGTAAATTTACATAAAAATTTATGCCATCCTGGTGTCACTAGAATGAACCATTGGGTCAGGAGTAAAAATTTACCATTTTCTGTCGAAGATATTAAACGCATAACATCGTCTTGCAAAATTTGTGCCGAAATTAAACCTAAATTCTTCCATCATGAGGGAACTCTGATAAAAGCTACAATGCCATTTGAGCGGTTGAATATAGATTTCAAGGGACCGATACCATCACAAACTGTCAATAAGTATATCCTAACCATAATTGACGAGTACTCCCGATTTCCATTTGCTTTCCCCTGCTCAGACACAAGCGCATCAACAGTTTGTAGCTGCCTGACACAGCTTTTCAGTATATTTGGTGCTCCGGCATATATTCATTCTGACCGTGGATCATCATTCATTTCTCAAGAACTCAAATTGTTCCTTGCTTCTTATGGCGTAGCTACCAGTAGAACTACAGCCTACAACCCCCGAGGAAACGGACAAGTAGAGAGATTCAACGGCATAATTTGGAGGTCAATTCAGCTCGGCCTAAAGAATAAAAACCTTCAAACTACTCAATGGGAAATGGTACTCCAAGACGCTCTCCATTCGATCCGCTCCCTTCTATGCACTAGCACCAACACTACACCACACGAACGCCTATTCAACCACCCAAGAAGAACTGCGAACGGTAGCTCTACTCCTTCCTGGCTTCTAACTCAAGGTCCCATACTACTACGGAAATTTAATCGCTCATCAAAATACGATCCATTAGTGGAGGAAGTTACCCTCCTGGACGGTAATCATGAGTATGCTCTCATTCGCTACCCGGACGGCCGAGAAATAACAGTTTCTACTAGGCACCTTGCTCCGACTGGGAGTGAGCCCCCTCCATCTGGCGAAGAGGAAAATCAACCGTGTGAAGAAATGTCTTCACCAAACAAGAACATCACTCGTGATGAAAACTCATCGGCTACCCCTGAATCCCCTGATCAGCTGATTACACCCAATCCCCCCTGCTCATCAACTAACACTTATTCTCCACCACAAAGAAATATTCCGGATACGGACTTCCAACCACGGAGAAGTACGAGAAATCGTCGCCCTCCTCGTTACCTAGAAGATTATGTTCGTTCCTAATATTGTGGGGGTGAATGATATATAATTAACCCATCACATGTGTTGTTTGCGTCCATAGCACTTGTGAAATTCCGTAACTATGTTGGTTTTAGTTTTGCTTCATTTCTGTTCAATAAAGCCTTTCTTAAGGTAATTCATTCTTCACTTTATCACATCGATCAAATTTTAATGTGGCAGCAGCTATAGAAGATCGAGAGCTTGGGCGAAAAACGAGCATTAAAACGCTGCAAATTATTACATAATGGTTTATTATTTCTGAATCAGATAGCCAGCTATAGTAACCAGCATACTCTGGGGCTTTCGCCAGTCTCTTTTCTAGTATCCAACTCTGTTCTCGCGTTACAGGCTGCGCTCCTGATGGGGAGCAAATGGATGATCGTATAGTCACCCGAGTCGTCTCATTCAATCCACGGAGCTAATTTCTATAGGAATCAAACTAAAACCGTGGGTACACTGGATTCCAAAAGCATCTGGGACCTATCTCAGTCGATTCTGCGTCCGAAATTACTTGGGTGACGACACCCACTTACCTATGGCAGAAATATAAGTAAACAGCTATTCATCCAGAGGGTTCAGACTCCAACCTGCCCATGTAATGCAATTTTAATTTAAAAACGATTTGCTTCGAACTATCTGAGAAGATTTTGGGAAGAAGAAGAACGAAGGATTTTCGATGGGCTGGATCAATTATTTTTGTAACATACTATAGTATGATATAATATACTAAATATACTAGTGTGTTCAAGGTAGGTTAAATGCTATATGACGTAAAAGTAATAAAATATAATATAAAATATATATTATATCCGTTCCACTATGCCCCTAATGCCGTACCCCCCTCAGGTTGGTGCGGCGTATTATATGGGTATAACACGTAAAAGTAATAAATATCCATTCTCCCCAGCCACCACAAGGCGCCTCCTCTCACTCCACCCCCCGCTCACCACCCTCACCGCCAAGCGGGCCAGGCGTGCGCGCGTGCGTAAGTCTAACACTCAAATTCTTGAAAAAGACCCTTTTTCGCCCGTTTTTGGCCCATAGCATCTATGCGAGTAAAGCGATCGGGATGGTTAAACGTTAGGACCAACTAGACCCCAAATGGAATCTATGTGCGAAAGAACGGGTTTTTAAAGTCAATTCTTAGGCCTTTTATGGCCCGGACGGTGGACGGACATTTCAAATTTGGATTCTACGCACCTTGAAACGTAAAGTGACAAAGTTTGAGGAGGGGGTTATAAAATTTTGTTGCTATACGATCACATAGGCTTATTATTGGAAATAATAAACCAAAATGGCTCCCCCCCAGCCATCCAGCCCATGGTTCGGGCGGGATCAGAAAATTTTGAAATCGCTTATGTCCCCTTTCGGAAAAATTCAAAAGATCCCACCACTCAGCCGTTTGGCTGTGCACAGCATGGACAGACAGACGGAGTTTCATCCTTATAAATAATAAAGATAGAGATATACATATGAATAAGCGTTAAACTCTAGGATTCGTTTCGGAATGCCTCAAAAGGGATTTCATTGAAGAAATTTTTCAAAAATTTTGATTTTAACATTTTCCGAGCCATTGCAATAATTCATTTTCTACGAAAATTCACTAAAATGTAGCTCATTCGACTACATTTTTGCACTCTCCCACAATGAGTAGTTTTATGAGTGTTTTTTTTTTTTTTTTTTTTTTTTTTCCAGAATGTGTTTTAGCCATGGACTAACTAGGCAAAAAAGCTAACGAAATCTGGGACGAAATCTTTGACGAGAACATTCTGATGATTTCCGCTTACAACCGAGTCGTTGCTAGAGAAATGGCAACTTCGTCGTTTTGCATCCCCCCGAAATTCGTTGACCATTCGTTCGAAAGCTCTCGATTTAGCCAACCATATTATGTTAACTACTGCGAAGTGCGTGGCCAACAAGCTGAGTTATGAGCATGGTTATTTGAATAATTGTGTACACTCTGGTGATCATTCTCAATAATTGATATTGTGAACATGATTGCAACCGCTTGTTAATTTCTGATGATTTCATTGAGCTGGTGTTTCGATGATTTGATTCATAGCAGGTGATCCGAATATTGCGAGAACGGTTTGATTTGTGAAGTGGTGGTTAAATAAGCTGAGGATCGTGTAACCTGGTGTAACCTATGTAACCGAAGCTGAAATTTGGGAGGGAGGCTCAAGAGAGAATGCTGAAGACGCCTGGGTGATCACTGATCAGCTGACTGAGCTCCAAAGGCATTTTCTTTCCTATTCAACGCAGGAAGCTGAAATTTGGGAGGGAGGCTCAAGGGAGAATGCTGAAGACGCCAGGATGATCACTGATCAGCTGAGTGAGTTCCGAAGCCATTTTCTTTCCTATTCAAAGCAGGAAGCTGAAATTTGAGAGGGAGGGTCAAGGGAGAGTGCCGAAGACGCCAGGGTGATCATTGATCAGCTAAGTGAGCTCCAAAGCCATTTTCTTTCCTATTCAACGCAGGAAGCTGAAATTTGAGAGGGAGGGTCAAGGGAGAGTGCTGAAGACGCCTGAGTGATTACTGATCAGCTGAGTGAGCTCCTAAGTCATTTTCTTTCCTATTCAACGCAGGATGCTGAAATTTGAGAGGGAGGGTCAAGGGAGAATGCTGAAGACGCAATGGTGATCACTGATCAGCTGAGTGAGCTCCAAAGCCATTTTCTTTCCTATTCAAAGCAGGAAGCTGAAATTTGAGAGGGAGGGTCAAGGGAGAGTGCCGAAGACGCCAGGGTGATCATTGATCAGCTAAGTGAGCTCCAAAGCCATTTTCTTTCCTATTCAACGCAGGAAGCTGAAATTTGAGAGGGAGGGTCAAGGGAGAATGCTGAAGACGCAATGGTGATCACTGATCAGCTGAGTGAATTCCAAAGCCATGGAATGTGTTTTAGCCATGGACTAACTAGCCAAAAAAGCTAAAGAAATTTCGTAACAAAATCTGGGACGACAACATGGATATCGATGATACAGAACTAAGGATCTTGTAACTTGGTGTAACCTATGCGATATTTTGTTTTGACGCGGTTTATGAGTTATAAATATTTTAAGTTATTATCTCACTATTGGAAGTTAACCAATCTTCAACCTAAGATTGACGACGGTTTTATGTGAAACGCGTGAGCTAAAACACATTCTGTGTTTCAATAATTTCGTCCAAAGTATGTAAATAGTTGTAACCGGGGGTCCAGGAGGCTTGCCCCCTGGCGAGGCGCGGAGCGCCGAGTTTTTCCAAGTTTTCTGCACTGGTGGATGTCACACTGGGCTGGGGGGGGGGGGGGGGGGGGGGGGGGGGGGGGGGGGGGGGTCCCTCCCACGTTGTATGGGTGGCTTGAAATCAACAGTGGTGAAACTTTGAAAAATCAAAGAATGAAAAATTACGTCGTAACGGTTAGACTTTGCTATTGACCGTTGCTCATGCGATTAGCAAATTAAGCAACGTCGAGCTTGGTGAATACTTCGGTGGTTGACCACTAAGGTAAAGCCCCTATGTACGCCCTTTCAAGCCAAGTACAGGTACGGTTTCCACTATAAGGGGAAAGGCAAAGAGTAGCTTCAAGAGAAATAATCAGAAAGAACCCTGATCTTCCATCTAGAGAACAGCTGATGACGTCCGCTATGCCCGAGGCTCTCAGTCAAAAAGCCCCAGCCTGGAATGTTTGTTCACTCTACTTTACTTACTTTTTTACTCGCTATGCAGGAGGGTGCGGTTGATGTCAAACCTCTTGGGATGGGATCTTCTTCCATTTAAAAATAGTTAAGGTACCTTTTTCACACCTGTGAGGAACGCTTAATGTGTCTGATAGATAAACACAGTTTGCCAAGTAGCCGATAGGATATTTGCTACTTTCGACGTCGAAACTTGAATTTCGAGATTTCTGAGGTAAATGAGCGTTACCCGATTGGTATTGATTTTGACGTTTTCTTTGTATCCCCCCCCCCCCCCCCCCCCCCCCCCCCGTTTTTTTTTTTTATTTATTGGTTTCAGCTTACCACAAAGCCGTTGCAAGTAAATATAATAAATAATAAAACTATACATATATATATATATATAGTTTTGGTGAAGGATGAAAACACTCGCGTTTGACAGTATGACTTAGGAAATGAGCGTGGAATATTGTGATGCATTCTTTCCCTTGCACACCCATGTCCACTTCGTAAACTTGTTGAAGTTCTGAAAAAACTGTTCGATTCTATTCCTTGGGAATAATCGAACCAGGGTTTTCTACGGGGTTGAGAGAATTTTTCCCTGTGAATGTATCCACAATTCGAAGGTTTTCTTCGCGATGGTTGACTTTAGATCTTAGTGTGGGTATATTTGTCTTGTTTTTCTTTCTATGATTTTTCAATGCTTGCTGCACTGATGACGTCACACTGGGCAGGGGGGTCCCGCCCTGGCAGGAGGGGAAAGAAAACTATTCATTGTAGGAAAGTGAGGTTGATACCAAAATTCTTAGGATGAAATCTTCTTCCATTTAAAAATAGTTGAATTACCTACCTTTTCACCTACATGGGTACCGCTCATTGAATCATGGTAAAAGACGTCGCAAATATGGATTGAAACCCATTGAAACTTAAGTTTCGATGATTCAACATCGAACTAGTACTTGTATCCCCTATTGTGTCACTGCCTACTGAAAAGTACGTAGGTACATAGTGGGGCACTTTTGATGTCATGTCACAATTTGACTCTTGCAAGCAAATTTTGGGAATTGCCATATGCTGCACTGTTGAAAAGTTCGTAAAATGGAGATATCAATGCTACCGACAATGTATTAAAATCAGCGTTCCTTTAAAATCTTGTCTGATCTCAAAAGGGTAGTGTCAAATGTTCCCCGATGTCAAGTGTGCTCCACTTTCCCCCACAGACACTGTTACCTGACATTTGTTTCATATCAATGTAATTTCAGCCTTGGGAAACGAACCCGCTCCTGCCTAAAGATGTGAAACCACTGAAATACCACATCTTCCTCAACCCAGACATAGAGAAAGGAGAGTTTTTCGGAAGGGTGAAAATTTCCTTGAACGTTACGTCATCAAAAGACCACATCATCCTCCACACAAAACTGCTCAACATCACTTCGTCTCAGCTCTTCTCGACCGAAGGCGTTGCTGTGCCTGTCAAGTAAGGATGTATTATTCACTATCAATTCTTTCAGGTATAAATATTATCATTGATGTTGAGAGGGATGCTGAGTGCTTCACTCTGAATGCACACACCACTGTGTTCCAGAGTGAGCTATATGCCATTATTAGATGTGCTGACAGCTTAATAGAAAATAATACGAGAAGTAGACAAATAGTCATACATACAGATAGCCAGGCTTGCATCAAAGCGCTGATGAGCCCGGTCACCACCTCAACAATGATCAAAGAGGCTAAAGATAAACTGACCAAGCTAGGCACCCAGTTGGATAACAAAGTGTATGTAAATTGGGTGCCAGGCCACGAGGGTCATACAGAGAATGAAGAGGCGGATCGCCTCGCCAGGCAGGGGTTGGCTAGAAACTACTGTGGACCGACCCCAGCCTTTAGCATAACGCGCAACACGTGTAAATCCAAGACAAATACCTGGGCCAGCAAAGACCTAAATGAGCTATGGAGAAAAGAGAACAATAGATATAGACAATCTAGGTTGTGTATATCTGGCTACGAAAAGAGTAGTTCAGACTGGATTATAACACTGCCTAGAAAGCAAATGAGGAAACTAATGGCCCATATTCTCGTGACGTCACGCCTGGAGTAGGTTCGCGTTTCAGCCAATGTCGGCCATGATACCGCCCTACGTCAATGAATCGCTACTCAACCAACCTATTTCTCACAAGAAGTTTGCCTTCTCACGTCAACATAATTCGTGGTTATAAGGCCATTTTTCAACAGTTTTGTTTTGAAAAAGTACCTATAGTATTGTAGCAATACAAAGTTTTAATTTGACTAAATGTTATAATAATCATGCCTGCCAGCGCAATAATTGATTGTAGATTGCTGTCAACAATACCAATCTAACGTGAACTTGTTTTTATTTGGACTAGGAGCCTACAAACTATAGTAGTTAATCAGTGTCAGAAAACTAAAGAACTTCATTCGTTTAGGCTTTGAGAATAATTAACCTGAAAAATAGTAAAGAAAATATGATTGAAAATTCCTCAGGTGTCTGTACTGCTGTGTAGGTACCTAGCCATTGCTCAGGTAGCTTCATCAGCGTTTTATTATAAGTTCGTAGTACTATGCTTAACTGAGGAAGCTTTACTTGTTATATTGAACGAATAAAAGGAGAGATTTGTCAAAATAAACAAGGCAGGAAAGGCCAGGCCAGGCCAGGCTTGGGTTGCTACATCAAGAAACGAAACTACTTAGGTAGGTACGTACGTCCTACCAGATTTGCTGTTGGTTTAAAGTGCCTAAACAAAGTAGGTGGGTCGTTGCTTTGCCGACGAATATAACCGCTGATTAGCAAGTTTGTCAAATATCGAATCAGGGAATATGCAACATGAATTAAAAACCAGCTGCAAGGAAAAAACCTTGAAATGCATTCCTCTGAAGGTAAGATTTCATAAAGACGGCAATGGCAGTGCAGTTATTGCGCGAGTTTTGCAGTTACGCAAATTGTATGGACAAAAAAGGTAATTAGGTAGGTACCTACTTTCGTTAAGGGGTCCTCACAGGGCATTTCAGCTTCAAGAGGACCCTTTTCATCATGTCCAAGGTTTCCTCACCACTCTGCGAATGTGGAAGAGGAGAGGACACAGCTGAACACTTTCTGTGCGACTGTGACAGATTCTGGAGATCTAGGCAAGAAGCCCTAGGACACAATACAATCGAAAGGGCCTCACTCAGAGACCTCGATTGGAAACAGATCAAGAAGTTCGTTGAACTGAGCAACAAGTTTAGGGACATAGCGCAGCCGTAGAATCCCCAATTTCTTAAGGGGCCCTTTTGGGGAAATATAAGCCGTTAGGCCTGAGATTTCTTTCTTTCGGAAGCCCTATGCAGTCAGTCAGTCAGTCAGATGTTGAGAGGGCACGGATGGTATATACATGCGGTTTTTTCAACTTTTCTCGGAAAATAGTGGACCGATTTTGATGATTCTTGCGGCAATCTACTAGTTTTGAAATTCTCCATTGGATCGTTCTTCTGAAATTTTCAAATTCCAAAATTTCCATACCGGGGGCATAAAATGTGAGTCTTGCACTCTTGAAATTTTCACCTTAGGCCGGCATCCCATTGATGAAGGAACGATTATTCGTGGTAACTATAAATATATTCATTCCAGAAAAGAACATCCACACTTTTGCAATCAGTATTGCTGTGTGCAGATAAAATCAAAAACTATCAGGTTTTACTGGCCTAGATAATTAGTATCTACTTATTGATATCATTGCAATACATTGTTATTTCCATTTTAAGTGTGCCAATTTATAATCAATATTTCATCAGATGTGCCTTTGAACACACTTCTAACGAGTTTTGGGTAGTCGTTCTGAATCAAGCCGTCGCTCCTGGTCAATACTTTCTTCATCTTGATTTCAACGGTTCTCTCGTTGGGAGCCTCGTTGGCTTCTACCGCAGCACCTACAAGAAAAAAGATGGAACGACCAGGTAATTTCATTGCTACTATAATCAAAAGTTACATTCCCATTAAAAAGGTTTTGTAAAATACAGCTAGCTGAACCCAGAATCCCATCACTTATCTCTTTATCACCATGATAAAAATACTACAATTGTTCCATGAAGATTTATCAATTTCTGGGTGTACAGATCAGTGTTTTCTCTTATTCAATACTCCTTCAGAGGCAAAGTATTTACGATCCTTTTTCTGTCATTATTTCAACCCTTAAGCCCCCTTGGAGGTGTAAACGGTGGTCTTTCAATTCATTAAACCGAAAGAATATTGAAATCCCAGAAACCAAGATACAAGAAAAACTTTGTGCCTATTGTATTATTTCGACTGCTAGTTTTCAGTCGTAAGTACTTTCTGTTACAGCCACATTGCAACAACCAAATTTGAGCCGACTTATGCCCGTCGGGCGTTCCCTTGTTTTGATGAGCCTGAATTCAAAGCTTCCTACTCCGTCAGACTTGTCAGGCCTGCAAAAGGCTACATCGCACTGTCCAACATGCACCAGATTGTGAGTAATAGGATATAGAACTTGCATTTATGTCTTAAACGCTTTCCCGAACTTCTCTGCCTGCCTCAAACAACATGTTTCGTTTGAGGATGATTGATTGCTGCAGTGTGCCTTAAGCTGCGTTCACACTGGAGCCGATTTTTTTTATCTGCCGAACTTGGCCGAATTTAGTTCTGCCGATTCGACCGACGGAAGCGTTTACACTAGACCCGATTTTTCAAACGATTCAGCGAATTTTTGTCAGTTGCCCCTCCGTTGACGTAAAAGATGGACAACATAGAAGCGTTACACTTGTTGACATAAAATTCTTTATTAAGATACATGTTGTTGGTTGAGCGTAGGGAATGGGTGAATGAGATTTTTGAGGAGAGGGAATCATCCGGGGAGTTCCATACCTTGTTCTCTAAATTGTTGGAACAACCCATAAAATTTTAAGAACATTTCTGGATGAATCCATACACTTTTTTTCTATATCCTCAATGGAATCAGACGGCGAGTAGAGAAATTTTCCAATTTCAGCTATTTCGTTCCAGTGTTTCCGGCTGATGTCCCTGTTGTGATAACACTTCGAGGAAGTAACCCACAAGGATTTTCTTTCTTGCGCCAAAGAGATCAGCAAGTCAATGTCCATGATGATCGGAAGAAAAACAAAAGAACAGCAAAGAAAAAAGAAGAACTTCACACATAAAAACAATCGCTACTCAAACGCCTACTCAACAATGGCAGATTCGGCCGAAAAAATCAAAAATATTTGTTTCGGAATCGGTGGTTGGTAGAGCTCGGCGGAGTTTGGCAGAGCAAGTCGGGCCTAATGTTTAAACACTACGGCTGAAGTCCATTCCATTTTTAACTTTTGTTCACTCCGCCGATATCGGCCGTTAACGGCCGAATTCCGGCTCCAGTGTAAACGTTACCTTAGTAACGATACCTACTTAATAAGCGTAAATTTCGTGATTTTAAACATTAGGGTGGTAGGTGCCTTAAGATACATTTTGACTTCGACCAGCAATTAAGTTACCCATGTTTTTCGTTTTTTCAATTAGTGATTGAAAAAATCACTAATTCAACCCGCAAAACATCATAAATTTGTTTTTTCGAAATCAATTTATTTACCCAGTATTTAACAGCCAAATTGTTGTTTGTACCTGTGATTGACACTGCAGTTCTCCTGCAATAAATGATTCCGTGTATCAAAAAACATTCATTTCAACATTTTACAAATAAATTGAACATTTGAATATCATCTGATGTTTCATCACAAAATAGATACAATCTCGATATCATAGGCACAATTCGTTTCTAATGGTAAACTAGCAGCTTATGAGTTGCTATGTATTTATATAAATTTAAAAAATAAAGAACGAATAGAGATCCATATTGACAGCACTGTCAATCACTGCGGGGAGCATCAGTTTGGAAATTAGTAATTGACATTTGCATTTTTACGTGTTATCTTTGGTCATTTCCAAAAAATGATAGCATAAATGCAATCTACACAAAAAACTGATTGAGAAAAAAAACCATTGAAACAATCGAATTTGAAAATGTGGAGGGCGTGGTGGAGCAAGATAAAACGCTTACCTCCTTAGCAAAATCACAAGAAACAATACCAAAGAAATGACAACACGAGGTTCTGTTGGGTAACCTTCCCCAGATTTCACAAAAACCCGCCTGAAACCTTTTTCCGCCTCCATACTTTACTGAGAAGGTATTTTGCCTCAAAATTCAAATGGACCAAGTCCGTGAAACACTTTTAAATGCCTTATTATTAAAACTTCTTGGTGAGATGTCAATCACTGGGTCCCTGTCAATCACTGGTTTCTCCACCCTACTTGTGCCGCTTGTCTTGTTTTAATTAACGAAATTGAATTGAATCGTTCTTCTATGTTTGTCCATCTTTATAGGGTGAAGAGGAAAATTTCCCCGAAGAAGGCCTTGTGACGGTAAAGTTTGCCGAGACGCCCCTCATGTCAACGTATCTTGCTTGCTTCATCGTTTGTGATTTTACCCACCTCCCGCCAGTTACTGTTGAGAATTCTGGGACTCCAATAACCGTCTATGCTCGTGATGGTCAACTCGAGAATGCCAAACATGCTCTCAAAACAGCCGTTGATGTTCTTAGTTACTTCAATGATTACTTTGAGATGCAGTTCCCTCTACCTAAACTGGGTTAGTGCTTAGTGGATTTAGTAGTGTTGGCTTAACAACATGGGACAAATATTTGTGTTGAATTTTGTTGTTGATTCTCGAAATTGGATTAAGCTCCCTTGCAAACACTCTCAGTACAAAGTTTGGTACTTTTCCGTTACCCCCCCCCCCCCCCCCCCCCCCAGTCAATATGTCTTCAACACGCCCGCCCGATGTTTCTAGGCATTACTTCTTACTTAGATTATGTTATGTTACGAATTTTTGAGATGCGAGCATCCAGACCCCCAAAGTATGCACATCATTCTGACCTACATGTCCAACTAATCTGTATTATTCCGATCTATTTGTGCGAATTCATGTGCATTCTACTAGTGCGAATTCATGTGGAGGCAATCAATCAATCAATTTGTTTCAACAAATCCTCACCGACATCGGCAACTTCTGAAAACACGGTATTTTTTTTTTTCTTAAATATTATGATTTCTTCTCACAGCTTGAAATTGTCACCGATTCTACGGAAATATGTAATCTTAGTAAGAAGTAATGCCTAGAAACATCGGGCGGGCGGGCGTGTTGAAGACAAAGTGACTGGGGGGGGGGGATAATGGAAAAGTACCCTAAGTTCAGTAACGAAAGTTTGAATCTCCGAGGAAATTTAGTAGGAATGCGAACTATGGAAACAAGTGCCAGACATGCAGCATGAGTGAATTATTGTAAAATATCTTAGTTACCTATTGTGTTTCATTACTTGGAAATTTGAGCACAGAGTGCAAATAAATTGTTTACTACCAATTTTATGGCAAAAAAAAAAAAAATTCTGCGATTAAAATTACAATTTCAGTTACTTATGATATAGATTCTTATATTAGTGAATGAAGAAGCAGGTTCCAGATGCTTAGGGGGGCGTCCCATCTAAATTTTTATTTTGTATCCTCTTCATCTTTGTATTCATTTTAAAGCTATTATAAATTGAGTTTTATTAATTGTGTTGTACTATTTCAGATTTGATTGCTATTCCTGATTTCGTGTCGGGTGCTATGGAAAACTGGGGTCTAATCACCTTCCGGGAGTCCCGAATGTTGGCTCACGTGCAAACATCGGCGGCACAGGATCTCCTAATTACTGCGAACGTCGTTGCCCACGAGTTGTCACATATGTGGTTTGGTGACATAGGTAAGGGCCAGGGGTGCAAGTCAAGGTTTAAACTCAGACAAGCTGAGCGTAGTTCAATTTTGAAACTTGCTTTACACTACAGTTTATTAAAGACCTTATCATATTGGTTTATGAAACTGGAGTTTAGATATTGAAGAAAAGGAAGAGGAATACAGGAAGACAGTATGAGTTCATCAAACAATAAGGATAGCTTTAGTTCCATGTCCTTCACTGCAGATTTTGGACATGGTCCTTTTGTATTGGTGGAATATCATCATCCTACCAGCTTCTACACACTTGAAGTTCAAAATGTTACCCATTGTTTGGTTTCAAAACTTTTTATTTTGAATCAGCAGGATTGGAAATTTGATGTTCTAATAGAATGGGTTCCATTCCATGTCAAATCACTGAGTTCATTGGCCCTCGAATCTTGACAAAACTGAGTATATCGGCTTGCTTTTGCCTCCATAGTATCCCCTTCAAAGGATTTTTTGGAACACACAACCGTTTCAGAATAAAAGGTACCTATCTCCTGAATCCGCTATTTGGAAAGTGTGATTTCTAAAACTCTTTCTGACTCGGCCTGCTCACTTTTTCAACAATAGGCATTATTTCTTATGTAAAGCCGTGTTATCTGGGTATCTCAAACTGGGAAACTTTTCATCTGCATTGTGTAACTTTACATTTCAGCCGACAGTATCAACTTGTTAATAATTTTGACCAGCTAGTACTCTTGCATTTCTCATGGAAGTAAAGATGTTTGAACTTGATTTTTCTCTTTTTTTTAGTTACTATGGGTTGGTGGGATGATCTCTGGTTGAACGAAGGCTTCGCCACCTTCCTCTCCAACGCTGTGCAAGATAAACTCATGCCATCATTCCCTGCGGTAATTCAAATTAAATATATGTTATTTATTCATTCACTTTGTTCTCTGTTCAAGTTATGCCATTGTATACCAGTGATCTGCGTAGAAGGGCTATCTAATACCGAAATAATAAACCTGTGTATTATAATTTGCAGAGTTTTTGTGAAAACTTTGTGGAAATGAAAATCCTGTAACTACTACATTCCTTAGGAATAATATGGAGAATAATTTCCACATCTTACAGTCATAATGTGTATCTTTGAAACTATGTCTAAGTACCAATAGATGGTGCAAGCACGTTTAACGTGATAGGTACTCGAAAACGAGTGTTCGGTCTACGGGTGTTTAGGTTCCTTACCCAAAAAATAGGCTTTGGCTGCAGAAAGGTAAATCTTACGCAATAACGCAGGCTTCTGAGCTGAAAGGTTGTGTCTTGAGAAATGTGTGCTTCATGAAGTTCACGTGTGTGTATGCACAAATGCTACTAATGGTCGGACAACAATGACAATTCCTTCAAAATTTTACCGAATAGTTTGAGGAGTTTTGTCTCTGTCAATGAATTTTTAGTTTGAACATGCTTATTTAGTTGTCTTATGTTGTGTTGCACATCAGGAGGAACATAGGGCCGAGACGAAGGTCCGCCATCCCTCTATATTTCTGGCTAAAGCTTCCATCTGGTGCCACGACTGTCCAGTTCTGACAGCCTTCGCTTCAACTGACAGTTTCGACGTAATCCTAGGCTGTTCAGCTTTTTGTATTTCTGCGGATTCCACTCCATTGCCTTTCCCTCAATAGTCTCCTCAACTTTCCTCTGTGTGTACCCTACCCTTTGCAATTTTCTTTTTCTGATCTCAACACATAATAATAATAATAAACTATTTATTGCCGTAAAACATCCGGTGGATAGAGCAAACGTCGAAACACAAAGTGATAATGGTATTTCCGAAAAATAATACATATATAAGCAGGTACAAAGTCAATTCGTCGGGCATCTAAAATCGAAGAAGTCGCCCACACGGTAGAATTCTTCGGTTGTCAGGAACGCTCGCACTGCTTTCCCGAACTGTCGTAAGGGCGCGTCCAGCGGGATCACGGCTTTTTGTACGTGTAGGACGTAATGGTTTACTACAGCGATGTTACTATAGGCTGGGCATTTTTTGAAAAATTGTTTGCTGTGGTGGAGCACCCTGAGAGTTGATGCGCCGGCTCTAGTCAAGTACTTATGGGCGAACTGGTGGTCATCAAATTGAAACTTGTGGTCATCAAATTGAACTTGTGGTCATCAAATTGGACATGCAGATTTCTGCTGAATCCTTTCAAGTAGTTCTTCTTTGGAAATGATTTCTGGCCACCGCACACCAAGGATTCGCCATAAAAAACGGTGACAATAATCTAGAGCCTCTTCGTTAGGTTACTAGAACTTGCACATTAGCCATATTAATTTGGTCTAATCATTATATGTTTACCTGTGGTGGCAAGCCTATTGAAGTGGTGGTCTTTTTCTTTCCTCGGCATAACTTTCAGTAGATCAGGCACCTTTTAATCACCTCATAATAGTATTTGATCCGTTTTATATATAAAACGAAATGCAACTCTTCTAGCAGCTGGAAAAGCCTTTTTGACTCAGCAATAAGATCAAACGCCTTGTATCTTGCTGAAATATGGGGTTTTCATCATGCGGATCATCTTGTAAGAGTACAGTTCTGTGCGTACAAGTCTTTGCTCGTCCTTTTGTGATTCACGCCTGATTACGCTGTGCTTAGAGAGCTTGACCTTCCTCACGCTTGCCATGTCATGCTTAGAGGCGCTTAACTTGGTGTACAAGCTTTTAGTGATAAATGAGGGAAGATTACCAAAAATACGTTATAGCCGTTTATTTCAACTAGCTCTTGGTACTAACTCAGCTAAAAAGTATAACTGGGTGCAGCTAAAATCGATTTTACTAGAATTAAACAAAGTGGACATACTGAGGGCTGATATAACTGCTCCTGAACTAAAAACCGTGATCCCATCACAGATCAAAGACCATGTGTTGCTTGTCGTTACCAAGGCTCAGGCTTCTATTGAAAATTATTTTTGTACATTTCCTGATGCCCTTCTATCCAGTGGCGCCTCTGGGTATCTTTCATCAGACTGAAACATGCCCTTTGTGTAACTCCGGAGACTTCAACTCGTCGTAAATTTTGTTGTCGTAAATTTCAAGCCGAAAGAAATAGGTTTCTAAGAATGGGCTCGTTGCAAGATCTTATGAAGTTAAATAATGTTCAAAGTAGTTGTAACGTATTTTTCTTATTACAAGCTACCCTCCTGTATCTTGACCAAAGATCGGTGCTTTTGATTGTTGCTATTTATATCCAAAGGGGTGTCACAGTCGAAGTATTTTTCAGCGTTGAGTCGATTGCGATCACTCCCAGATTTCTAAAATTCATCATAAGTGAGAAAAATCGATTTTTGTGTGAAACATGCCCATAATTGACCAAATTTTTGAGTTCGGCTGCATTTTCTAAAATCTTCTCTGCGATCTCGTCACACGGCTATCCCTTCAGTTTTATTCAGTACATGATTGGCCTCAATGGTTAGAATTTAAGTGCCTAATTTAATGTTTTCCATTACTTTTCTTTGAAATGTCGCATTACTGTATGACTTAGTACTTTTATTTCTTTTCTTTTTTTGCATGAAACTGCTTCTTCTTTCTTGCACAGTAGGGAATCAACTGTGGTTGACAGTTTTATTAATTTACGGATAATTTTTTGTTTACAGCAAGCTTCCTTTGCGCTGCACTACCTTCAATCTGTAATGGTAGATGATGCGGCAGTCAGTTCTCATCCTATCATACGCCCTGTTTCAAAGCCTGATCAAATCACCGAAGCCTTTGACTCTATCTCCTATCAAAAAGTGAAGATTTTTCTATATATTTCCTCATTTTAGTTACATTTGTTATTTGTACATAATATTATACTAATAGGATAGTGTTATTCCCATACGGGTAGATGTAGATGCGCTACGGATGTTAGGACTCAAATTCGCTTGTTTTATACCATTATCCTCTGGGGATATGCAATGGTCTCAATTGATATTTCATGACATTGCCAATTTTATCAATAGTAAACTATTATTTCCAATCCAATGGAATTTGCGAGAACGGCTCGAAGATCTTGACTTCGCAGATGATCTATGTCTCCTCTCTCAACGGTTTAACGACGCCCAGGATAAGCTTAACGACTTGAGCCGCATCGCAAGCCGAGTAGGGCTAAATATAAACCTGGAAAAGACAAAGGAGATGCGGATAAACATGCGATGCCAAGAGCCACTTGTTCTGAGGGAGCAACCCGTGGAGCAAGTGGATTCATTTGTTTATCTTGGAAGCCTAGTCACAAGGGACGGTGGGGCGGCGGAGGACGTGAAGAGCAGAATACGCAAAGCAAACGGGGCCTTTGTCCAGCTCTATCCATTATGGAAGAATAGGAATCTGTCTCAGAGAACAAAGCTAAGGCTCTTCAACACCAACGTCAAGTCTGTACTTCTGTATGGATGTGAGACGTGGAAGGTGTCTGAAACCATCACCCGCCAGCTGCAGACATTTGTGAACTGCTGCCTCCGAAGAATCCTGGGGATATGGTGGCCCAACACAATCTCAAATGCAGATTTGTGGAGGACAACCGAGCAACTTCCGATCGATCAGGAAATAAAGAAAAGGAAGTGGAAGTGGGTCGGCCATACTCTGAGGAAGCCTGACGGCGCCGTAGAGAAAACTGCTCTCCAATGGAATCCCCAGGGCCAAGGCAGAAAAAGAGGAAGACCGAGGGAGACCTGTAGAAGATCAGCTGATAAGGAGCTCCGCCGACTAGGAAAAACCTGGAACGAGGTTAGGAGAATCGCACCAAACAGATCCGACTGGAATGATCTTGTTTCTGCCCTATGCTCCCAAAGGAGTTAACAGGATTTAAGTCAAGTCAAACTATTATTTGGTGAAAAATAGAACAAAGTTATCATCAGTATCAAACAATAACTGAACACACATTAGAAAGGACACAGCTTATCACAGGTGAAGGGAGACTGAATCCCATTGGTCAAAAGAAAGGAAAGGGCGAGGAGCTACAACCAATTAAGTGCAAGCAAAGTGAAGAGGATTGCTGCTAATTAATCAGGTGAAGTGAAAGGAGCGGAAGAATTACTCAATATGGTTTCAACAGTGTGAAGGGATAGTTCCAAGCTTTATAGAAATGGACTTATCAGTTGTGAAATATATTGTGGGATATCCTCATTTAAAAATTTACCAGATCTGTCGCTTTTGATAATTTCGAATTTTTCAAGTACGTTCAATATACATACGCACCTTTGGGCAAAAATGAAGAAATTCTACAAACTGTCTATCTATCAAATCAAAATTGTAACAAAGGTTTGGATTCCTTAAGAGAATTCGCAAATGTAGACACCCTTATTTTCCCTGAAGTCCTCCTGGTGCTTGTCTAATCTTTCCCTGAATTTCCTGCTAGTTTGATCACAGTACTCGAAGTCACAAGAACATTTTAGTTTATAAACCCCATTTTTATGCTGAACATTGGTTTTGTCTTTAACGGAACCTAGTAATGACTATTTCTACGCACATCAAAAGAATTGAGGGATCACTTTTCCTTGTAGACGCCAAAGACCTGGGATCAATCGGACAAAGTTCACATTATATCTCATGATTAGGTACCAAATGGAGATGGGATGCACCCTTTTTTTTTCTCAAACACGGAGAAATACCAGAGATGTCAAGCTCAGACTAGAGCCAAAACAGAATGAATCGCGCTTCTTCATGGTTATCAGCTCTAATCCGAGACTGGAATAAGATTCAATTCTGGATTCACTATCGTGTTCAGCACTAAAAAATCTTTGAAACGAGGCATCACTCAGAAAGAAATGGAAACTTTGTTTTATAAGTATCCAATTACCCCCCTTTTCCTTGGGTAGTCCAAAAAATGTTTGGATTTATGTTTCTGATGTTTATTTGCTTAAAACTAATCAGGCCCCCATAATCGTTCTCCAAGTTTCAATAATTATAATATTTTTTTATTGCCATAAACATCATCTATAACAAACAATAGAGCAAACGTCATTTTTAAAAAATAAGTAAATTAATGTCTGAGGGGAGTAGGAGGACAAGGGTGCGGAGTGTGGAAGAAAAAGGGGGGGAGGCACAAAGCTCCCGAGTGTAGCTGGCCGGGGCCAGAGGGCCTCGACCGGCCCGGACCCACCCACCATGGCGGCTCCCGGGGCCACCTGCCCATTTCTGAACAGGCAGCCCTAACAAGTGACAAAGATCACTCTGATCCGGAAAAAACGCCAAGGACGCCAGGGCCGGCCGGAACACCCAGGCCACGCACCAGCAACAACACACTCATCCCACAGTCACACAAATAAATAACATTCACTCCAATTCAACATACCCTAAAACCTAATATCACAGACACATAACAGTAAATAACAACTACAAGCCAGCATAGAGTACTATCATAAAAAATTCCTCTGCTGCAAGATAAATCTCAATATTAAGATGATAAAAGTATTAAATAAATAACTATTTGATGGATTGATGTTTTCATGCGTGTACTACGTAATGATAACAAAGCTGATAAATAGTTCATGCTGTTTGCTGTCATAAAAACAATGAAAGATTAACAGAAAAGAACATCAAACAGAATAGACTGTTCACCTTAAATTGAAAATTTCACTTCAATATCTCAAAAATTATGGGGGAAAAAAATAGGGGGGAGGGCGTTACTTCTCTTGATAAAAATGCTCAGATTTCATTCTGTTTTGGCTCATGTCAGAGCTTGATATCTCTGGTCTTTCTCAGTGTTTGAGAAAAAACAAAAAGAATAGGGTGCATCCCATCTCCATTAGGTAGGTACCTAATCATGAAATATATTGTGGACTTTGTCCGATTGATCTGAGGTCTTTGACGTCTACTAGAAAAAGTTATCCCTTAATTCTTTTGAGGTGTGTAGTTTCATAACCCACTTCGTGCACCTTTCTAATGTGTGTTCAGTTATTGTTTGTTACTGATGTTGGCCTAACTGTTGAAATCTATTTTCTTTTTCTTTTTCGTGGAAATAGACAACGTTTTTTTCACTAACTTCCGCTTAGTAGTTCAACGTTGGGGGCGCCCTTGGAACGCAAACCTCTGGTCGACCTGTACTTAAAGTCAGGTCAATAAAAACACCTATCAATCAGCTGTTGAAGATCCAAAGAAGACAGTAATTTTTACGAACGTTAATCCTCTGCATTATGTAGAAATCAGTAAGACCTAGATGTAGAAGACGTGGTATATCCGTATCACAATCCTCCAGAAGAAACAACAAACCCTTCCATCGTCCAGAACTCTGATATATCAACCAGGGCAGAGTGATATGGATGCAGCATCTTCTACGACCCTCCGAGAAACTGCAGCTGACATTCATCAACAAGCGCCACCAACAGAATTGAGAAGTTCATTGAGGACCATAAGACCACCAAGATATTGAAAAATTAGGTTACTTGATACTAGTTTCCGTTTATTTTTCTTTTGTTTCCATTATTTCAAGTTTGGCAAAAATTCGGGGGGGGGGGATTATATCTCAATTATTATTATTATGCATTGATTAACCTGTGTTTCAAGGTCAGAAATTGAGGTTCTTTCACTAACAGTACAACGTTTTCACTATAAAATAATATTATTCTAATTTGTTGCTTTTCAGGGTTCTTCAGTATTGAGAATGATTGAGGATTTCGACCCAGAAGGATTCCGAAAAGCTGTTGTTCGTTACTTGGATGCCTACAAGTATAAAAATGCCAATACTAGCGACCTCTGGGCAGAGCTATCCATTGAGTATAAGGCAGTAAGTGTTCCCTTACATACACTCAGGTGCAAAAAATTTGACCCACTCTCCAAAATGGAAGATTTTATGAAGTAGCGACTAATATTCTATTGTTTTCGACTGGGTTACTTGTCTGAACTCATTCAGAGGCATTGTTTGTTGTTTTTCAGCCAGGGGGATGAAATTTTTTTGATCTCTCAATGATAGGGAATTGTGCCGAGACGTGATCATGTTTCATTGCCTCCCATTTTCACGGTATCTTCCAAACTGCAATTATGTTGTTCATCTCTTCCACAGTAGTCCTCATCTGAGGAGCGAGTGTTTTCCTGTACATTGAGAGAAAAATCGCTTTGAGAGAAAAAAAAAGTCTTTCTCACCGGAAATGGTCGCTCAATCTGTAGCTCTCATTAATGATGGAAGGTCACTCAGATATGCTGCTCGAATGCTTGGGCGGTGGGCTCTCTTACAGTTATTGTGGCAGGAAACCTCAAACAGGAAAACTCAAGGTCGTTCAGCCACCCCGGGGACCCCGTCACAGCGACGGACGCAGGGAAACCACCTCGAAAGACCAACTCAGCTATCATACGCACAGATACTGAGAAAACAATGTGCGAACCAATAAGATTGCACAGTCGAATTTATGAAATTAAGCGGACCAACCAGGAGGCGGCAGGAGGCGGCCACCTCCCTATAAATACCCCGCTGGGAGCCCTCCGAATCTCATTCCACTCTCCGCCCTCGACGACGACACCTCTGAAGTACGAAGAATTCTACACGCTCTACCTGACGAACCTTCTGCATTACGAGTTCATCTCGGCTTCCTACTGCTTTCTACAAGCCAGACCTTCTCTGATCTCGCATTGGCCTCTACGAGTCCAGTGATTATTCATCCTGCTCATTGCCCAACGTAGTTCATCTGTCAGGACGCCACCCGGTACATCTATCGATATTCTCTTTAGATCGTACGCCCGAGGGACGTTCCGAGCCATGTCGCCCGGGTTTCGTAGCATTAAGCTCGTAACCGACCGCTGTGGGCACGCCGGTAAATTACTCTGCTCCTCCGCTCTAATTTACCGTCTAAGGAAGCCTTTTTCAAGGCTACGAGGTAGGACCCTGACATACGAGCATTGGAAAGACGCTCTGTCAAGCGAGTCCACCTCCCAAACCCTCTATTTTTCACACATAGAGGCATGGCAAAAACTCGGTTATTTCGATGGAACGTCGGCCGTCCTATTTCCCCTGCAAGGGGAGGCAGACGACGGCGAAGCCGGGCCGAGTAGCCCCCGTAGTGCTCCCTACCGGCTACACGGCGAATCCGCTGAACCCAGCGACAGCGCAAGGCGCGTTCCTCACGTCCGGACCGCCTTCTCTCCCGACGTATTCGTTCAAGAAACGTTCGATCAAGCCTCGCCTATACAAAAGATCGAGGATACCTTTCAGACTCGCTCTGAAGCCGATCATTACGATTCGACCAAGCTGTCCGAATACCCACGATATTCGACGCAGGCCTGCCCGGCCGATCCGAGTGTCAAATACACTCCAAATGCACAAAAAGCGAAGGATACTTTTCAGTACCTCAACCAAGCTCAACATATTCCCCTTTCAGATATAAATCTAAGGCCGGAATATTACAAAACGGCTCAGTACCAAACTGATCGAACCCAGCACTTGCTACGCGAGCCAGCGCTCCACGCGGCTGCGACACGAACTATTTCCCATTTCAGTCCGCCAAGCCAGTTGACCTGCTCACATTCCTCACGGGAATGAGCCGGGGACTAACCCGCATAACCGGAATATAAATGTCCGACTTGGCCTACCTACGCCAAGTAAAACATATCTACCACTACAAATGGTGACCCCGCCTTTGAACAGGCTAAACACGGAGCATTTCGTTCCCTCTTATGAAGCTAGTGGATTTCAGGGAACCACTGCGGGCGTACGACCCCCGCCGGGCCTCTACGCCCCACATCTCACGCAACATCCCTCTTCGCAAAGTGGCTTTCAAGCACTTTTAGAGGAGATGGGAGATTATCAAAAACCAATCTTCCAAAAGAAGAATATCGATCGTGCACTCGCCGAGTTCGATCAATACTGCGTGCGTAAACACCTGAGAACACAGAACGAATGCTTCTCAGCTATATACAAGTGGGTACCAGAAGAAATGAGGGAAGCTATCGACTCAGCTTACCTCACGGCACCCCACGCACCCTACGAAGAGGCCAAACAGCGCCTCCAGCGAGAATATGGGTTGTCCTTACAGGACAGGCTCCTCGCACTCGAGGACCCCGCATCTCTCGCCAAAAAACCCAGCACCAAGTACCACGAAATGTACTCTAAAGCTGTTGGGTACTTTTCAGAAGCTCTGATCACTCAAAAGTGGATCGAGACTCTACCCATCGAAGCACGAGGTATGGTCGCAGCTCAGCGACCAGGTACGAGGAGTACAATCTACTCCGAAACCCATGAATACTGGTTTCAGAAAGGCCCTCTCGAAACAAGCTGAGTTCAAACCCCAACCAGTGGAGAGTAAGCCTCACAAACCGACGGCCTATGTCTGTCGAAACCACGCACGTTTCGGTAACGAAACTCGCAAATGTGCAGACCCAGAACACTGCACTTGGAAGACGAACACTGTTTCCAAAACTAGCAGAAAGGCTGCGACTATAAGCCAGCCTAAAACCCGGGTTTCTACCGAAAATACTCAGCAGTCGGTACAAGAAAGTACCGTTCCAACCTCCGACACAGAGAGTTCGTAAAACGAATAACTGCCAGTGTATCTGAGCCTATACGCCGGCAGTCTATCTAAATGGCACTGAATTTCTCATTGACACGGGAGCAGAAGTGAACATTCTGCCCCACAATGTCACAAAAAAAATGGGCTTGAAAATTCTTAAGTCCAACGTTAAGCTCACAGCAGCTAACGGAGCCCCTATAGACACACTAGGGCGAGCTGACACAACAATTAACATCGGCCTCGGGGACATGACCACCGAGTTTATGATCACGAAAGTTGATCTAGCGATCCTAGGTATTCCATTCCTCGAGTCTTGGGATATCGGAATACGGGTCAAACACAAGTACATTTATAAAGATAAAATAAAGTGCTATGCCGATCAAAATATAGCTGCAGTCATGAACAAAAAGTTCACTGACGAACAAATAGCAGCTACTATCCCTCATCGTGACAATACCCCTCAACCAGAGGACGTGCAAATCACGGAGGACGAAAACATTCGCTCTATCATTGACAAATACAATGATAAAATGAGCAAAATTCAAGGTAAATGGAAAAAACAACGGGGTTTACCACCGTATAACCACGGAAGGAACACCAGTACACTTCCGAGCAAGACCCATGGCGGGCGAAAAAACGGGCTCAAGTCAAAAGTACTTTTGACAAAATGCTTTCAGAAGGCATAATTGCACCATCAGATTCCGAATGGGCATCCCCGTTACACTGTGTGCCAAAAAAAGACGGGTCGTGGAGACTCACCGGCGACTACCGTTTCCTGAACGCGGAAACGAAGACAGACGCCTACCCCCCTCCTCACATTCACTCTTTCCAAGCGAATTTACATGATACACAAATCTATTCGACAATAGATTTAAAATCGGCGTATTATCATATTCCGATGCACCCAGATGACGCTCATACGAGTAAAACTGCAATTATTACACCTTTCGGTCTTTATGAGTTTAAGAAAATGAGCATGGGTTTGGCCGGAGCGGCTCAAACATGGCAAAGATACATGGACAGCATCATGCGAAAATTTGATTTCGCATTTGTATACCTAGATGACATCCTGGTGGCTTCTAAAAATTATAAGGAACACATGAACCACCTCAAACAAATTTTTGACAAACTAGGGGAACACGGACTTCGAGTAGGTTTTGATAAATGCATTTTTTCAAAACCTACCGTCGATTTCCTAAGTTTCACTATCTCGAAAGAAGGGATAATTCCTAAACGAGATAAAATAGAAGCCATAGAACAATTTCCTAGGCCAGTAGACGTACGAAGTCTGCGCAGATTCCTAGGTATGTGTGGTTTCTACCGAGCATGCTCAAGCAAATTCGCTCACACGGCACAACCTCTGTATGACTCCATTCAGTCAAACAAAAAAAATGACAGAACACCTATCGAATGGACATCAGAGAGAGACAAAGCTTTCAACAGCTTAAAACAAGCAATGATCAAAGCAACATTGCATAACATTGCTCACCCACACCCTACGGCAGAGTGGAGATTAGTCTGTGACGCATCCGACACACACATCGGAGCGGCACTAGAACAAGAAATTACAGACAAACATGGCTCGAAATCGTACCAACCATTGGGATTTTTCAGTAAAGAAATTCCAGAACAATGGAAGAACAAAGCATCGTTCGACAAAGAAATGTTCGCCGTTTACCAAGCGTGCATTCACTGGCACAATGACTTGGACGGCAGATCTTTCCATATTTGTTCGGATCACAAGCCTCTGCTAGGCACGATGCTTAAGAAAAATGCACATTTTTCTAAAATGAGATTAAGATGGCTAACATACATCTCTCAAATGACGAGTGACATTCGTCATATTTCCGGAGAGAGCAACGTCGTCGCCGACGCACTCTCCAGACCCTTCGATCCGGTTGAAATTCAAACGAAATCGATTTCAACCCAGACGGACGAGGGTCCACCCATAGCCGAAATTTCGAAAATTACGGCTGCAATAGAATGCAATCTTCTACTGCACATTTCAAATTCACAAATTCGTTCTCCCCCTACCGCGGAGGACAAATTGAAACTCACACGAGTTGAATTCTCTCAAGGAGAAATTTGGTGTAACCTAGACCTAGGACACCCTAGACCTTATATTCCAAACGAAATAAGGGAAGAAATAATAAGCCAAATTCACAATTTGGGACACCCAGGTATACACTCTACAGTGTATAAAGTTAAACAAAGATATTTTTGGCACGGACTCCGTGCAGATGTCTCCAACTGGGTCCGAGCGTGCGAAACTTGCCAACGAGCAAAAATCACGCGCTCCGTAAAGCTCCCTTACTCCGAATTTGAAACGGCGAACAAATTTTCACACGTACACGTTGATATTACCGGACCCTTACCTTTAGCTAAAGGAGGGAAACGTTACATTTTAATGATGGTTGATAGAGCAACGGGTTGGCTAGAGGCAGTCCCTCTTAACAACATCGAAACAACCACAATCACAAACGCCTTTATCAATATTTGGGTAGCTTCAAAGGGCGTACCTAAATACATCACAAGTGATCAGGGCACTCAATTTGAATCAGATCTGTTCAATTCCATTATGGAACGTCTCGGAGTAAAACATACTCACACGTTACCTTACAAACCATCAACAAACGGAATGGTAGAACGCAGAAATAGATCTTTGAAAGAGGCTCTCAAAGCTCAAAACGAAAATTGGCTCGACGCACTTCCCAAAGTTCTACTCGCCATGCGTACGGCAGTAGACCCGGCGACCGAAACTACGCCTTTCCAAAAAGTTTACGGAATTGACGTACCACTCCCAGGAGACATTTTCGTAACTTCTACGAACCTTTCGGAACCTCTTTTCTTCCGGCCTACGCATATTAAACATAATAATACGAAATATGCCGTAAACATGCCCAAAAATTTGGATACATGTACTCATGTCTATATCAGAGTGCCCACACAGCTCACCTCTCTGCAATGTCCTTACACGGGACCATTCAAAGTGGTTAAAAGAGATAAGTTTTCGGTTACAGTGCAAATTGGCGAACATACTAAAAAAGTTCCCAAACAGCAAATCAAGCCAGCTTATACTCTACACTCGGAAGAAGCTGTATCACAAGGACAATCTGTGTCACAAAATCAGACAGAAAGTAAGGAGAAAACTCCCCGAAAATCCGCCAGAGGGCGCGTCCCCTCTAACAAATTTGACGAAAAGTGGGTGACTGCACTCAAAACAAGCCACGCCCCATTTTTCTCGGGTAGGAGCAGTGGGAGGTATAAATATAGAACACCCCACGGCCAGAGATCATACCAATCTCAACCATGGCAGCCTCCACACCTCCGGACATGCTCACAGAGGAAGTCGAGGAGTTCCTCCTCGCAGAGTCAAACCTCCCAGCTCCGCTCGGCCCGCTCCCGCCTTCACCGACAAGGGAGGCAGAGAAAACGGACAGCGCTCCCAGAGAGGTAGTGTGGACAAGGCCCCGGCCTTTCCAGCCACCAGCTCCACCCGCCCAACAACTACCTACAGCTCCAACCCGCTCACCAGCTCCCAGCGATACCACGCAAGTGGATCAGCTCGGGCGACGTGCCCGTGCCTCGGTGAGGAGATGAGCGCTGCGGGGTGGTCGGAGCCGAGCACATCTCGAGCACCTCCGCAACAGCCCAGCCGCGGCCGCGGGCCAAGCCCTCGCGGGTTTGGCTCCCGTCGGCAAAGCTCGGGCCGGCCACGGCCGCCCCGCGGCGCTCGTCGAAACCGACGAGGCCGGGGCGCACCACAGGAGCGGGACGCGAGCCTGCACCTCCGCCTACTGGCGAGGTTCTCCTACGGAGAATTCCGGGTAGACCTCCCAGTTCTCCCCCATCGGCGTCGTCGTTGATAACACGACGTCTTGGGGGGGCCCCGAAATCCACCACCTCTTTTCAACAGCCCTTTTCAGGGCTACCAAAAAGAGGTAGGCACAACACAAAAATATTTATAAGACGTCGAGTTACAACTTAAACAAAATATTTCACCAGAGAGAAAATACTAAATTCTCTCTCAAAAGTGAAATATTAAAGAATAACACACAAGGCGACCTCCCCAAACATTTACTGGGCGAGAGAGATGCGACAAACATCTCGAAACAAGTCGCCTTGAATGAGAAACCTCAAACAGGAAAACTCAAGGTCGTTCAGCCACCCCCGGGGACCCCGTCACAGCGACGGACGCAGGGAAACCACCTCGAAAGACCAACTCAGGTATCATACGCACAGATACTGAGAAAACAATGTGCGAACCAATAAGATTGCACAGTCGAATTTATGAAATTAAGCGGACCAACCAGGAGGCGGCAGGAGGCGGCCACCTCCCTATAAATACCCCGCTGGGAGCCCTCCGAATTTCATTCCACTCTCCGCTCTCGACGACGACACCTCTGAAGTACGAAGAATTCTACACGCTCTACGCTGACGAACCTTCTGCAGTTCATCTCAAGAACGGCTTCCTACTGCTTTCTACGAGGCTACCTTCTCTCCACACAGATCTCGCATTGGCATCTACGAGTCCAGTGATTATTCATCCTGCTCATTGCCCAACGTGTTCATCTGTCAGGACGCCACCCGGTACAGCTATCGATATTCTCTTTAGCTCGTACGCCCGAGGGACGTTCCGAGCCGTGTCGCCCGGGTTTCGTAGCATTAAGCTCGTAACCGACCGCTGTGGGCACGCCGGTAAATTACTCTGCTCCTCCGCTCTAATTTACCGTCTAAGGAAGCCTTTTTCAAGGCTACGAGGTAGGACCCTGACAACGAGCATTGGAAAGACGCTCTGTCAAGCGAGTCCACCTCCCAAACCCTCTATTTTTCACACATAGAGGCATCGAAACGAGCAAAAACTCGGTTATTTCGATGGAACGTCGGCCGTCCTATTTCCCCTTGCAAGGGGAGGCAGACGACGGCGAAGCCGGGCCGAGTAGCCCCCGTAGTGCTCCCTACCGGCTACACGGCGAATCCGCTGAACCCAGCGACAGCGCAAGGCGCGTTCCTCACGTCCGGACCGCCTTCTCGCCCGACGTATTCGTTCAAGAAACGTTCGATCAAGCCTCGCCTATACAAAAGATCGAGGATACCTCAGACTCGCTCTGAAGCCGATCATTACGATTCGACCAAGCTGTGACGATATTCGACGCAGGCCTGCCCGGCCGATCCGAGTGTCAAATACACTCCAAATGCACAAAAAGCGAAGGATACTTTTCAGTACCTCAACCAAGCTCAACATATTCCCCTTTCAGATATAAATCTAAGGCCGGAATATTACAAAACGGCTCAGTACCAAACTGATCGAACCCAGCACTTGCTACGCGAGCCCAGCGCTCCACGCGGCTGCGACACGTCAGTCCGCCAAGCCAGTTGACCTTGGCGGATCCGCTCACATTCCTCACGGGAATCGGGGACTAACCCGCATAACCGGAATATAAATGTCCGACTTGGCCTACCTGTAAAACATATCTAAATCCACTACACATGGACTGCTAGAAACCTGCCTTCTAGAGTACGATCCCTTCTCTCAAAAACGTCTAACAGGGGCATGGACGGTTTCATAAGGCCATTTAGAATTTGAGCGGAATATCTCAATGACCTTCCATCATTAATGAGAGCTATAGCTTCCGCGACCATTTCCGGTAAGAAAGACTTTTTTTTCTCTTAAATTTGGGGGGAGGGGGGGTTGGAATGCACTCAACGTTTAGGAAAATACTCGCTCCTCAGATGAGGACTACTGTGGAAGAGGTGAACAACATAATCGCAATTAGGAAAATACAGTGAAAGTAGGAGGCAATGAAACATGATCACGTTCCGATACGATTCCCTATCGTTGAGAGATCAAAACAATTTCATCCGTCTGGCTAGAAAACAACAAACAATGCCTCTGAATGAGTTCAAACAGTAACCCAGTCGAAAACAAGAGAATATTAGTCGCAACTTCATAAAATCTTCCATTTTGGAGAGTGGGCCAAATTTTTTGCACCTGAGTGTATATCCATAGTGATAGATGCAGTGCGTTTTTCTCCGGTATGATAAACTCTAATATATGGAAATTCTTTATTTGTACAAGGGCTATCTTACTTTTGGAGTTGTGATGCGAGGCTTTGCACAACTTTCTCACACTTCCATTGATGATAGTGTTATTTTCCCTAAATTGTGCACATTTTGGGGGTTTTCCAACACTCCCAGAGTGGTTTGGTGTGAAGAGTGTAATCATTCATCTCTTCTTAAGAGTTACAAGTGCGATCCAGTCAGTGGTTTGCCATCAATTTTCTATGTTAGGGTTGGTTTGAGAAGTTGAGTGTTTTATTTGGCTATTCCTCATCATAGTTTATTAAAGGTTTCTTTCGTTCCTTGCTCTCCCCGCTGTTCGGCCGGACCAACAATACAGCTGGGCTTCTCAAATGGATGCCTTACTTTCTAAATATGGGGAGAGCCCGCCATGGTCTGATCAAGACCCAATCAATTTTAATAGAAATATGTGCTTTCATTGTGTCCAGTCATTTTGGAGGCAGTCAGACAGGGAACGAGTGACGTCATTGTCTTTTAGCCCTATCTACAAAATATATTGCACCTCTGGAGACATGCTCCCCGCCTATCTGAATTGTGACTTAGGGCTTATTCACACCAAGAGCCTTCTTGCTCAGGTTCGGCTATCAGGGGACCTTTTTGCTAAATTAAGTATACCCAGATTTATTGTAAAATTCGGTAACCTTGCGGATTTCACTCTATGTAACCTTTCTGAGTCCGATGCTATCTTTCATTTTCTTTGTGTATATCCAGTCCTTTGTGGCGAGCGTTTTTTTCTTTTTTTCTAACAAATGAATTGTCCTACTATGAACTCTCTTCTTTGTTGCTTCTTCAAGATGTGGCCACATGTAAAAAAGTGTTTTGGTTTGTTAACAATTGTATACGAATAAGAGTTTTACTCTTTCTTTTACAATTCATTGTCCACTTAGTCTGGATATTACTATTTCATGGGTATTATTTCTTTATTAGTGTGATCATTATTTTTGTACATTGTTCACCAACCTTGTAACGCCAGAAGGCTTATACAATTAAACAATTTCATTGCAGTTTATGAATAAGTTGACATCCGAGTACGTGTGCTTGTAAGCCTTATTAGGGATTAATAAACTAGATATGGAAAAGCCAAACAGCTACTCATCCCCTCAAACCACCCCTACCAAAGTTAAGTGTGGAATTACAAAATTGTTAAATTTTTCATATGGTTTGAGGTAGCCCCACAAAAAGAAATCACAGACGGGGTGATCAGGCAAGCACGAGGGCAGTGGGCATATCTGTTAGTCTTGGGAAATGGAAGCTCTTGGCTGTGTGGGCTGTAGCCTTATCCTGCTGAAACCACGCTGTTCTTATCTTAATCATTCTGCTTGAGTTGTAGAAAGTGGAATTTCTCGGTTGTCCTTATAAAATGATCACGATTCACTGTTATCGCCTCCCTCTTTCATTTTTAAATAAATATGGACCAATGATCCTCACTCCAGAAACCCCACTACATACCGTTACTTTATCCCTATGCGTAGGTTGTTGGTGCGATTTTCAGGGCTTTAGAGACATACAATGGTGAAAGTGAACTTCGTCACTCATCACAAGAATCATGTCTTCACAGTCCATCAACTCCAACATTCCCATGCTAAACTGAAGCCTTTGTTGGTGGTCTCATCAAAGAAGCTTCTGAGCCACCATGATTTTATAGGGATGACATTTCAATTCCTTTTCCAGAATTCTTTGAAAATGCCGACCTAACATTCCTAGTGCTTGAGCACAACGTCTTGTTGAGCGACTTGGGTTGGCAATGCGCAACCCTGAACAAAGGTACACATGATCGGAGTTTAGTCACCTCACTCGAAATTGAGTTTCGACTAGGTATGACACCACAAGGAGGAATGTTGAAGCTCTGATGGAATGTGCACTTCACAGCAGCGACTGACTCATTATTTCACGCAAACTCGTCTAACAAAAATATGAGATGTTCAATAGACCATTTTGTCAACTTAATTGAAGCTACTCATCTGTTGAGAGGAGGGTCAGTGACCTCCCAACTCCCACCATTCAGACGCACCACTCATTTTAAATTTTTCAGATTCCCCTGTGCCACCCTGTATTTTCAAACATTCTTTGAAAATTATATTTGACTTGGTGTTGGTGGAGGGGGTTGAAAAACAGTTTGATAAGGAGAGGGGTAGTTAGATTATACTTTTAAAAATATTACCTACTTAATGTTAATTGCTAACCCCCTGAATTACTGACGCTCTCCCTAGACTTCTGGATATTTTTTATTTAGGCTAGGGAGAGAGTGAATTCAGCTCTACGTTGGAGATGTGTAAACAAAACAAACTCTGAAAATCCTGATAATAATCTCACTAATAGTGATAGCAATCAATACGAAACTGAAAAAATAATGTTTGATGTAATTGATTTGGACTAGGGGAATAATAGTATACAAATACTGGAACGGTTAGACCTTCATTACTATTCTAACCAAACCAAGCTCGCGATTGGAGTTTCAAACTTCTTCCTCTAGGACGCCATTGTTGACCAGTGTTGCCAATGTCGTTAGAACAGCCAAACAATTCCCTCTTCTTGAGCTCGGCTGTTTTTGTGTCAACTATAGGGAGGGAGTTAGAAAGCCTGTAACAGACCTACGTGGTGCTGCTGAGATAACTAGTAATTTTCTATTGGAGGTACATGACTTAACTTTCATCCTTCAGAAGCTGGGGTAGTCATTTTTTGGTAGAATATTGCTCAAATAAAGTTTATTAACTATAAAATAGAACATTCAAATACTTATGTACAAAATTATGCTGAAAAATGTACATTTGCTTTAAAAAAAAAATTGAAAAAAACTGCAAAAAAGCTAAAACTCCAAAACCAAATCCAAAATTTGAATTTGAATAGAAGATTATTGTTTAGAATACATTTTTTGTCATAAAAATAATAGTTTACCATTCTCTTGAACTCAAAAATTTCAAAACAATTGGTACTTTCCTGTTATTTGGTACCTACGTTTATTAATCAAACAAAAACAACAAACATTGATTACTCAAATTAATCAAACAATAACAACAAACAATGATTACATCTGAGTTTCGGGTGACCAGAAGTCACAAATTACATCTAACAGCTTCATTCTAAGCAACAAATAATCAAAATATCTGATGTTTACTATAAAAAACTCGGTACGTAGCAAGTCAAAAATCTACATGCTAAGCAACAAATAATCAAAATACCAGCTGGTTCCTATAAACAGCTGATTTAAAACATCCATCAATAATAAATAAGGCAGGTACCAAATAACAGGAAAGAATTTTTTCGCAGGTACCAGATAACAGGAAAGTACCAAACAATTTAACGTTATACAATACGATAATTTACGAAAATTCGCTCATACTATCATGCTGCTTGACTGGAACTTTTAACACTTGGCTGGTCATTGCCTAACACGGTCTACATAGCAGTGCATTTCTGTTCTCATAATTAGCGCATTGGATATTGGCTAGATTACCGATATGTACAGTGGATAGTTGTGTTAGGAGATCTCAGTGTCATAAATTGCTCCAGAATTCTGAAATTACCCAACTGTATTATTTCAACCAGGTAAAGGACGTTCCTAGAATGCTCGACACATGGACGAAACAAATGGGCTTCCCTCTAGTTCAGGTGGAGAGGAAAGGAAGTGCTATAGAGCTTAAACAAGTCAGGTGCTTGAACAACGTGCACGTCAAATACGATAAATCCTCGTCGAAGTTCGGGTGAGTCTGTAGTATCACGCTAGTAAACTAAATTACTTACTCATTATAACCAATCAGATCCACATTGTTTGCTTCATTTTCAGATATAAATGGGACATTCCAGTGAAATATATAACTTCAAACAATAAAACGAGTCCTAAATCTCTAGTTGTGAAAATGGAAGACCAATCAGGTAATATTTCTGTATGAATAATGTTCTGTATAGAATTTTAGGTGACGGATATTTATGAAATTTGGAAATATGAGAAGTGAAACAGTCATGCACCATGATCGTTTGAGCGAATTTTTGTATATTACAGTAATATTATATTATGTTACATTGTTTTGAAATTTGAGCACTTTCAGGGCAACAAATTGTTAACCACCAACTGTATGACAAATAAACTCGTCCTTAATAATATTCTACCATTCAAAGCTGATATTTTATTTTTAACAATTTTTCAGATTTTTGTTCGATTTTTCAGCAAATATTAATGAAATTTAAGTATATTTTTGCATGATTTGAATAGTGCTTACATTCGTTGTTGATTAAGTTTTATTGACTAACATTTTGCTAACAAAATATAAATTTAATGATTTTAAGCCATTTTAGCGAATTTTCATAGGAAATGAAGCTATTGCTAAGTCCTGCACTGTTTGAGCACATTAAATTGGTCAAATTAAAAAAATATGCCAAAAAAATTTGTAAAATAACTGAAATCGGCTAAAAATTGTTGAATTTATAGTTTTTAGCACTGTCAAAAGAAGTTTATTAACGATAAAATAGAACATTAAAAAAATCTATGCAGAAATTCATCCTGAAACTTTATACTTACATACATTTCATTAATATTTGCCAAAAAAAAAGATAAAATTGCACACAAAAAAACTAAAAATCCAAAATCTTCTTTGAATTGCCAAATATTATTTAGATATAGTTTTTAGCCATAAAATTGGTAGTTGAAAATTCCTTCTTACTTTAATTGCTGAATTTTCAAAACAATTTTAACATAATATACGATAATTTACGAAAATTCGCTCTTACAGTCATGCTGCATGACTAAAACTTTGGAATGCTCTCATTTTATCCCAATATCTCATGATCTCTATTTATACCGCTGTAGTGCCAAGGAAAGCTGATTTGTTACGCTACGATACAAACGAATATTTCTAAGTAACCATAATGAACAAATAATGCGAAAAGAAGGCACTACATGGTAGGTACTTGCAAGCTATAGGTACTAAATGATGCAAAGACCTCTGACCAGCTGATTCGCTCTATGATATTAAATTTAATCGCTGAAGCTGAAATTTGAAACAGGGCCTGTATGAGACTGGTAGAATAGAATTTCAACGTGCGGAACCACCATAATCTGCTGATTGAACTCGTAAGCTAATTTCTATGCCGTTTAATCTATGAAGCTGAAATTTGAAACAGAGCCTCTATGAGACAAGTAGAATTTTATAGTGCGAAAGCCCTAATCTGTTGAGATTCCTAATTTCTATGCTATTCGTCCTAGGAGGCTGAAACTTTAAACTGAGCCTTTTGACCATTGAAGTTTAATAAAGAAGAAATGACAGTGTATTTTCACAGCACATGATGGTGTTGGCAGTTGAAACCACCATTGATAGTAAACAGACTCTCCTTGTACCTTTCTATGTCACACTAGTTACATCTACTCTTGACATTAGACGCTTCTTTGCATTGAACTTGATGGCATACAGTCCAAAAGCAGCAGTTTTTGAAGTTGTAGTAGATTTGTAATAGGAGGCTATAGACGTGTCATAGGAAGGTGACATTTGGAATTGATCAACTATAGAACTGCAGTGTACGATTGACACTGTGAGGACTACCAGCTAAGTAGTCCACGAGTACGTGGATTACTAAGTGAGCTACCAGTACCAGCTAAGTGAGCTACGAGTACTATAACGACTAAGCTAGCGAGTACGATTACGACAAAGCTAGGAACCACCCAGATCAGCTGAGTGAGCTCGGGAGCTCATTTCTCTCTTAATAGACGGAGGAAGCTGAATTTGGTATTTAGCAACATTACTACGAGAGAAAACATGATTTTTTTTATTGGTTGCAACAGATAATCGACAATAATTTTTTTGTTCATTATTTACCTTTTAATAGTTTCATCTTGTATTCAGTTTTAGAGGCAGTTCCGGAAGGTGTCAGATGGTTTAAATTGAATGCCGACCAAGTTGGTTACTATAGAGTAAACTATGAAGAATCTGAATGGGAAAATCTGAAGAACGTTTTGATTGAAGACCCGAACGTAAGTTTTGTATACATTATGTTTGTGGAAAACCATATTAACATTTACCATGTTTTACCGCTAGGTTGTGCTCACGAAAATTCAGTGCAAGCCATCATAACGTCATAATTCTATTGATTTTTGTAGTCTCCTAGTGGACCTAGGAGGCTGAAATTTGGTATGGAGCCTATACAAAGTTTACCTATACAAAGCAGGTCTGGCAAACTTCAAGGGTCGATTCTTCAACTAATTCCAATAACTTTTGACCTTTAACAATTTTTTTTTCAACCTGCTTACAAAATAATTTTTTTTTTTTTTTTTTTTTTTCAATTTTCATTTTTTTCTCGTGATTTTGACCTTACGTCACTAAATTGGTCATAACTCCCTTAATTTGCTATGTAAATTGAAATTTGGGGTTACCGTTAAATCTCCTATTGGATACATGCCTGACTCTTTTTTAGAATTAAAGTTTGAGACATGAAAATACCCTCTGAAAAGCAAGTTTTACCTAATCTGGAAAACCTTGAGTTTTTTCAATCGGAAATTTGATTTAACTATTAAAAATTTGGCTAAATTCCTTCATATTCATTTTTACATACATTCTGATGACTTACCTAAGCTTAAAATGAAGTTTGAATTTATTCCCGTTGTCTTAAACTTGCTGTAAAAATTTAAAGCATTTTTAGGTATATTAAACTCCTAAACAATCAAACCTCAATTGCGTACTTTATCATAATAGGTACATATTATTTCATAGGTGAGTTATTCAAATGACAAAAATAATTATCAAGAGTTTTGGTTAAACTGTTCAAAAGTAACAACGCTACACGCACATAAAAAGTGAATGGATACGCCATTGGCTTCCCTGGTAACTACATCACTTAGAGTAAACCATTTGTGAGAAAAATCGACTGATTATTGAACTAGGGAGAAAAATTCCAGCAGAGTAGTGGATTGATCCAGTAAGAGTCCCAAAACTACTTTGTATACATAAGCTAGGACTTCTCAGGAGGGTTGAGGAGGGGGAAATTGGCCCATTGGAATGTGGAGTCATGTGTTATAAATTCACAGAGCAACTTTCCAACGAACGGTTTTTGTGGGATGGGAAATGAGGAAGTTATACTCTCTCTGGCAAAGATTGGTAGTATGTGAAAAAAAGCGTGACATTTTTTGCTGTCGGACGAAAATTTTGAATTATCCCCAGAGCTAAGAAATCTATGTAAGGAAAAATGTACTTCAACAAATAGCTTCAGATCAAAATTTGAGAGACCATAAAATATTAAATGGGTGAATTTTCGTAAATTATCGTATTACATTTAGGTTAAATTGTTAGGATATATGAGCACTTCGAGGGCAATAAAATTGTTAAATGTAAGTAGTCTTCATATAAGTAGTCTGTTTTTTTTTTTTTTTCTTCTTTAAATCATACGATTTTCGTTTTAGAAGCATTAAAGATACAATAAAATGACGAGAAAACCAAAAAATTTGAATTTGATATTTTTTGTCAGGGAAATCTGAAGTTCGGTCAGGGAAATTAAAAATGTCCATTTGGGGGCCACCCTGGATTAAAACGTACATATACCTCCGTGAGATGAGAAAATTCATCTTTTTGTAGTGGTGACTCTGTTTTCCCTTCACTAAACTCCAATAAGCTTGTGAAGGTAATTGTTGATTACACTGATTCTCAAATTAGTTACTGGGAGTTTCGGAGGGAGATTTGATAAACTTGCGCTAAGTATAATAAATATAATAGACTAGAGGCCTGTTAGGGCTTGGAAAGCCCTAATCTAGTAGTACCTACAGTAGTACCTAACAGGAACTCAGCACATTACAGTAACGATATAATTCCTACCTATTTGCGGCGTTATGTGACCTGGTGCAAAGGAATTATATATAAAGTCCGCTAAGTTCTTCAGTTTCAATTTCTTCGTTCAGAAATAACTCTCCTAGATGTTAGTAACTACACTACGTTTCTTACTTATCGTGAGTTGATGGCAACTGTTGTTACCGCCACAGCCTAATAAACAACTCTCGTTGATAAGGACTGCCTAGAACACAATCAAGGCGGGTATAGAGACGAACGGCGACACTTTTGCAACAAACTTGGGGCCGTGCTGATTCGAATGAGCAGTCTAACACTAAAATCAGACCGCGAAGTTCTTCACAATTTCAAAGACCGTTCGGAATTATATATAAAGATATTGGCAAAATTTACAATCTCATTGTAGGCTTGTGATACTTAATGAGTAATCAATTGCTGCCATTATTTCAAAACTGTTTACGATCTTCTATTTTTATTTGAAGGAAATGTCTGATATTGATCGAGCTAACCTGATTGACGACTCTTTCTCTCTGGCCAAAGCTGGCTACATCAACTATAAAATCCCTCTGCACCTCATCAGTTATTTCAAGCAAGGTAAAGAAGAGGATTGGGCGCCTTGGGACACTCTTAACAAATACTTTTCCCAGTTGAGAGATCTCCTGTACGAGTCGAAAGAAGCTTCTTCACATCTCAAGGTTGGTTAATTCTAGGAATGAGTCGATTCCCGATACCGATTCTCGATACCACCGATTCTTAGGCATTGGTATCGGTATCGAGAATCGATCGCCTAAAGCCGATACCGATACCGCCCGGTGATGGGTGTTTTATTACGCTACAATACTATTGCAACCATCCAACAACGACGATGGTTGTACCGTGCAACGGTTGTGTGAAGTTAGCAGTTGCGAAACATGAATTGTCCAAAATACAACTTACAATTATAACTTTGTTTACAAGTAGGCTTGTGTTATTTTGTTTGTGACAACAGAAGCATTAGACAAAGCTATGTTTTCCAAGTATAAAAGCCTAGAGCCAAGTCTTATTTGGAAATACCTTACAGTTACCGACGAAAAACTAAAAAACCAAGTCAGTCTGCTTAACTTATTTTATTCAGAAAGAAATCAATCCTAGGCAATAACATTTGCCTAGTAATTGATACTTGATAGATAACAAAAAATATCAAATTTTGTATTTGCACAAATCAAATTAACTAAAGCCTTGAATGAAAATATAAATCTGAAATTTAGAATTTGTAATAAGAATTAATCTGAATTTGAGAGAATAAAAATTTGAATATATTACTAGTTCAAGAGGAATTTTTGTTTTTCACCTACAGGTAAGTTAGGTATTATGCGCCGATGGTATCGGTATCGAGAATCGGGAATCGATTTTTTAGGTATCAGTATCAGGAATTGATAAATTTTGGTATCGACTCATCTCTAGCTTATTCCCTACTGATGCTAACTCTGATTGTGGACAAATCGGTTCTTGATAAATGCAGGAAAGTTACCCTTCGATAACGATTGATTACTTTACAATGGATCGTATATTTATTGGTTTGTGCTATTTTCATTCAATGAGCGTACCTATTTATCAACTTTTTTCTAGATTTTTTTTTCCAATGACTGATAGAAAAAGTGAAATAGTTAGGGCGAAATCCTAAATATGTATTTTGTTTCTAAATTGACCTACTGCACACTAGGGACGTAACATCTTGAGCTACTTCCTCCACGGATCAGCTCAAAAGTTTACAATCAAAGTCAATATTATACTATCCATGACTACTTCTCCGTTGCACTCCGCGAGCAATCTTTTAACAAACCGATTTCCAACCAGCCAGTGATAACTTTTATCTTGTGCGACTCGCTCAGTATTTTTTCCCGTGTTGAGCTTTCTATTTCCTCTCCAATCATTATGAGCAGACAACACTGTTTTGTAAACGAATAAAAATCTGGAAATGAATAGAAAATGTTATGAAACTTGGCTGTTTGCAGGGTAAACAGAATGGTTACCAGTTGTATATGCGATCTCACTTGGGAAATCGATAACTTGCTTAACGAAATGGGGGAAAAGGGGCAATCTTACCGTTCTCTCCAAAAATGAAGATCGTCATAGAGATTAGTGAAGTTTGTGACGGGTGCAAGTGTGGCATGCTTCTTCGTATATAATTCCTGGAGGAGGATTTCACTGAATGACGGGACACTGGATACTGACTAGACACTTACTGCCCTTATGAAAGGAGGGGGAACCAAGAGATAAGGAAGGTGAAAGGCCGAAGTTTGGCGTTTTGTGTTGAGATCGTATCCAGATCTTTGAGATCGCATATTGGAGGTTGAAAGTGTGCTGAGATCGCATATACAACTGGTACCACAGAATAAAATGGCAGAAACGAAATGGTCACTTATAGAATAGGAATGTTTGTACAGTCAACTATCCTGCTCCTGCCGTGTGGCTACAGTGGCGCACCTTACGGTGGTGCGCTTCTCATCATTACAAGACTTGAAAAAAAGGCCTTTCTGTCCTCAAATTGATTTTTTATTAACCTCGCGGAAAAGAAATGCGAATCCTAGACACACTCAAAGATTCTGAATACATAGTTAACCTTTTTGCGCCAGGGTCCGCAGCTGCAGAGCTACCTAGGTGAACTTCACTGCTGGGGTCCGCATATATACAGTTCGTCCTTAGATCACCTCCCTGCCGGGGTTCCGCATATATACAGTTTGCTTTTCGTTTTGTTATGACGTCTCTCCATTCATTTTTCCTCCCTTCATTCATGGTTTTTCAGACTCAGAGCGGTAGTTGGAAAACTGCTGTGTTTACATTGAACATTCGACATTACTGGGTGGGGGAAAGGAGGTTTCACCATTCTCCTCCCAGAAGCTCCAGTACTGCTTGCTCTTTCGTACCAGTTTGTCTTGTATTATTCCATCCGTGTTATTTTCTGAGAAATTTCTCGAAGAAATCACCATGCTTTCACGGACGAAGAAATAATTGAACTTTTTACGGATGCTAACAGTGATGAAGAGTAGCGATTTTTCTGACGAGAAAGAGAACCTAGAACTTGCGGATGGGTTTTTACTGGATATTTTTACGTGATTGAATACTATATGCTTTAACAAACATTATCTCAAAATTTGGTGATATTTGAACGAATTTTGAACCTGTAATGCTTCTTAGAAGATATGCGGAACAGAAGAGTGCAAAAACGCAAAATAAGTCAAGGCAGGAGAGCTGTCTTGGTTCAAACGGGCCCTTTAAATTCAGGACTGGGGAGCCGTGTGGGCATTTAAAAGTCAGGCGCAAAAAGGTTAAGTTGATTTTTTATTAACCTCGCAGAAAATAAATGCCATTCGTAGACACACTAGAAGATTCTGAATACATAGTTGATCAGGTTGATGTACGCCAAAGTGAAAAAACCCGACTGAAAGGAAAGATTACAAATAAACTCACAAATCTGAAACAAAACGGTAACGTGAGACAGAATGAACTAAGTTATGGCATATCAGCTACAAGTTAACAACTGCAAGTCTTTCTTAAAGAGAAACGAAAACTTACTTGTGCTTATTGCTGACAAGGGCACTACCCTCCCTTGTGCTGGGGGGGGGGGCTACTGTAGTGATGACTAAAGATGATTATGAAAACGAGGCATAAAAAAAGTTGGATGATGAAAAAACTACGTTCAAATCCAACCGAAAAAACTGAAAGAGGGCAGATAAACTAGTAAAAGCCTTATGGTTGGATGGTACAATGGATGAGATGATAAAGAAAAAACTTAAAACCTATAAATCTGTTGCTCCAAAGTGGTGTGGTCTGGCCAAAAGTCACTAAGATGACCTTAAGACGCTGTTTAATCCGGGAAGAAAATAAATACACAAATTTACGGAATCCTGGTTCATTTTAATAACGGTAAAGCGGGATCACAAAACATAGGCGGGAGAGCCATCTGGCTCGCGGGAGGCGGTAAATTAGAGTGGAATACATTTGCCCTCATCGTCCGCAAGACAGGAGGGCGCCACTAATCAAATGCAGTGCTTACAAAATATAAGTTCTTGTACAATTTTACATTAATACTTCACAATTTCACTGCACCTTCGGGAGCTCAAATCGTATTATTATTACGGAATGATCGGGAAATACTACATATTATCAGAGTTCCATCATTAAATATATGAAAAGCGGGATAAAAGCATTGAACTACTTATGCGCTCTGACGGAAGTTTGGGAAGACATCATGTCAACTACGTTTCAGCACTGGCGGGAAAATTCGAATTTTGGTCAGGGCTGAACAGATGCTATGACTCATAGTCTCTAGTATAGATTCCCCAACCCACAATCTCAGCCGACACCTAGAGTAATGATAAACCAATTTAAGGGCAGAAAGGCCTTTTCTGTAAAGTCTTGTTATAATTTGAACTTTCCAAATGAAGAAACGTTGTATCTCATCATTGTCATCAAGGTCAATTGTTAGGTTTCTCACCAGTCTCACGGATCTTTGACTTCGTGTATCCAGCCAAGTGCACTGATTACATCATCAAAACTTCCGAATTTGATCAAAAATCAACAACGTGGCATCATCTCAACTCAATCTCATCTTTCAAATCAAAATATTTTAAAAATAAGTGGGCCACGTGATTTGTGGAGGTTTTTTATTGTCACCCAATTGACATCATTGCAACTTCTCTGATTTTTGTCATTGATCACAATAGCACCAATGTCTCAATTGATTACAATGCTCCACCAGTAAAAGCATGAAGTCTAGGCAAATTCATACTTGAGTGGGGTGGTTCACTCAGTAGTTTGTGGCACACTCAGATTACACGAGTTGCACGATCTATACAATTCAAAACCTTTATCATGAAGTTGAAAAAAGTAGAGTTGGAAAAAATAAAGAGTTACAATGTTGAATCGATTTCAACTGTTAGGTCATCATCATTAACTTGGTTATTGTTAGTTACTGACCGTCAAAATTTATTTAACATTGTAACTCTCTATTTTTTCGTGGAAATAAAGTTTTTCAAAACTTTTTCTTCACTGATTATCAACAGTAACTGTAATATATTGTCCTAGCTGACGTTACCAATCTCTGTTGCAAGTTTTTTAGTTAAGGAAGATGATGAACTATGAGATATGTATGATGTTTAGATGGAAATATATAATGGTGTAGGTACTGATACATTTATGGCTTTTATCTATAGACGTACTTCAAAAATCTGGTTACTCCATCGCTGACTGACGATTTGTGGAATATTTCTCCAGAGGATCCTCCGAAAGAAAGGTGAGCGAACAATGCTAGCGACTTCCTCTAGCTGCCTGCCAAAATCTTTTCTTCTCTTTTGCTACTTAGCTTAGTTAAAAGTTTTTTCTTCAACGTTAATAGGTAACAACGACTTTTTATTGAGGTAGGTTGATCAAAGAAAACGGTTTGTTGATCTGACCCTACAATGTTGAAACAAGGCAGTTGTCGTTTTTTATCATTTGATTTCCCTCTGAGACAAGGAAAAACAATTAAGGGCCGGTTTATCAATCACATTTATCCAATGGATAAGGGGGGGATTTTGCTAGGGATAGAGTTATAGGGGTATAACCAGATAACAAAATAGGGGGTGTTTATCCATCCCTAGTTAAACCTCTCTGGCGTTTTAATTTATCTGGTCCCTGGACGGCTAGATAACGATTATAACTGGAGGTTAATGAGATATCTAGAGCTCTCTAACCTCAAACAAATGTATTTATTTACAAAAATCTTATCTGAATCTCGTTTGATTGTCTTTATTTTTGTACCTTCCAATGGATGTATTTAGGGATTAGCCTTCAAATAGTGGGTAGCATTGGTGAATATTCTATTGTAGCATAATTCGTTGAATGGAAGAAGGCCGTATATACCTAGTAAGACCCCGTGTAGATCACCTGCTAACATGGGACGAGTGCGTATTTTATTGAGGTTTTGGTTGAACAAAGATTCCATTCTCAACATCCTAACACATATCGAAGATGAAATTAAGTCCACAACTCGCTGATCTCAATAATTCATTCATAATAATTCAGGCTGCAATATCGCAATTCGTGTATGTATTTCTCTCTCACTCAAGAAATGAAGCAAATAGCAATTGGTAAAAATGTGGTGGTTTGTTATTTGCCGAGCTTGATAGCATGATGGACACTATTGTGGAAATGTCGTCAAACCTGGTTTTTTTTTAATAGTCGATCCATGAAGAAAATGTAGCTCCTACTCTACTCTGTGGTAGCTCCATGTGTAAATCGCCCTTATTTTGTCGCCTACAGACACCAATGAGGATGCTAACGATGCTATCTGCCAGACAGAATTTATCTGAGGGATAATGTCATCCACTAAACGACTCACATTCTTTATCTGGAGTACAGCGCTATACTCAGTATAGCTATCCTGCAGTTGAAGTAGATAATTGATAAACAGTCCAAAAGAAACTTTTGCAGGTGAGGTATAGCTCTCTCAGGTTTTAGAAGTGCAAAAGGAGCGGGACGGCGCTGCAGTGGGCTGATGCGAGACTGGGCCGTTTGCGGCCCCCTCCCCTCCTCTTCCCCCCCTCATAGGTGAATTCGCGGATCGTAATTCGTGGATCGTGATTCGTGGTTCCCTCTTCACCACGGGCTCCCACGAATCACGATCCGCGAATTCACCTATGAGAGGGGGAAGAGGAGGGGAGGGGGCCGCAAACGGCCCAGTATCCCATCAACCCGCCACTGCACAGTCCCAGGTCCTTTTGCACTTCTAAATCCTGAGAGCTCTATACCGAATTCTGTAGGGAATCTCAGGAATATGATGGACCCCACAACAAAACACCCTGTTTTAAATTCGGACAACTTTAATGAAAATGTACATCACCTTTCAACGAGCAGTCCAGCGTATAAAAAGTAAAGATTATATGAAGAATTTGGAATCAATTAATCCTAATACAGCGGCTAGAAGGCCAGGTAATAATACATAACAACTTTATTGCTTCATTCACATGTCCCAAACCTAACCATATAGCACAGGCCAATTATCCCAAGTGAAATCGAAATCAATGAAATAGTTGTACCATGGTTGCCATCAATGAAATACTTGGGCGTCCAGCTGGACTCGAAGTTGAATTTTTTAACACATGTCAAGCTATTGGTCGATAAAGGCAATAAGGCCTTTCAATTACTATTTCCTGTACTCAATCGCGAATCCTCAATGTCTGTGGTCAGTAAAAAGCTTATTTATCTGGCGGATGTAAAGCCGGTATTGACGTATAGGTACATGCAACAATAGCCGAAGTGGGCAAATCGACTGCTCAGCGCAGCCCATCTGGGCACAACATTTCTGACTGCTATAGCCTAACTGGGCAAAAGCATTTTGGTAGCGGGAGAGTAAGAAATCCAAAGAATCCACACCAAAAATCATTTTAATAAATATAAACAAATAAATTTAATTAATTTACATTTCACACGCTCGTCATGAGTAATGTATACGTACAGTGTACATCTATTAATAAAATTTGGGAGCGTAAGTGAACGCACTGTCGGCAGTCACGTGTTCCACTTCCATCAGCAAACGAAGGTTATCAGGAGTCGTAAAGATCGGAATCCCATTTTCACGTTTCATGAAGCACCATCTAACACCACTGCATAAAAACTGAGCTTGATTTTCGTATATATGTTGTTGACACTCTTCTAACGATTTAGTAACAACGGTAATGACTTTCCTGCAAGCGGTTTATATTGTCTTACGAATACGATTTTATCTTACGAATTTATGATGTGGGAGGCTTGACGAAGATGACGGCGATGGCTACGATTCCATTCGAATCAGCTTGTTTGGTTTACATGAAATGTCGTCCATGGCCCTTCCTTTTTAGCACAGAACACAGTTTTCTCCGCTCGACATCTTCGATTTCTTTTGACTCGTGATTGTGCACATTTTTGAAAGTCAACACTCGTGAAATATTCCGGTCGACCCACAAACTGACTCTGCATTTCCTATTGGAACACCGAAACGTGTTCTTTTAAAACCCGAAACTCGGTAAATTTGTAGCCATAAACTATTATCGCATTTTTGCCACGTTGGCTGAGATATTTATATTTGATGGTTAAATCCAAAGTGACGCTGGCGGATGCAACAAACAACTGATACATCCTCGCAAACTTGCAATGTTGCTCGAATCGCTTTGAGATAGATAGTAACAAACCTTTGCCCACCCGGCCTACGCATTGTTTACCCACTTTGGCTGGGAATCTGCCATACATGCAGTGCATAGAGCCTTACATGCGACACAAAGTTTGCAAAGATGCAAGTTAAGCAAAATAAGTTCCTTTGTTTGTGCATTTCGAGCCATAGAGCTAAGAGAATACCTGAGCTCCATCGAACTGCAGGATTTGAGCCTTTGAAGGATTTCATTCTGTGCATTAGTAGGAATTTTTTCTTGAAGTGCACATCCAGTGCTAACGAACTCAGCGGCATTCTGCCTAAACGATAAAGGCAGGACGAGACACAGAATGCTCCTCCACAATCTAGAATTCGTGTCTCATTGTAAGTGGTTTAAATTGGTAAATTAAGTTTAGGTTTGTTTCGTTATGTATTTTTCCTAAGGTCTACGAGTGTAAGTTATGTAATTAAATCAGTAAAAATAATGATTTAGCCTGTAGGTGAAATGTCAAATGCACTGGAACTACTGTTTCCGATTATGTTGCAGTAGTTAACTGTATTTTATATCAATATATTATTTATTCTACCTAACCATATGTATATTCATTCATTGTATATTTATTGTCTCTACTGCCATGAATTCATTGTCTCTTGAAGCTATTAGTTACTGTAAATTGTCGTTTTCATCGTTGCCAATGGAGTCAGAATCTGTACCAATTCAAACATTTAAAAAGCTGCCTAAATTATTCATATTGATTGTGTTTATTCTTGTTCGTTTTATTATGGTATTATTATTCAGTTTTATACTTTGATTTTAAGACTCATTTTCAGGGTTAATCCTGGAGCTTGAACATGAAATGTCGTGTTTCTTATACCATACATGTGTAGTATTACTTAAAGTTTTGTTTCCTGAATCATATTTAACGCTTCCCTTTGCATCACTCAGGTTTGTCAAGTCCTCCATAGTGAACCTTGCGTGCAAAGTGGGAGATGAGAAGTCTATAGCTAATGCAAACAAACTGTTCAATGAATTCATCAAGCAAGGAACCAAACCTCCTATCGACATCAGAAGCACAGTCTTTGTCCACGGTAAGTTTAGATAAATAATTCTTCTTTAATCCTCATTCTAATCTTCACGAATGCAGTTTACCTTATCCTTTTCGTGCAGGATTTGGTACAATGTTCAGAAGCCACCATCTTTGCAAAACATGGACTTCATATTAGTGGAAAATAATTTAGAGATTAGCCAAATTGAAATTAGTTCATAATCTAGGTACAGTTGTACAAAAATATTGGTGAGTAATGCATACACTACAGGGACGTCCCTATGTCTGGTCTGTACATTATTATTTTGGTGAGAATAGCAAATAGTAGGCATCTGACATCGACATCGATGTTTCATCTCCGATGTTCGATGTTTTTCCATCGATGTTGATAGCAACGATATTATTGAACATCGATGGTAAGGCTTTTGATAAATATGGATCATCAATGTTGGCCCCACCTATTTTTTCCCACTTGTGCAATAAAAGTTTAAATTTTAAGGTGAAAACTTAAAAATCTAATTTAAATCTAGATAGGTTTTAGGGGGGGGGGGGGGATAAAATTAGGGGGTTTGTTTAAACAAATCCCAAATCCAACTTCTTCCATTAGTATTCTCCAACTTCCTTTTAAAAGGAAAACAAGGATGTGTTTTTGCATCAACTTGTTTTTTTCAGAAGTTTAAAGGCCTTGTTTCAAATTTCAGCTTCAGAGATTAAATACCATAGAAAATTGTCTAATAATGCTCATTTAGCGATACTATTTTATATCGTAGAATAATAAACCAGCTTTCCTTCACACTACAGCGGCTTAGGGATTTGCGGTGTTTCATAAAATGAGGGCATTCCAAAAAGTGGCGAACGATTCTCCTGCTATGAAAACTAAGGGAGTTACACTTCCCTAGCAACGCATTGGTTGTACGTGAAAATCAATAGTTTGTCGGCTCGCGCATTTCAACTTGGTTAACCAATAACTTGAAAGTTGACCGGGTCATCATTAAAAAAAAAAATTGAAAATTTTTAATATACCAGCATAAGGGTGTAGCCTAATTTGATTTTCGAGAGATAATGGTTTTTGATAAATATCTTTAGATAATCAATGTTCTAATCTACTACAATTTTTTACAACATCGATGTTTTACTTTCAATTACATCGATGTTGAAAAACATCGATGGCAAGACCGTGAATTTACTGGACGTACCCCCTCCATTATAACCTAGGACAAATGTGATGCTAGGAACCCCCCCCCCCCCCCCCCCTGCTCACACACAAATTGGTTGAAAATATCTAGGTCGAAATAATCCCCGATTTTAAGCACATCTAAACCAAAATATTTAAAAACAAAAAACAGAATCGAAAATATCACGATTTATTTAAATTTCTCCCTCCATTAGTAAATCCAAACCGTTTAAGGTTTGTTTAATAACTGGATCAAACAAAAATGCATCACGGAAACCAGATGATAATAGTGAAAACATCACGATTTATTACTAATACCCCTTCCATAATGGAATTAGAAACTTCTAACATGCGTTTCAAAACTACGCCGAGTTTTTAATAAAACCAAAAACAATCAACACGAAAAAATCTTGAAAATCGGATGATGATGGTGTAAAAATCACGATTTATTAGTATTGCCCCCTCTAGTCCCCCCATTCTATACTGAAACTTGAAACTCCTGGCATATTTTCCAAATTCGGACCAAATTCCAAATTGAACAAAAAAGAATCACGAAAATCGGTCGAGAATTGTACCATGAGTAGCATGACTGAATTAGTAACCCTCATCATCATCCCAACGGCAAATCCGTAATTTCCCAGAGATTGTGGCACAACTAGACTAAAATTAGGATTTAACGAAATAATAATCATTAAAATAGATTGAGAAATGTAGCCAGGCAGCATCAACAAAATTTGTCACACGATGTGTGCCACGGAGTTTCTCGAGTTGGGCATATCAACAGGCAACAGGATTGTTCCGTGGTATCACCACCCGTTTTCTTAGGAGCTCTTACCTTAACTGGTGGACATTTTATAAGGGCACTTCCTTTCATCCCTCTCTTCCTCCTCCTCTTTCTGCAACTTCCCTCATTGATTTATGCACTTCTTGGATTTATTTATTTATTTTTATTTATTTATTTATTTTATTTATTTATTTATTTTTTTTCAAGTTAATGGTGTGTCTTCTCCGTCTTTGGGCGGAGTCTTCTGTTGAAAGTAAAATCAAAACTGTGTGTATGTGCGTGCGTGCGAGTATGGTGTGTGTTTTTGTCCGGTATTGAAACGGCTAGTTTGATTTTGATGTACTTATTTATCTATTTTTATTTTATTGTTTATTTTCTCAAAATGATCAGCGAGTTCCTATTACGGACATGGGCTAAATTCAAATCACCGAAACCTCCTGTAATATACCAAATCTGGAAAAACCTAACAACTTCGTCCGGGTTGCTTAATTAACTCTGTTAATTAAGGAATCCAATTTCAGTGGTGCAGTTTATTACATTCAATACCAAAAAAGTATCATTTGCTGAAAAGAATTGTTCACTACGAATCCAACAAAACTATTTCTGCCCTTTTAGTTCAGGATATGAAGGATTCTAAACCCAAAAGTCTGAATCCCTACTAATTTCTTCCCAAATTTCTTCATTCGACGTAGCATATGAACATACTAAAAGTCCCCAATACATGGTGAGCATTTTGTTCCTATTTTGCTGTTTTTTGCTCATAACCCGAAAATAGTTAACCCTTCCAACCTTTTCCTTTTTTTAATGAAAGCTTTTTAAAGTTGCGATCTTAAATCGATTTCTATTGTTAGTTCATCATCAGTAATATACATTAACTACTTAAGGATGATGACCTAACCGTCGAAATCGATTTAACATTGTTGTTTGAGAATGCGGGAATACACACACACAAAAGAGTCGGGGCATGAGTGCACCCAGCGGCGGTGAAAGTAGTTGTAAACAACTTGTCAGATTGTATGAGTGCACCCGAATGTTTTATCTACACGCCCGTCCAATATCTGCCTATTTGTTGTTGATGAATATCTGCATACCTTTACCCCGTTAGGTACATATATACGTTTTGCGACGCTCTTGTGTCGTACCAATGTGATGTGTACGCCAAATTGGCCACCTCTACTACACAGGATCCACGAAAAAATAGGGTGAAGGTCAAGGAACAGTGGTTTGAGAAAGTTATTTGCCGTTATAGGTTAACAAAATTACTCGTTTTCAATTTATAAGAAACGTTTGTCCGAAATTGTCGAACATTTTCCCCCTGAACGAATGACAATTGTGACATCATTAATGACGCGCCATTATAACTGTGGTTTACTTTATATGCTTATTATGTTCAATCATACTCCACGTCCAATTCATCAATTGCGGGTGCACTCATACATCTTGGATTCACTCGTGCCTAACACGTTCGGGTGCACTCCTACCCATTTTCCACGGCCAGGGTGCACTCCTACAAAACCCACACAAAAGGACAATGTATGCGAAATATTGAAAAATACTTTTATTGATGGATGCGGTAGAGTGTAGGTGAACAGAACATGAGAAATATATGAATAGATGAAAATGTGGTAATTATATGAATAGGGGTCCACAAATTTGGCTACACGCAGTGGTAATGGGAAAAGATGGCGATAATCAGCTGCATATGCACTCACGCCAGGGCGTGCAAAAAGGAATGAGTGGGAGAAGACCCCCCAGGGGTACCACCGGTGTGTGTCCAAAGTCAGCTGATGCCCACCTGTCCAATAGGCTGGCGTTTCAAATTTACCAATCTCAAACAATTGTAACGCTTTATCTCTCGTGGAAATGGACAACGTCCTTCTCGAACTTCTGTTTTCACCATTGAAATGGGTTTCCCCCTCACCGCGAGTGATTTAATTTATAAGTATATATATCAATGAATATTATTAAATAATTCAAATAATACCAGGAAGTAGGTTCTTATAGAAATAACACTTCGTTTAAAGAATATAGAAACATATTTAATGGGAGCTTATAACGAGGGAGACTGTTTACAACGAACTGAATTTGCTAGACGCCTTGTACTAGCCTCTGAGCTCAGGAATGTGGGAAAAGTAGAAGGGATGTAACCCTCTTATGTGTAGTTTAAGTTTGGAACTGCCAACTGAACATTATTTTCAAATGAAAGTTCCACAGCATGTATGCATTCACAGCATACACCTTAGCTTTCGGGAGTACTGCTATGAGGGTGGAAGATATCCTTTATACGTATCGTATACGTATCGTATGTTTATTCACTCAACTAGTTTCGCCTATAAGAGGCCTCTTCAGGTTAAATATGGGAGAGGACATGATCCATACAACGCTGTATTTTGTCAAGTTTTTCAGAAGATTTAATTCAGTCAGCTATGGTACGTCTATATGGACCTGAGAAGGGTCAATCTTGGGGTGATTCATGAAATCTTGCATGGCAGTTAGCTTCCCTATAATATACAGGTATTTTTTCAAAATTTTAATTGATTTATGTGGATTATAGTTATTGAAATTCAGAACTGATACCACTTATCACTCGTTGACTTGTGGTATCAGTTCTGAAGGGAAAAGTATTCTTCCCTCATAAAATTCAATTTATGCACTATTTCAATAACTATAATCCACATAAATCAATTACAATTTTGATGGTATCATCAGTTGACCGTACCATAGTTGACTGAATTAAATCTTCTGAAAAACTTGGTGAAATACAGCGTTGTATGGATCATGTCCTCCCCTATTTAACCTGAAGAGGCCTCTTATAGGCGAAACTAAATAGACATATAAAGGAAGGAGCCGCATAACTTCCACCCTCATACCAGTACTCCCGTGAGAAATAATGGCTACCAACACGAATATCTATACCTTAGCTTTTAGTTGTCAATTAGATAATAATGCGAGTTAATTAGGTAAAGAAAGTACCAAGGCACTGGTGCTGTTCTTCAATATATACTTAGCTTCCATTTCTAACTTCTAGGTATCAAAGGACCGAAACTAAAGGAAAACTGGAACGAGCTTTGGAAGCTCTATTTGGTGGAAGAGGATCCTCAAGAGAAAGAAACATTGCAGCTGGCCCTGTTTTCTGTCACTGATGCTGAACTAATTCACAAGTAAGTGGACAATTGAGTATGATGCACAAAGCAGTCAACGAGTAATGTCAAGATTTGAATAATCCAAGATCTTTGAATATCTCAATAAAATAATTGTATGGAAAAATAACGTTAATAATAATAAAAGTAATGAAACCATGTTTTAATTACAATTTTATGAAAAAAAGCTCTTTGTTTTTGATGAGTCGGGCAAGATGCTTGAAGAAACTGAACGGACCATTCCTATTATCCAACTGCCAGCATCTCCAGTGCGGCCTCCAGACGACCCCCTACGTAATCTGAAGCATAGTTAGCTTTGTTATCTAGTTGTTGTTTGAACCAATGAAACTGGAAACTAGTTGCGGTTTGAATTATAAGCAATAAAACTGGAAAACATTATGTCCATAGGGCTAAACATTATGTTTAGTATGAGGAGCAAAGCCAAAATGAGAAACTAAAAACAAGGCCCAGTGAGGGACTAATCTAGCTGTACTTGGCAGTTATTTGTGTGAGTTTGTGTGGAGGCAGAACCCAAGGACCGATCAACGGGACGGTATTCGACAGAATTATGCAGGGCAAGTTGCATTTGGGCCACCTGGGGCCTATTTCATAAATCAGCAAGTGACAAGTTACAAGCCGATTTTATGTACAAGTTGTAAAAAATGAGTGTGCAAGAGTTTCATAAAGGTACAAGTGTAGACTTGTAATGCACAGTGAAAAATAACTAGTGTACAGACGAATTTGGACAAGTTACAAGTGTTTCCCCAACATTTTGTACAAGTCATTGTTTTACAGTTGTAAAAAATGGCCGATTTTTAATCTACGTCCATTCACCTGTAAACTTGTTATTTTCCAGCATTGTGAGTTGACAATTTTTCGTTGTTTAATATGTGGAATCATCTTCTGCTGAAGAACACAGACAAGAAAGAAGCATTCAGCGTAGAAGACGCCAACGATTTTTTTCGGTTATGAATAAACGCTTTTTTTGTGGGTATTTTCCAGTTTAACGAGAGATTTAGGATGTCTTCCAAGACCCTTGAATGATTCAAATGCTGCGTGACCCTGTGCAATTTTTCCTGATCGGGTATTGAGAATCTTCCCATCATTGAAGGACAAAGTGAAGATAATTTCGAAGTTACACATTACATTCTTAACCTAGCAGCATTAAGACTTGATGAATTGATTAATCATTTCCGCTGAATGAAGAGGAAATATCCGATTATGCCAGCCATCAGAATAAGTTGAAATCAAATACACACTTTTTCCACTTTTCAGTTTATAATTTGTCTGTCTTCCAATCATTACACTTAGTCATGTACGATAAACGTCCTGTCGTGTACTCAACACCGTTTTTACATCATGTAACGGCCCAAAAATATTAGATACCTCGACAGGAGTTCGAACTCGCGTCGTCACAACTACGAGAAATTATTATTAATTTCCCGAAGTTGCGACACTCTAAGGATCAGAGCCGTGAGGCCAGGGCGACCAAACCTCTTCGACTGTGAGAGTTGTTTTCCTGGAGCGTAACATTTCCCCGGAGTCAAATACCAGCCGTCTCGGCTGCTTTGGGGTCGGACGAATGACTCCGGGGAAATGTTACGCTGGCTCAGCAGATGCTCACTGGAACAAGTCAGCAGTTGAGCGAGGTCAGTCACGGTGTGTTTTGACTCAAGTGAGTGAGGAAATGAAAGGCATAACAACAGGAAATGTGATGTTTACAGTCTTTTGGCTCGAGAGGGATTTAATTAATTATTGTTTCGTATGATTTTCGGGTCCTATTTCGACCGCGCCACTGTAACGGCCCAAAAATATTTGATACCTCGACAGGAGTTCGAACTCGCGTCGTCACAACTACGGGAAATTTCCTCGCTGTTGCGACACTCTAACGATCAGAGCTATGAGGCCAGGGTTGTCAAACCTCTTCGACTGTGATAATTATTTTCCTGTAGCGTAACATGATTATTCTTTTGGAAAAATCAGACTCCTCTTTGTAATTGTATTTCACTTGATTTCTCCCTCTGTGAGAGCTTGATTCAACGAAACATGAAGAGACGTTGAAAAATGCTTTACCTACCTATAGTAGTATTTAATTACTTTCAGGTACCTACTTACCAATCCAATCGGCGACCATTAATCTCCCAAAACAACCAACAAATTGAAAAGTGAGACTGTCACACAGGATCAACTGAACCGTGAACCACGAATCGCCTACGTTGCCTACGTCAACCTCAAAATTTAATAGCTTTTGAAAAGTTTGAAATTTTAGCTTATGATAAGGTACAGACCGAAATTCTGCAGCAGTAGTACAACCTTTCGTTCTAGTTCTCCCTAACCACGCACAAAACAAAACCTTACAAACTTCTAATCGGTTTAATTTTCTCAAATGTTGTGGAATTTAAATTTGATTGAATTTATATCTTATATCAGTCTATGCGTCCTAAATCATATGTACTCGTACCTCTCATTTCAGATTGCTCGAGTATGCTAAAAACGAGTCTTTCATTAGAAGCCAGGACTACTTCACGTTTGTTTTCGGGATGTCCAGATCGCCGGAAGGAAATGCCATCATCTGGGAATGGACGAGGTAATATTAACTTGATGTGGCCCATGAAGGCCGGGTATCTAGAACGGGTGGCAGGGGTTGCCCCTGCGTTGTTGATAAGGCGTAAATAGAACGGAGGTTATCTGTGAAACCCGGGGTTCGGTCTGACCCAGCTGTTAACAAAGGGTACCTCCACTGATTGTCGAGGTAAGCTCTGTGATTGGCTAGGGCCGTTGGAAAATCAAAGCTCACGTGAGCCCGGCGGTTTGAGTGATGCTAACGTCTGACAGTGTTTCGATCCTGGTGGGAAAAATTCCAAAACCACGAAAATGGATTGTAATGCATACTGCAGTTCTATTACCCTATCTAATAGTGGAAACTAATAGAAACAAGATCAACAGAGAAAACAATAAAATGAAATAATTTCGAGGTATAATCGTTTTATTGATGAAGTTAGATAAAAGTAATAATAAGGTAATTTTGGTCTAATGGATGTTAATTTTGCGTTTATTTTATTAAAACCCACGGAATATTCAATTTAAAGCTATATTTAGAAAGTATAGGAAGATATAAATGACCGTATTTCACTCGGCTTTTATGTTTCACGGTCTTTTTTAAATAAGAACTCACTGTTTCAAATTATGCAAATTGCTAACGAAATTTGAAGAAAACCGACATTTGCAGATGTTTGCGGAACGAACGGTTGAAAATTCAAATTCAGCATTCAATTCTGTAAAGGATGCTTCTAGTTTCGAGACTTTACGAACCGGTAGGTAGTAATACACCTACACCGGTACTGGCGACTTTATACCACTGGTTTTCAATTTCCATTTTCTGTTATGAAGAGAGATATAAATTAAAAATTAATATTCAATTCCTTCGAGAGAAACATCTGTAACGGCCCAAAAATATTTGATACCTCGACAGGAGTTCGAACTCGCGTCGTCACAACTACGAGAAATTATTATTAATTTCCCGGAGTTGCAACGCTCTAACGACCAGAGCTAAGAGGCCAGGGTGACCAAACCTCTTCGACTGTGAGAGTTATTTTCCTGGAGCGTAACATTTCCCGGAGTCAAATACCAGCCGTCTCGGCTGGTTTGGGGTCGGACGAATGACTAAGTGAAACTGCAGGCCGCTGGCTCAGCAGATGCTCGCTGGAACAAGTCAGCAGTCGAGCGAGGTCATTGTCGCGGTGTGTTTTGACTCAAGTGAGTGAGGAAATGAAAGGCATAACAACAGGAAATGTGATGTTTACAGTCTTTTGGCTCGAGAGGGATTTAATTAATTATTGTTTCGTATGATTTCGGGTCCTATTTCGGCTGCGCCACTGTAACGGGCTAAAAATATTTGCTACCTCGACAGGAGTTCGAACTCGCGTCGTCGCAACTACGAGAAATTATTATTAATTTCTCGGAGTTGCAACACTCTAACGACCAGAGCTAAGAGGCCAGGGTGACCAAACCTCTTCGACTGTGAGAGTTATTTTCCTGGAGCGTAACACATCTCAGTCCATGCCAAGATGATCAGAAGAAGGGGGGAAATTAAACAATAGGTTTCAGAGGAATAATGTCCTTGGGGGTTCCACACAGAAGTTTTCTATTTGGTTCGTTCAATTATTAGCGTAGAGTTACACAGAGAGGGTTATTCCAAGTAAACATCATCGATTTGAGACCGTTACTTACCACCCAGAATGCTGAAGACTTTTTTTTTCCCTGATCAAACATTAACGTCATTCCAAGCCTCCAAATGACTACTACCTACATAATCTCATATTTTGAATCTATGAAAAAGAATTAGATGGAATAAATACGTGTTCATTGCAGGATTCGTATTATAGAATTCAAATTTTCAACCGGATTTTAATTCAACCGGATTTAATTCAACCGGATTAACACTATTAATGTGTTGACAATCGTTGTTTTTGGCGATTTTTCCGATTTTTACTGGGTTTAAACAGGATGTGTGCCTTATATGAGCTAGATAATTAAAATTGGTTTCGTATTCGGATTCGGCACCCAAAAAACTTAAATTAAGGTGGTCAAACCTGGAAATACGATGCAAAACTTTTAGTTTTGATTCTTCAGAGTACAGAACATGAGAAAAACAGGCGTTATGGGCTGTAACTTTAAAATTCGAGCCAATCTGGAAAAACAGCTTTCATTTTCACATTCAACTACCTCGAAAACCCCCCATTCCACTGTTACTTTCTTTGTTACTCGACATAACTTTTTTCTTCCCCAGTATTATGTATTCTTCCATAGATTGTAACTACAAGCATGTTAGATACATAAGTATTCTAACACTAGCTGGTTCACCCGTGCGTTGCACAGGTTGATTTGAACATTATCTAATAGCCTATGACCCAAGTTAAAGTAATTCTAAAAGATTCGCCCACTCAGATCCTCAGTTGGTTCAGTGACGTTCAAAACGCTTTAACATCCTCCCCCCTCCCCTCCCCTCCCCACTGGGTCAGATTTCAAAAATTTGAAAAAAGTAAACTTTGACTTGAAATAAAGTAATCCAAACATATTCAACACTCAAATCCCCAGTTCGTTCAGTGATGACAAAGATACCCCATTTCTCCTCCCCCCCCCTTCCCCTAAAACACCCCCTTCTATGGGTTAGATTTGAAACATTTCAAGTAGCTTGTGATTTAAGTTAGAATACTCCAAACATATACGACAACTCAGATCCCCAGTTGGTTCAGTGACGTTCGAAACGCTTTAACTCCCCCACCCCCTCCATTGTGGGTCAGATTTGAAATATTTGGAAAAAAAAAAAAAAGTAGTCGTTGACTTAAATTGGAGTAATCCAAACATACTCGACAATCAAATCCCCAGTTTGCTCAGTGATGACAAAGATACCCCATTCCCCCTCCTCCCCTAAAACACCCCCTATGGGGCAGATTTGAAATTTTAAACCTTTTAAACCTTCTCTGGACTTCCACAAATAATTTAAGACCAAAATTAGCCAAATCGGTCCAGCCGTTCTCAAGTTTTAGCGAGACTAACGAACAGCATTTGATTTTTATATATATAGACTAGCTTTGTTCCAACATGGACAAAAGGTCGCCCTACAGTAGCTCAGAGCTCGAAATTGCGTTCCAACAAGGTTATGGGGTTGAGAGCTTTGTGTTCCAGCAGAACTTAGAGCGCCCCCAGAGCTGCTCCGGGGATCCCCCAAGCAGCCCCACACTTTAGACGAGGTCTCATCGAGAGCTCCGAGCTCAACACATGCGCATTTTGAAGTAAGCTGCTACCCTTGGGTAAACTACAATCCGCAAAACCTTCTCTAAACTGTTTCCCCCATCTCTACTAAGTTTGTTATCAACACATCTCTCTTTCAATGGTTACGCACGTGGATGATTAACTGCGTTACGTCAATCTTCAACTACCGTTAACTCGTTTTGAACTCTCGGGTGAGCTCCGAAGTGTTCCAACAAACATGAAAGTGTGCGACCTTGGAGCTAACTATACGGCAACTCTGGAGGAGCCACGGGGGTCACTCTCGAAGCGTTGTTGGAACAAAGTTCTAGCATGAAGTACCTCACAACTTTGATGCATCATTTTCAACAATATACCCACACAAAGAATCAAGAAAATAAAATTCCCCCTTCCTCGAAATTTTTGGATTACATTTTAAGATATTATGTAATATACCGATAACCGAGATACGTTGATCATATTAAATATGATCAACGTATTTAAATTTTCTCGTTATTTCATCCAAGTGATCAGTTTCATTTGTTTATAATTGTTGTTGCTCCTGACTATACTTTCATATTTTCAGACAAAATTGGGACTACTTGATTGAGAGGTTCACTCTGAATCATCGACAGTTTGGGGTCCTGCTTCCAACGGTTTCACGAAGGTTCTTCACCGAACAAAGACTAAAAGAGGTAAATATAAGCCAACACTTAGTACAATCATTGCGTGCTAGGTAACTGTTGAATATATTTAACTTTTAAAAATGTTAATTTATTGAAGAAAAACGGACGGTAGACCCACGGTTGTACAGTCGGATCATTAATCGTTCGTCACTTTTACCCAAGTTTTCGTAGAAAAGGGGGTACAATTACAGCCATCAGCACGGTGGCACTTGGGGGTGGGGATGCATTTTCTTGCATGTGTGCTGTTTTTATCGATTTTTTAACAAATTTTAAGTAAATTTAAGTACATTTGAGTACATTTAATTACATTTTTCAGCATAATTTGGGACATGAATTTTTTAATGTTCTATTTTATAGTTAATAAACTTTCTTTGAGCAATGTTCTGCCAAAAAATATAAATTTAACAAATTTTAGCCGTTTTTAGTGATTTTTTAAGCAAATTTTTTTATTTGACCAATTTAATGTGCTCAAAAAGTGCTGGCCAACGAACTCATCATTTCCTTTGGGAAGCTTGATTTTTTGGCGCAAGAACGGAATTTTTATCTCAAGAATAAGGAGTGTGATCGTCTGGAATGACGATCACACACACACACACACACACACACACACACACACACACACACACACGCACGCACGCACACACACACACACACACACACACACACACACACACACGCACGCACGCACACACACACACACACACACACACACACACACTCACACACACACACTCACACACATGAAAAAGCCTTAGTTAACTCGGGATTCGTTTCAGAATGCCTCAAAACAGATTTCAATTAAAACATTTTCAAAAATTTTGATTTTAAAATTTTCCGAGCCATAGCAATAGTTAATTTTCTACGAAAATTCGCTAACTATAGACCTATAAAGCACGAACATTGGATAATATTAATCTCAATGTCATTACTTACTTTGAAATAGGTTCAAGACAAATAGGCTGAGCTCCAATCGTTAAATTCACTTTAAGGACGTCCCTCTGAAGCTAGGTAATATTAGCAAGGCTTTGCGTATTGAAGAGTTCCTAAAGCAATAGGGAGATAGAGATGAGGCGCCTTATCGTGAACGAAAAACACTACTGCGCATGTGCGGGCAGATGAGGCGCCTCATCTCCAATAAGACAAATTTATTTCACCTAAACATAAGACCCTTTATCCCGAACCAACCTATCTCATCTCTTCCTCCCTATCACAAAGTAACCTTGTTGGGAAGTGGTGGAAAGCTTTTACATTTCAATTTAAATAGACAATCCGTTTCGTACAAACCTTACACATATTCATTTCTTGTTGGTATTCATGATTAATCATTTTCTTGTTCATTAATTTTCAAAATTTGCCTTTGCGAACCCTTTTCATGAATAAGAATAGAATGAGGAAACTTAGAAATGCTGGAAACCGAACACATGGGATAGGCGGGAAAATCCCCTTGGTGGTTCAGCGTTACTTGAAGATAAGTAACGTCACTCTAAGATGAAATGCTAATTCGACCCTCTTGATTTTATCAGGTTACCATCCGCTGTGGCTCGCCCCAGATGATAAAATCCCCTAGCACCTTATCCCAATTGACTTATCGTTAGGAACTCTCTATTGTCGGAGGGACGCCCTATTGAAATTGGTGACTGTGACGGGACGGTAGGAAAATGGAAATGTCCTGTTAATCATTATTAAATTATAAAAAAACTCTCCGACCATGAACACTCCTAATGTAAGATAAGTGTGTGTACCTATTTATTTAAGTTTTAAGGATGCACAATCCTCGTGAATCTAACAATCTGATTTGATTTTCAGCTCACTGATTTCATTGAGAAAAACCCTGAGGCTGGAGCTGGTGCTGTCGGCCGTCTCAAGGCAGTCGAAATCACGAAAGCCAATATTCTCCTTTACAACGATTACCAGCCTGTCATCAAAAACGTCCTAAAAGAACTTGTCGCCTAATTTATTTGCCGTATTAGATCTACTTTTCTGGAAACATGCGTTATTTGTTCTCAGGCCCTCCAAACTCTTCTTTCAATACAAATGCCTAAAGGCCGTATCACACTTGCATTTTTTCAGCTTGTTTCTAGCATTTTTAACGCTCGAACGTGAAGAAGGCAAAGTGCTTTTTTCCAAGGTCAGCTGTGAATGTTGAGGAGGAATAAGTGCACAAACAGCGCATTCTGGCGGAATGCAGTTTTATTAAGTCTGTCAGGTAAGGGCTACTAGGGGTTTTCCATTGGATTGTTACCTTCCCAAGGGTTACATTTTAGCATTTTTCGTGTTAAGGTAAAAATTATAACATGTTCTAATTCTCCCAACTGAGTTTAAAAATGCTCCGCCAGTTTGTGCAATGGTCGAAAAAGCTGACCTTGGATAAAGCACTTCGCACCCGTCCTAGAATAAGGGTACAACTCAAAAATCGCGATTTTTGAGTTAGTTGTGGTTCTGAGAAATAGAAACGGTCTAGTTTGTCTGTAGAAGGTGGAGATATGTGTAGGGCACTCTAATTCCGCTAGAGAGTGCGTGTGTCTTTCTTCTATGGAGGGAGTAACCAATTCACGTCCTAGGAAGAAAGACACAACTCAGTTGAGTTCACGCAGTCTGTGTCTCGTTTTGAGTTGTTTCCTTTTTGTGTGGACAATTTTAACTTGTGTCTTTCTTTTCTGAACATTTTGGATCCTGACTGGTGAGATTTCAGTGTTTGAGTTGGAACAACTCAAAAATTCTTTAAAAAATCAGCAAAACCGTTCCCCAAACTCCCTTCCCACTGGCAAAAAAACTATTTATTCACCATGGGGCGTTAGAGTAATAATGTAGGAAACAAGTTTCGCAAAGATAAATTATGTTCATCGTGTTCCAAAGAACGGGTAGCCAATGGTGTGGAAGGAAAACTTTGAATGCGATTTGCCGAAAATTACAATTTTTGAGTTGTACCCTTATTCTAGGATGGGTGCGACTTCTTCTTCACGTTTAGCCAATAAAAATGCCGAAAAAAATGCGGAAAAAGGCTAGTGTGATATGGCCTCAAGATCCCTCTGAATTGCTACTATAATGATGTGAAATGATGGAATTAAGAATCTATACATCTTGAATGATTTGAGCATAATTGTACCAAACAACATATAAAAACCACACACATTCAGATTTGAGTAAAATCAACTTCGAACGTCGATTTTCATAGAAAACATCTAACCAAGGGAATCACTAGAAATCTCATGGAAATCTGATAAAAATGGCTGCATTTATGCCAGTGTAAAAAAAAAAAACACTACAGGTAGACTCACAAAAGCCATATCAGTCAATATTTATTGGTTGCCATGCCCTAGGTCTCCTCAAAACATCCCTAACCACCTCTGGGGGTTCCTAATCTTCCTACCAAACCTAAAGTAAAATATTATCTCATATAATATAATACCATACCCCTTATCTCATATAATATGAACATTATATCCCGACCATTAGGTAGGTATCAGAAAGTTTTTGCTTTCCACGGTGTTCCCCGCACGGCCCCGCCCGTGAACATAAACCTAGGGACAGCGGTTGTAACGAATTCGAATGAAATTTCAGTAACGTACATCGATGCTCCGAAGCCATCGATAATAGTTATCAATCCAAAAATAAGAATACTGCTATCGTTATTTCATTGGCTACCTGGTTTCACTCCCGACTGGGTGGAGCCTCAAGTTGCTTAATCCCCCTCCTCGACCTGTCCTCTCTATCCTATTATAAGCTCTTTTTTCAGAATCCTAAACTATTCCAGTTTTTTGAGCAGGTGGAGGAACCTATTCCTATCCTATTATAAGCTCGTCTAGAGCGGAAGCCCACCTGTGAGATGATCAACTTCAAACTCGCTTTTCTTGGGTTTCCATATTCGGATCAATAAATTGTTATAGGTATACCAAACTGCTCAAAATTGAGTAGAGAATAAATAATATAACATTGAAATAAAAAAATTTCAAGTCGAAAACTTTTTTTTTCGGACTGACATCCCTTAACAGGTGATCTGTAAAATAAAAACCCTGCAAATTATTTCACAAAGGTTTATTATTTTTTCAATTGAGTATGATCATAGTTTTAGTTGGCTAGTGTACGTCCAGACTCCTCGGCGTGTCCTATTTCGAGTTGCCACAACCTATACTTCTATAATTGAGGAGCTGACATGGAAAACGAGTTAAGTCCAAAAATCCAAAGAACATTTTTTTTCGTCGAAGTGCAAGTTAACAGTCACGCCAACAGCCTTAGGTCCTCCCGTCCTTGCTAGATCGCACCCTGAATAAATGTGTGACCTTTACATGGAGAAGAGATTATGTCCAAAAAAAATCTGATAAGAGTTCAGAGGGAGTTCCTATGAAATTTGATTTTTGGACTTAACTCGTTTCCCATGTCAGCTCCTCAATTATATACGCATGTTTATATTTCTCGATTTGAGCTCCTATCTATTAAAATAGTTATTGCCTTAATAATATCATTATCTAAGTACGTACGAAAAGTCGAGAGGATATGTTATTAAATATGCGTAGGAAAAGCTTTGGTATTAACACACAAATATGATCTTGAAAAACTCCACCCCCCCCCACGCCCCCGCTCACCACCCACCGTGACCCCCTGCCAAATATGACCTAGAAAAAAACATATATTCATGCCTCAAAGGAACGCCGTACCCACCTCATGGTGCAGCGGTGTATTATATGGGTATAACACGTAAAAGTAATAAATATCCATTCCCCTACGCCCCTCTGCTACGCCTCCTCTCACTCCCCCCCCCACCCCCCCGCTCACCACCCACCGTGACCCCCTGCCAAGCGTGCGCGCGTAGAAAAAGACACTTTTTCGCCCGTTTTTGGCCCATAGCATCTATGCGAGTAAAGCGATCGGGATGGTTAAACGTTAGGACCAACTAGACCCCAAATGGAGTCTATGTGCGAAAGAACGGGTTTTTTAAGTCAATTCTAAGGCCTTTTATGGCCCGGACGGCGGACGAACATTTCAAATATGGATTCTACGCACCTTGAAACGTAAAGTGACAAAGTTTGAGGGGGGGTTATAAAAATTTTTTGCTACGCGATCACATAGGCTTATTATTGGAAATAATAAACCAAAATCGGGGACTTTTGGGGTTCTAAATTTTAAAAATCGGTGGCCTTTTACAGGCTTTAATTTCTTTAGGAATAGCATACGGAAATACTCATCAGTAGACCTACTGTAACCATGAGTAGCCTATATAAAACTAGATCTTCATAACTTTTTTATTGATTCTAGCCTACTTATAAAGTACAGAAGTCTAAGACTACTTACACAATATTACATTCAATATTGATTCAAAATGTCAATTGTTTGGATCTCTCTCTGATTGATTGAATTGATTCTCTGATTGATTGGTTTTGTGAATCCCGGTACTGGCATTATATTATGATTATTTGGTAACCAACGCCATAAAAATCTGTACTTTCGGAAATATCCGTGCCCTACTATTAAATCTGTGACTTTTCCGGGACTTTCTGGGAATCCGTGACCTGTAGACACCCTGCTTAAGAACAAAGCACTCTAGACCATATTACATCTATTTCATAAAGATCAGTGAATAAGAATTGAATAACAAATCAACAATGAACTTATATTTACACGATAGTATTATAACAATGGGAACATTATAATGTCGACTGTCACAACAAAGAATTGTTCGAAATCTTGTTTTGCTACACCGAATTGCTTTTAAATGCATCGTTCATCAATCTAAAGGTCTGCTAGAGGATTGGCAGGAGGGTGTAGCTAGCTGGGGTAGTAGAGGGCAGAGCTCTGCTGCTTGGAAGCTAACAGCTCTTTCATCCGTTTCATCATCGTCGGAAGAAGAGCAACGTGTTTGTCGACACATTTGCTGGCACAAGATTCGAAATCTCCTTGGTGTTTGACCATCTGGAAACATTAAACATTGGATTCAGAGAAAACAATAGAAAATTATGCTGTTGTTAATTTATGGTTTGTATTCCAAATAACTGGCTAGCCACTATATCAGGGTGGCCCCAAAATGGAAATTTTAAATTTCTCTGACATTTTCCAGATCGAACTTTGGATATTTCAGACAAAATTGCAGTCAAATATTTTTTCCTCGTCATTTTAAAGTAGGTATAACGCACCACCTTTAATGCTTCTAAAACGAAAATCGTATAATTTAAGAGAGAAAAAAACCAACCTACTCCAGCATACTGGTGGTAATAATGAAGGTCAAGGCATGGGAAAAAAGATACATTTTTTGGTTTATTATTTCCAATAATAAGCCTATGTGATCGTGTAGCAGAAAATTTTTATAACCCCCCCTCAAACTTTGTCACTTTACGTTTCAAGGTGCGTAGAATCCAAATTTGAAATGTCCGTCCGCCGTTCGCCGTCCGCCGTCCGGGCCATAAAAGACCTAAGAATTGACTTAAAAAACCCGTTCTTTCGCACATAGACTCCATTTGGGGTCTAGTTGGTCCTAACGTTTAACCATCCCGATCGCTTTACTCGCATAGATGCTATGGGCCAAAAACGGGCAAAAAAGAGTCTTTTCGACGCGCTGGCACGCTTGGCAGGGGGTCACGGTGGGTGGGGGTGAGCGGGGGGGGGGGTGGAGTGAGAGGAGGCGCCGGCACTGCGGCTTGTGGTGGTTACGGCGCCGGCGTTCGTTCGAGGCATGAATATGTATTTTTCAAGGTCATATTTGTGTGTTAATACCAAAGCTTTTCCTACGCATATTTAATAACATATCCTCTCGACTTTTCGTACGTACTTAGATAATGATATTATTAAGGCAATAACTATTTGAATAGATTGGAGCTCAAATCGAGAAATAGAAACATGCTTATATAATTATAGAAGTATATGTTGTGGCAACTCGAAGTAGGACACGCCGAGGAGTCTGGACGGGCCTTATGACGTACGCTAGCTAACTAAAACTACGATCATACCCAATTGAAAAAATAATAAACCTTTGTGAAATAATTTGCAGCGTTTTTGAGTAATTGCATTTGTGAAAGAATGTATAACCGATTTTCAAAAAATCGCAGTTAAGCATTGACTCCCAAGAAAGGAGTGGTTTGAGTACCTACCAACATACTTAAGGTAACTAAAAACCTTAAAAACTTAGTAAAAAGCACCAAATGGCCCATTCGGTTAAAAATCGTTAACTTTACATTTTTAGCGGAATACTACTCAAATAAAGTTTAACAACTATACCTAAATTAGAACATTCGAAAATGTATGCACAAAATCGTCCTTAAATTTCATTATTATGTGCAAAAAAATAATTAAAAACTTCAGAAAAAGCTTGAAATCCAAAATCATTTTCTGAATAGCAGACCATTATTTAGAATGCTGCATGACTTTTTATTTAATATTTTACGGTCCCTCAATTTGTGATCTGCAGCGACATGTTGAAGCTCAAATTTTATTAATTTAAAATGAAAATTATACACATATATGAGATGTATATTTCTTAGCTCTGAGGGTAATTCCAAATATTTGTCCAACAGCAAAAAATGTCACGCTTATTTTCACCTACAACTAAATTGTTGCTAGAGAGAATATAACTTCCTGATTTTCCGTACCACAAAAATCATTCGTTGGTAAGCCGTAAGTTATTCTTATTATACAAGACTCCACATTTCAATGGGCCAATTTCCCTCACCTTAACCCTCTTGAGAAGTGGTAGCTTATGTACTAGTTGTGGGGACTCTCACTGGATGAATCCACTACCCTGCTGGGTTTGCTCCTAGTTCAATACTCCGTTGATTTTTCTTCCGTGTGGTTTACTACTAGGTGATGTAGTAAACAGAGGAGCCAAAGACTCTCTTACTCCTACTCTTTGAACAGTTTAACCACCACTTGATAATTATTTTTGTCATTCGCATAACTCACCTATGAAATAATATGTAGTATGATAAAGTACGCAATTGAAGTTTGATTGTTAAGGAGTTAGAATATACCTTAAAAACACTATAGCTTCGTTTTCTACGACAATTCGCTGAAAATGGTAAAAATATACTCATTTCTTCAAACAGCAGCACATTATTTAGAAAAACTGTTTTGCCATGAAATTGATAGTTGACATCTCAAATTTCCTAAAAATTCAATATAAATATATTTACGAAAATTCGCTCATACGGTCATGCTGCATGACTGGAACTGTTTAACCATATTAGTTTAAAACTGAAAACACATTAGTTTTCAATCTCGCTTCGATAGAGAAATATAACATTTGAGGAGCTGAGAATCAAAGTAGACTTTATCCAAAAAAATGAAAAATGACTTTATGTTCTAGTTTTGTTAAGGTGGTCAATCTGCATCAGAAATGGCAATTCTGGTGTTACAAAGCTGTCTTTATCCAAAGTTATTCTAGGTTGAAAATATGGTTTTGTTCCAAAACCGGCTTTCTCCACCAGTTGCTAGGTAGCAAAAGTAGCTTTATCCATCTTCGCTAGGACATCGTCTTATTTAAAGTCTTGAGACCGGAAAAAGGGGAACAAACTTGAAGATGAAGCTGAGAAGGAGTGAAAGAAGAAGAAGGAGGTGAAAATGACATGAGAAAAGGTTTATTTTGTGTGGTTTACACAGCAGTAAGTCATAAGAACGTTTACCTATAGCTTTCGTGATACTATTTTCGATTCAATTCTATTTTCCGAAACGAATAGTTTTCCAAATATGAGTGAAGGTAGAGGGAAAAAGAAGAAAGTTGAACGAGCAACTTGGCAAAAGAAGAGAGAGAGAGAAACGAGCAAGGTAAGTATCTAAACTCCCTTTCTTTCAATTTCTAAACTCCCTTCTATCTTGGCCCAGGATGGAAAAATCTCCCAGAGCTCGAGCATGCTTATCACTGAAGCATGCTTTTCGACATTCCGGAGAACAATGAGGATCAGTCACCACCGGAAAATGACGAAGACGTTCCCCTGAGGAGAGTAACAATTTGACAATTTAAGAGACTGCTGCCTCATTCTGCAACACAATTTTTTTATACCTGCTTTTATAACTATTATTATTTTTCACCAATATAATAAACTGTGTTCGTGAAACATTTGTTGCCACCTTCTACCCGAAACTAAAGTGCGTAGGTATAATATTATCGTAATAAGTAGCAAATCTGCGTTATTCAGCAATAGTACCTACCTCACGAGTTTGTTACAAAAATGTCTTTATCCATCCTGTTTGGTTCCAAAACTTGCTTTATCCATGCTTTTGGAGAAAAACAAGCTTTATTCCGAATTGAAATACAAATTACGCAGTAAGTTTCCCATCAGTATATTTTTCCATTGTATGCTAGCCTTATGGATGCAATAGCTTACCAATGAAAAAAGAATTGAAGGGATTTGATAAATATTTGGAACATGGGAAGTTTTTTGCGATTTCCCAAAAATCAGCTTTTTGGATAAAGTCAACTTTGATTCTCAGCTCCTCATTTATTTTCACTACAGCTACACTTTTCATAGTGAATCAAATGGAAACGAACTTCTGACTCAGTAGGCGATGCGCCAATGCGATCTCGGACTTGATCATTGCACTCCATTACACACCTCTGGAAACGGTCCTGCAAAAAATAATAATAAATGAATAACAATATGGGAAATTATATGTACTTCATCAATCCACTTCATCATATTCACGAGTTGAGTGGAGGTGAAATATATGGTGGTTTGTGTGATAAACATTAATGCAGCCCCCCCCCCCCCCCCCCCCCCAATGGAAATTTCTAATTTCCCTGACTTTTCCCGGACCGAACTTCAAGATTTCCCTGGCAAAAAATATCAAATTCAAAAATTGTTTTTTTCTCGTCATTTTATTGTACCTTTGATGCTTCTTAAACGAAAATTGTATAATTTAAAGAAAAACAACAGAATACTTATATGTAGTGTAATTACATTTAGCAATTTCATTGCCCTCGAAGTGCTCAAATATCATAACAATTTAACCTAAATTTAGTACAATAATTTACGAAAATTCACCTATACGATCATGCTGCATGACATTTTATTTAATATTTTATGGTCTCTCAATTTGTGATCTGAAGCTATTTGTTGAAGTACATTTTTCCTTACTTGGATTTCTTAGCTCTGGGGATAATTCAAAATTTTCGTCCGACAGCAAAAAATGTCACGCTTTTTTTCACCAACTACCAATCGTTGCCAGAGAGAGTATAACTTCCTCATTTCCCATCCCTCAAAAATCGTTCGTCGGAAAGTTGCTCTGTGAATTTATAACACATGACTCAACATGCCAGTGGGCCAATTTCTTCCTCCTTAACCCTCCTGAGAAGGCCTAGCTTATGTATACAAACTAGTTTTGGGACTCTTACTGGATCAATCCACTACTCTGCTGGGTTTTTTCTCCCTAGTTCAATACTCACTTGATCTTTCTCACAAATGGTTTACTCAAGATGATGTAGTTACCAGGGAAGCGAATGGCATATCCATTCACGTTTTATGTGCATGTTGTAGCGTTGTTACTTTTGAACCTATGAAATAGTAGGTATACTTAATATGATAAAGTACGCTGTTGAAGTTTGATTGATTAGGAGTTATAATATACAGTGGAACCTGGATAATTCGAACTTCTTTTATTCGAATATTACTCTTGGTCCCTAGCATTTTGTATTTAAACAATGCTAAAAAATCGTGGATAATTCGAATTTTCGGCGTGCTAATTAAGGTATAAATTTTAAGCTGCGACTCAAAATAATTGTACATTTATCGGGAAATACGTTTTAGTAACGATTGATATTCGGCAAAAGGTTTGCGTTAGACCAAATGCATGCAAGTCAGTGCCATCGTACAGTCTGATAACTCCCCTTCCCTCCCGCCCGCCAACCGTCCCAAAACAGGACCAGGCCAAGGCTGAGCAATTCGCCAAAGAATTGGGCAAGCAAAATTTCAAAGCACTGAGTGTATGACACAAGTGTGCACTGTGAATGTAAGTGATTCATACTTCAACTCTTTGAATGCGTTGGAATCTTTTATAATGGACGAGAATTCAAGGGAACAGGCCAAAATATCATCCTTTTTTGAAACACAATAAATTGTTTTTTTATGGTTGCAGTTAAATACACTACCATTCCAGCTGTCTTTATATTTATTGTTCAATATTCTGTTGGTCAATACAGTATTCAATGTTACTGTATGTACTCTACTTCGTACTGTAGTTTGTTAAAATATAATTTATTCAAAACTTGTTTAATTCGAATATTTGGTTAATTCGAAGTTTTTGACTGGCCCCTTGAGGTTCGAATTATCCAAGTTTCACTGTACCTTAAAAAGCTTTAAAGTATTACACCAAGTTTTCATTAAAAAAATTCCCTGACATTTGGTGGCTTTTGCGAAATTCCATGTTTTCCCTGACTTTTCCAGTTGGCGGCCACCCTGCACAGTGTCCACACGAGAACTGCATCAGTCTTCTACGAAGACCTTACTATAATTACAACTTGATGAACCACCGGAGCGGAGTAATCCCTGTACCTAATTCAACATAAGGTTTTAAACTTTTTAATGGGGCCACTGTACTGTTATTGTGATGAATCATTTTCTGAAATAAAAAATACGTTCTAATCTGAAAAAAAAAATCACGTTGGGTACGGTTGGGTATTACTACCATTATTTCATCGCCGACTAAACCTTATTCTACAATGTATATTTGGTGAGACATTCCTACAGCAATAAAATGAATAAATAAAACCTAAAACTTACCTGGGTGGAATTGAATTCATTCTGCACTATAGCTTCGGCTTCCTTGAGTGTGATGGAACATTTTTGAACGCAGTTGTGAACCTGTTCCATGGAATCTGTCGTACTGTCGCAACATCTTGCAGCGCATCGGTGCATATTTGCCTGTGATTAAAAAATATAGAAGGGGTAACTTTTAAACCAGAAGACCAATTTTCTCAAGTAGGTACCACCTATCATCTATTGAGCCGAAATAGATTAAAGGGACAAATAAAGGCCGGGCAATGTGAACCCGCAACCCCGAGGGCGGTTTTACGGACTTCCTGTGCATGTGCCGAGAATTTAACCGTCACAATCGGTTTCAGCAACCCAAAACACCCTTGTAGATATATTTTTGATGAGTCTGTGATTTATAAGAGGGGGTAAAATTTGATAAATTACTTAGATATAGAATAACGAACAAGCAGGCTAATAGCAAGAACTACAAGGTTTGGGGCTACGCCCATATTTCCGTTAATATTGGTCCAACAAAAATAGTTTGATAAGGGTTTTTTGGGGTGCTGAAACCGATTCCTACGGTTAAATTTGCGGCACATTCATAGGAAGTCCGTAAAACTGCTCCCGGTGTTGCTACGCCTCCCCCGACCCCTTCGGTGCTGCCAGATTGAGAGATATGTGCGAAATTTGGACGCAGTACGACCAATATTAACGGAAATATGAACAGTAGCCCAAACGCGTAGTTAACTTCACCGAGCTGTTCTGTATCTTGTGCAAATGTATGCTCGGTATAATTCTGTAGGGTCTTTAAATCTTGTAGGTAGGTATGCGTTTAAATGTTCCTCATTAAACAATACAGGGAAATCATAGGGAGGAAAATTACTAAAACTGACCGAATTTAAAGGAACCATGAACAAATAAAAATTACTCCACCTGGATTTTCCTAAGGTACTGGAGATCGACTTCGTTGATCAGTTTCTTCATTGCATCCTCAGCTTTCCTAGCTTGTGCCTCAACCATCGTTCCAAATTAAGGTATGTATTTAAATATAACACAAACTGAATACTAAATTCAACCTAAAGATAAGCTTACACTTGCAATCCACAGGAATAAACGAAAATACAAATTTTCAAGGAAATGGAAGATAATAAGTTGAAACCTGACGTCACGCTAAGCGTGTACGGAACTTTCAGACGAGAAAACCTTCACTTTGATTACACAAGAAGAAGGAATCTGTCTTTACCTGTCTTCGGTCCTTTCGATTTCAAGCCATGCTCTATGATGCACTTCATTATTTTTCCTTTTAACCAAATAAAAATTCAACAAAAAATGGTTAGATGAAGTGCTATTCAATCGGGCAGGATTGTAATGCGATTTTCATCAAAAAGGATAGAACTAGTGCAGAATTATGGACCATGTAATTCCTTCCTAATGAAGATGGAATATATTAGTAAGCTACACCTTCGCGATTTCAAGGTTGCGAAACCTTGCGGAAGAAAATTGAACCCTCCTAAGCGTCACGATATTTACAGGTCCCGTCCCCGAGAAGAAAATTAGGGAGAGAGAGGTAAATTGAAAAGGAAAACATGTAACAGCAGACTATTATCTACTTCCTCGTAAATAACTAACACAATTTTTGGGATCCCAATTTTAAACATTATTTCATCATTCCTTCAGGGAAATGTAACATTCTTTAACGAATCCTAGAGTTTAACGTTTTTTCATATGCATATATGTGTATATATATATATATATATATATATATATATATATATATATATATATATATCATTCCAAACAATAACTCTCCTTAGGCTTGAGAGAAAAATTCCATTCTTGCGCCAAAAAATCAAGCTTTCCAAACGAAAGGATGAGTTCGTTGGCCAGGACTTTTTGAGCTTAATAATAATACTGACTTAATAGAGACCCTGTTGGAGATTAAATAAGAATAAATCCAGCTTAGGTACATATTGACATAAGAGATATCCCCCTTCTCACATAAGGTTGACATTTTCTTAGGAGAGCCTATCCCTCGTGGACTGTGCTTCTCCCGGCGTCGGCGCAAGCCGGCGGGACACAGCTCTCGCCCTCCGAAGAGCGCGGGAGGAACGGTATGACTCACTGTTCAGGAGCCCTTGCTCAGAGCTTTCCTTGCAAGTTACTACCTGCCAAGGCAATACAGGTGGAGGTGAACCTTCTACTGGATGATGAATGTCAACAATCGGGAATGGGGTCAGAACTAATAAAGCGCCTCTATCGCCGAGCTTTCGAAAAATATATTTCCTTCATCAGGGCCTAAAACCAATGAAGCAGAACAATCTCACCATGACATTACAACTAAATATTAAAATAAAGCTAGTCAACAACTAACAAGCATAACACTGAAATCACAGAATACTTCTACTGGATCTCCTAGCTAAGGGAGCTGGCATCCAAGTTTATAGCAAAACTTACATACCGAGACACATTACCAGGGTACAAGTCCCTAGTGATGCGATCTCTAACCCTATGCACCCTGGGCCCAGTGTCCCAAGGCTGGGGTGTGCTCAACCACTGCCACCACGAATCCTACCTCATCAGGGGGGCAGGCTGGTGACACTTTGGCATAGTGCCAGTGTGCCGGTAGCCTGGGACTCCCCCCAACCCGTGGTACCGGTTTTGGAATGGAAGATTACCATGTTACTGGACTCTCCACTGTCTCCAGATGCCTGACCGGGTAGCAGGCAGAGAATTTGTGGCTGTCCTCTAACCGCTCTACCTCCGCCTGAGTGAGGATATTCTTCCCCAAACTCAGCCCAAACAATATGGGTGTGCGGTTGAAACTAGCCGTTCCAATCCAGGGAAGGATCGGATATTTTTTCCTTTACGATCCCGGTATAGATCCAGACATCCTAACTTAAGACAGGTTTTTCGCTAAGAGGTGTCGAGCGGTGGACCCTTTGATCCGTTCCTTGGTAGAAAAAAAATCTTCCTTCCATTCTTAGAATCTTGAATCGTTCCTCTGTCTTTCTCCCCACTCGCACTCTGCCTCTTTCCTCAGAGTTTCCAGGTGGTACGGGAGAAAAAACCGGACACTACTATGATGGGCAGACTAAAAATACTCTTTTAACTATCAAACAGTCATAAGTTCCATATACATACAATTAATGATCTGCATTTTCATTATAGAATACGTTCAATACCGTGCCGAATGGCACCTATTGTTTATATTATCATCTATATAGACAACTTCCCACTGTAGAACGTGTGTGGTTAAAAAACATAAAGCCTGTAATTTTCCGGTCTTTCAATAAAAACCGGACATTTAGAGTTCAGAGCAATTTTCACCCGGACACCTCGATAAAAAGCCAGAATGTCCGGGCCATAACCCTGGCTTGACACCTGGCAATCTTTTCTTTCCCCAGACTCATCTCATCATCATCTCTTCTCAGGCTATAATGAAGTTTCCATTTTTCTTACAACTATAAAACGCTGGTGGAAGACCACAACGTCAAACAAATAGCAAATTCAGTCTCTCAAAAACCTCGATAAAATATTGAATTAAATTCCTTAAAAACACTATATTGTCAAGTAAGAAGGTAAGTAGGTGTGTATGATCAATTTGTTTTTCTCTTTAAAAAAAAAAAGCGTTAAAAAATACCATCATTTTTGCTTTTTTGGCTGACAGTCAGTTACGGTGATCATTAACTATCAGGTCTGTTTTAGAGAAAACGCGTTTGCAGGGAACGGATGTTGAGACAACGCTAATGTAACGGTTCAAAAATTATTTGATACCTCGACAGGAGTTCGAACTCGCGTCGTCACAACTACGAGAAATTATTAATAATTTCCCGGAGTTGCAACGCTCTAACAACCAGAGCTAAGAGGCCAGGGTTACCAAACCTCTTCGACTGTGAGATTATTTTCCTGGAGCGTAACATTTCCCCGGAGTCAAATACCAGCCGTCTCGGCTGGTTTGGGGTCGGACGAATGACGAAGTGTAACTGCAGGCCGCTGGCTCAGCAGATGCTCGCTGGAACAAGTCAGCAGTCGAGCGAGGTCATTGTCACGGTGTGTTTTGACTCAAGTGAGTGAGGAAATGAAAGGCATAACAACAGGAAATGTGATGTGTACAGTCTTTTGGCTCGAGAGGGATTTAATTAATTATTGTTTCGTATGATTTCGGGTCCTATTTCGGCTGCGCCACTGTAACGGCCCAAAAATTATTTGATACCTCGACAGGAGTTCGAACTCGAGTCGTCACAACTACGAGAAATTATTAATAATTTCCCGGAGTTGCAACGCTCTAACGATCAGAGCCAGGGTGACCAAACCTCTTCGACTGTGAGATTATTTTCCTGGAGCGTAACACTAAAGAGGCATACAGAAACAGAATGTTTACTGCCCTCTGCCTTGTTTCGTACTAATACTCCCCCCCCCCCAATTTCCTAATTACTTACAAACAATTCCACTGGTGTTTTAGACGCACAGATTGTGTTGGAGAACTAAATAGGGTGGAGGGAACAGTGTTTGACTAGGACCCAGTGATTGACATCTCACCAAAAAGTTTTAAATAACAAGGTATAAAAGCGTTTTACGGGCTTGATCCTTTTTAATTTTGTGACAAAATACCTTCTCATTGAAGTATATAGACGGAAAATGGTTTCAAGTGGGATTTTGTAAAATCTGGAGATGTTTACCCAACAGTACCTCGTATTGTCATTTCTTTATTGCAGTTTCTTGTGATTTAGCTAAGAAGGTAGGTAACTGTTTTATTTTGTTTCACCATGCCTTCCACATTTTCAAATTCGATTGTTCCCATGGTGCTTTGCAATCAGTTTTTTGTGTAGCTTGCATTTATGCTATCATTTTTTGGAAATAATCAAAGATAACCTGTTAAAATGCAAATGTCAATTGAGTCGTGCAAAAGCAAAATGCTCCATCCGCCAAGCACCTCGATTTTCAGGAAACATAAAAAACTGCTGCTCAACCTAAAGACGTTGTATAACAATGTTTTTCAGTTTAATTGGTCCGGGGTGAAGTAAATAGGTAGGCTGTAGACGCTTTTGCAAAAAAACCGAATTGTTTATCAGGAAATTAGGAATTTAGTTTGGGGTTGGAGCACATAGGTTTGGTTTTGTGGATTTGGTGCATTTTGGAACAACATCGAATGGATTGGGAGCATTCTGGAACAGCAGCAAGTTAGGTCAGACTGATGAAAAAGGCTCAATTTGAAGACTAATTAGGTTTAAGCATCAAAAAACCAATTTATCTGAAATCATATATAAAAGTATTTCATTTATCAAAATTATGAGGCAGACATTTAAAAGTTTCAGAAAAGTAGAACGAAGGAGGACAACAAAAAAACTAGTAGGTACAAACTATTTCAAGGAGCATTTAAAAAATTGCAAACAAAATTTTTGTAATATTTTTCATATTACGAAATTCCCTTCTATTACCATCACCTCATTACCCATAGAATCGTCGACTTTTTGTACCCCCTCTTCCAGAACATAATGTGGATCAGCAGCATCCAGAAAGTTGGTATTGAAGAGGTCTGCATAGAATTGCAATGAAGACATTTCCACCCACCGTTCACCATAATGTTTCTCCAGCAACTTCTTGATATCTCTCGCTTTTAGAGGTTTTAGAGGAACTGAATTAGGCTTGGTTGGCGGGCGGAGATTGGCTAGACGCTGTCCTCTTTTTACAACAGATTGCGGAGAACCCAGGTCCATGGAATATGCAATTTCACCTTGGATCAAACCTGCATGATTTCTTCCTTTTGAAAGAATGAATCTCTTCGAAGGAAAAAATTTAAAATGCCAGTTAGCAGGCTTCTTTACAACGCGAACGCCACGTAACACTTCACTCTCGGCAGCATCAGCCGTGTTTGTACACTATGAATACCTAACACAAATCGTGAAATAACCCTTCCCCCAATCCTATACAGGTTGCCAACGAAAAGAAACTAAAGTTTTCGGCAAAACAGTAAGTTTTTAAGGGCAAAGTACGCCCATCACGAGAATAGGTGCACTTTGTACCAATTCGGTTCGAGATAGCAGGGTATTAGTGGGAGTTGGAGCGCCTTGGAACAGTAAGGGAGTTGAAGCGTTTTGGAACACCTCAAACATGGGATTTGGAGCATTCTGGAACAAACCGAGTTTTTCAAACGCATATTTGAGCTGGATTTAGTGCGTTTAGAAACGAATCCTTTACACCATCTGTAGATGACGCGAAATAGAAAAAAATGGCGTAGCAGTCTCAACTTTTGTACTTTTGGCGCATGGAGCATTTTGCTTCTGCACGACTCAATTACTAGTCCCCAAACTGATACTACCCTCAGCGATTGACAGTGCTGTCAATTACTGATCATTTTCCAATTTTCCCTCTCCTATATTTTTTTACATTATATTGAAGGTTAAATCATAATAAAGTAGTTGCTAATCAAATTTTGACGAAAATCAAATGCTGGACCAGTGTATGACATGGTTGAAAGTGATGTCAAACAGTGGTCCAATAAATTGTCAATCATTGAGTCGGGAAGGTTTCAGTCTTTGACAGCTACCAGCACTAGTGTTTGACACGTTCTCATAATTTCTTAGTTACCTAAGATGCTTTTTGGCTAATATCCACTTCTATATGATACAGGTAAAATACTTAATATGGCTCCCTCTAGAAGAAAGGCGAAAAAAAAAATAAATAATAACAAAGCAAAAGAAAGGCTTGAAAATGAAATGAAAATGTGTGGCAGAAATGAAGCGGTGATGTGATGAAATCCAAGATGCGGCTAAACCGTTTGCGTGAACTTATTACAGTAATCATAGTTCACCTAATGAATCCAAGACCTAATTAAAAATAGAGAAATAAGTAAAATCAACGCGGAAAATAACTACAAAGGTACAAAATTGAATCCATACAGGCAATTAGAGTAAGGGGTTGCACCGCTGTTCCAACGAACTCACGGGCTCCTGAAATTGCATCCTTCATATCAGTGATAATCATAAGATGAATCAGTTCTTGAATCAGTTGAAATATTAGAAAAAAGTCCAGTCATGCAGCATGACCCCATGAGCGAATTTTTGAAGAATATTACCGATTTTTACAACCAGCGAACGGCATTATTTCGATTTTTGACTGATTTTTCAACTTTGGAATTTTTGAAAACTTGATACATATTCTTATAGGAAATTTTACGCTGATTCCGAATATACCACATGTTAGTATGCTGAAAAAATTATTTCGCACGACAAATCGCAAAAAACAGGCTATTTTGAAATTTTTGACTACATTTTTGAAAATTTCAACCCGAAGATGTAATACGATCAAGCTGGCCAACGAACTTGAACTTTCGTTTTGTGCCCTTAACATTTTAAAATTTGTTTGAAGTTTCTAGCACAATTCTACGGACAGTTATCGTCTGGAATGACACATACATACATACATATATACATACATAAAAAAATGCGTTAAACTTCAGAATATGATTCAGAATAGCCTGAAACGGATTTCTGCATAAGTTTTTTTCTCAAAAATTCACATTCTACAAATTTTGAGGCGAGAGCAATAGCTTAGTTTTCTTCAAAAATTCGCTAATACAGATTTGATGACCACTCAAGTCATTGTTGATAGTGACATGAGATGTGAAAAATAAATCCTACTCGGGTGGGCTATGCTTTCGGTATGGTGCCTCTATTTCACAACATCGATCTGGGAGGGCTTGTGATATATGCGAGAAGCAATTTCATCATTCCTGTTTGGGACTTGGAGAAGCCGAGCCTAAGGAGGAAAATCTAACTGCGTGTGACGAGTGTAGTTCCCTAGCTAATTCGATGGAACTTCATTTTTAGTGAATCTCAATTCATTGTTCAAACACTTTAGCTCAATGTTACATAGATTCCAGTCATTCTTGTTTATTTTATTGATCTCCAATTATTCCGATTTAGAAGAAGTTTTAGACTGATTTTAAATGTATAATTAAACATGGATTTCTATTCGTTCTTTTCGTTTGTTATTTATTATTAATATTTATATAAAATTCAATTATATTTATACAAAACTGAGTTCAAATGCTCAATTTATTTATAAACTGTTTAAATAAACGTTTTGTTAATACACGGAATCATTCATTGCAGAAGAACTGATATGTCAATCATAGGGTGTCAATCACAGGTGCAACCAAAAATTTGGCTGTCAAACACTGGGTCGAAAAATTGATTTAGAAAAAAACGAATTTGTGATGCTTTATGGCTTGAATTAGTGATTTTTCCAATACTGAGCAGTTTGAGGATATCCTGAGGCAGCAATAGATGTAAGTCCCAAGTTTGAACAAATGAAAAAACATAACTTAATTGCTTGTCAAACTCGAAATTTCTCTTAAGGTGTCAAACACTGGTGCCTCCACCCTATGCCTGGAAAGAAAGAAAAAACGCTGCAAATTATTTCACAAAGGTTTATTATTTTTTCAATTGAGTATGATCGTAGTTTTAGTTGGCTAGCGTACGTCATAAGGCCCGTCCAGACTTCTCGGCGTGTCCTACTTCGAATTGCCACAACCTATACTTCTATAATTATATACGCATGTTTATATTTCTCGATTTGAGCTCCTATCTATTCAAATAGTTATTGCCTTAATAATATCATTATCTAAGTACGTACGAAAAGTCGAGAGGATATGTTATTAAATATGCGTAGGAAAATCTTTGGTATTAACACACAAATATGACCTTGAAAAAAACATATTCATGCCTCGAAGGAACGCCGGCGCCGTACCCACCACAAGGTGCCGCGGCGCCGGCGCCTCCTCTCACTCCACCCCCCGCTCGCCCCCCCCCCCCCACCCATCGTGACCCCCTGCCAAGCGTGCCAGGCGTGCGCGCGTCGAAAAAGACACTTTTTTGCCCGTTTTTGGCTCATAGCATCTATGCTAGTAAAGCAATCGGGATGGTTAAACGTTAGGACCAACTAGACCCCAAATGGAGTCTATGTGCGAAAGAACAGGTTTTTAAAGTCAATTCTTAGGCCTTTTATGGGCCGGACGGCGAACGGCGGACGGACATTTCAAATTTGGATTCTACGCACCTTGAAACGTAAAGTGACAAAGTTTGAGGGGGGGTTATAAAAATTTTTTGCTACACGATCACATAGGCTTATTATTGGAAATAATAAACCAAAAAGAATAAATTTCTTAACATTTCCGAGAGCAAATTTTAAGCTGCCTTGCACTGCCAATACTAGGCTTTATTTTCCTGGAGCCTAACATTTCCCCGGAGTCAAATACCAGCTGTCTCAGCTGGGTTGGGGTCGGATGAAATGACGAAGTGAAACTGCAGGCCGCTGGCTCAGCAGATGCTCGCTGGAACTGCGCCACCGTAAGAGCCAAAAAATATTTGATACCTCGACAGGAGTTCGAACTCGCGTCATTACAACTCAGAGAAAATTTTCCCCGAGTTGCAACACTCCAACGATTTGATGGCACGGAAAATTCAAATATTCTATTCTACTGGAACTCATCAGTCTGTGTAGATCAGAAATTTTAATTAAAAAAACAATCAAACGTTTTATTGAATTATTGAAGTACTGATGTCATAAGTAATGTTGAGTATGCTTACTTCACACACACACACACACACCACACATTTAAACAAAAAAAAGTTAAAAATAAACCTGTAAATAAAAAAGTGGGGAGGACGCCCAGGTTCGCCCGAGGTCTCTTGTGATGAAGGAAGTTGCAGGAGGAGGAGGAGGGAGGCAGGGATGAAAGAAAATACCGCTACAGAATGACCACCACTTGCGGTAAGAGTCCCTAAGGACATGGGTGGTGATACCATGGAGCACTCCTGCTGAGATGCGCAACTCGAGTTACTCGGTGGTACTTTTCCCACACCATGAAACGGTTAGGGCCATGACCTTGATGTTATTAGTAATAATAGCACACACACACACTCCACAAACACACATCAAATATTAAAACATCCCGAATCAACACTTTTAGAAAACACAGAGTAGTATAATGTAGGGCATAACATGGGGAAATATCTCCTGTTACATATCGGTTAATGGGAGGCCACTCGCCAATCTTTTTAGTAAAATATAGATAAGTTGGACTAATAGACTGAATGATATGTATTGTTAGGTGATCTAGGTGCTCGCATCTCAGAAACATGAAATATCCTACATCAATCCATTTGGTAAAATATAGATTAGTTGGGAGTGGTCTCCTGTGAACCCAAAAGTACTAACCTGCTTGTGATTTATACCTGGCAACTGTGACTTATACTTGACTCAATTCCTGATGCTCTGTGGGGAGCATAGGGAATTCAAGAAAGATCTCCTCCATTCATCTCTGATGCCGACGTCTAGACTTCCTAGCAGCTTCTCCTGGCCTTCGTCGCCTTCATCTCCACCGGACGACTCCATGCCTTGCATCAAATGGGAATAACGCCATGGAACCTCCATATGAAAGTGTGAAAATTCAAACTACTGCTAAAATTTAAAACCCTCGTAAATTTTTCTGTAAGCTTCATAAAAATGTTGGTAGCCATATTTGTTTCACTGGATAGTACACTGATGGTGCTGTCGAAATTTCAGATTGATAGCTTGAGTAGTAAGTAAAAAGTAAAGTAACCAATCATTTCAGGATGGGGCTTTTTGTCCAATTGCCTTGGCTGCCATTTGTCGTCCAAATGGAGGATCAGAATTAATTCTGATGATTTCGCTTGGAGCTACTACTCATTGCCTCAACCCCTTGAGTGGAGAGGAGTTCGCTGTACAGAAGCGTGAAAACTACTTGGACAGGAGATCGTTACCTGGGCGGTCAGCTATCCAAGTACTCACTACGCAGGACATTGCTTAACTTTGCTAATCGCATGAGAAATGGTTCATTGCTAAGCCTAAACTCTACCGCAAATAGCTTGAGAAGGTATTTCGAGAGAAATCGGGTCATTTAGACCAACAAATTTGGTTTCAAACAGCTCAGACTATGAAATGTTACTTTGTTATGGTTGGTAGGATTGAGTTCAGATTTTTACCATCCAACCAAAAGATTTTGAGCATTTGCCTCTTAAACTTTCATTAAGATCCAACGAATCATTGAGAAAATATAGCATAAAACCAAAATTGCTGCCTTAGCATAGAATTGAATTAATCAATTGAAACAAGCAAGGACCCAAACTCCTCAACCTTTACCTTCTCATCTTCTATTTGCCTTCCTCAGAGTGGACCCCAAATGGGAATTTGTAATTTCCCTGACTTTTCCCAGACTGAACTTCAGATTTCCCTGACAAAAATATCAAATTCAAATTTGTTTGTTTGTTTTCTTGTCATTTTATTGTACCTTTAATGCTTCTAAAACGAAAGCCATATGATTTAAAGAAGAAAAAACAGACTACTTTTATGTAGTCTACTTATATTTAACAATTCTATTGCCCTCGGTGCTCAAATATCATTACAATTTAACCTAAATGTAATACAATAATTTACGAAAATTCCCCCATACGATCATGCTGCATGACTTTCTATTTAATATTTTATGGTCTCTCAATTTGTGATCTGAAGCTATTTGTTAAAGTACAAATTTTAGTCATTTGAGTTTAATTTTGTTCCTTACATGGATTTCTTAGCTCTGGGGATAATTCAAAATGTTCGTCTCTCAATTTGTGATCTGAAGCTATTTGTTAAAGTACAAATTTTAATCATTTGATTTTAATTATTTTTTCTTACATGGATTTCTTAGCAATTGCAGACTATTATTTAGAAAAAGATTTTTGCCATACAATTTATATTTTAAATTAATTGCCATAAATTAGTTGATTTTTTTTTACATGGATATTCCTTAGCTCTGGGGGTAAAAATTCAAAATTTTCGACTGACAGCAAAAAATGACACGCTTTTTTTCACCAACAATCAATTTATTGTTGCTAGAGAGAATATAACTCCTGATTTCCCATCCCTAAAAAATAGTTCGTTGGAAAGCTTTGAATTCATTACACATGACTCCACATTTCAATGGGCCAGTTTCCCCCTCCTTAACCATCCTAAGAAGTCCTAGCTTATACATACAAACTAGTTGTTAGGAATTTCAATGGACCAATCCACTACTCTGCTTGGTATGCTCCCTAGTTCAATACTCGGTTGATTTTTCCCACACATACTACTAGGTGTTGTAGTAACCGAGAGCCAAAGACATATCGATTTACACAATGTATCTCCGTGTTGATCTTTAACAGTTTAACCACCACTCTTGATAATTATTTTTGAAATTCGTATAACCCACCAATGATATATAAACGAAAATCTCAAATTAAACTTTAACAAAACAAACTATATAACGTTCGCATGGAAATCCTCAATGATTCCTGATTTAGGCCCAATTGCATGTCATCAATCTGAGATGTGCGAAATAAACTGCAGCTGTCCGACCATAAAACAGGTACACGTAACAAAATACTTAGGGGTAAAAAGATCAGTGCCTTGGGTGGGATGAACACATAAGAGATTCATCTACAAAAATAAGAAGGTTGCTACCAATGTGTCGGGAAGTTCGTAACTTTATGACCCTGAAAATAAAGAAACAATTCTACCACGCAATGTGCCAGTCACTACTGATTTATGCCACGCCAGCCTGTGGTTCAGCTTTCAAAACTAAACTTCAGCCTTAGTTTACGATTCAAAAAGTCCTGATCAAGGTCCTATTAAAAAAACCCATTAGGTTTGGGACAAGGGATTTATTTAAAGAATTTCAAGTTCTAGACTTATTTAGACTAATAGATAAATCTACTATAATTTACATTTACGAACGATTTCTAAAAGGGGGAGTTGAAATAGTGAGTAATATTGGCACAAGAAGTTCAAGCAAGATTACCGTAATTATACCAAGATTTAATACTTCCGCTGCACAACGTTCTCATCTATATAGAGGGATCATCCTTTTCAACAACCTACCTTGCGAAATTATTTCAACTAGTGTATCGCTTAGTAAATTCAAAGAAGATCTGAAGAAGCACTATATGTCTTAACTGTTTCATTTTGTCTCATCATTTATGTTATTTCAATTATTATTTACTCCTTAAATTCTGAATTTTCTATTATTTATGTAAACCAATGGAGAATAGAGTACAATAGAAGTATATACATACATACTTTATCTTTAGAAATTGATGTTAAAAAATTCCAGTCATGCAGCATGACCCCATGAGCGAATTTTTGAAGAAATCTTCGACATTCCAGTCGCTATTGATCGTGTAGAGAAATTTTAGTTTATGATTTTGATAGACAAACATGGAATCAAATTATTAAAAATAATTGGGAGGTACTCATACTTTATTATTATTAAACTAATCTATAAGCCACAGTTAGTATTAAAGCTACATCAAGTCCTAAAACAGTTGAGCGTAAAACTTTTAAGAGAGCGACCGAGAGAATCGGAGGACGGAATATTTCACAGACTAAACTCATCAGTTGTGATTAAATTTTTTTTTTTTTAAACAAGCACCTACTACCTACGTTTTAAACAGCATGGTTCTAGGATTGGTTATACAGGGATACTTCCATAAGAGTAGTTCAATCCGAATTAGGACAATGTTTCATGCAAATATTACCGATTTTTTCAACTAGCGAACGGCATTATTTCGATTTTTGACTGATTTTTCAACTTTGAAAATTTTGAAAACTTGATACATATTCTTATAGGAAATTTTACGCTGATTCCGAATATACCACATGTTAGTATGCTGAAAAAATTATTTCGCACAACAAATCGCAAAAAACAGGCTATTTTGAAATTTTTGACTACATTTTTGAAAATTTCAACCCGAAGATGTAATCCGATCATGCTGGCCAACGAACTTGAACTTTCGTTTTGTGTCCTTAACATTTTAAAATTTGTTTGAAGTTTCTATCACAATTCTACGGACAGTTATCGTCTGGAATGACACATACATACATATATACATACATACATACATTAAAAAATGCGTTAAACTTCAGAATATGATTCCGAATAGCCTGAAACGGATTTCTGCATAAATTTTTTTCAAAAATTCACATTCTACAAATTTTGAGGCGAGAGCAATAGCTTAATTTTCTTCAAAAATTCGCTAAAAATTCTGTATTGTAACTAATTATTTAAATAGTCACTAACAGGAGAGCTGAATAATGAACAGACGCTCCAATTCCCTGCACAAGATTCTTCTTATTGGGAATTGTAGCATTTTTGTAGAAATCTGTAATACATTTTTTGTAAATTTTTTTCTGAATAAAACGCATAATACATATTAAAAAAAAAATGTAGTATGATAAAAGTGTTTAATCGATTGTTTAGGAGTTAGAATATACCTACGAACGCTGTGAATGATTACACTTTGTAATTGGCAAAATTCCTTGACTTTTCCCGAAGCAAAGAATTCCCTGGGCCACCCTGAACAAAATATAAAAGATTTGCAATATATTAAAATTTTAAACGGTAATATAATATTGAAAAGAGTTCAAGTTTAATTGACATGACAGTTTGTGGTTGTATTGTCTGCTATAAATAACTATTAGTTTCTTGTAAATATTGTGTGTGCACAAATGAAATTTTCAAAAAATCCATTCCTTAACGTTTTACAACCCAAACCTTCAATAAACACCAATCATTGAATAAGGATAAATAAATGATTGATAAGTTCTCTACAGTTTCATTCAAACAAAATCTTTTATTCAAAAATACAAATCCATTGTTATCGAAAATTGTTTTACCGGTCAATTTTTGTGTTAGAATAATCGCTAAAGGCTGTACAAGATCAATTTTAATAAGGCTTCCTTAACTTTAAGTCAGTTCTAAGATGAAACAAAAATAAAATAATTAGGTACATTAAAACGTATTATAAATAAGTTGATCATTTTAAGGAGACAGAAGAGGATCACTTGAGGGATCACTGAAAATGTTCACAAGGTACACGAAAAGGCTGATTGGAGGATAGGTTGAATAGTGAATTGAAGGCGCCAATAGATTCATCGCATCAGGTGAGATGGTAATTAGTGAAAATGCTGGTAGTGAGTTGGAGATACCAGGAGAGCCACTGCAGGGTTTAGGTGAAGATAGTGTTAGGGAGAAGTCACTTGAGGAAGTGTGCTGATGGTGATTTGGAGATGCCAGTGGTGTTACTTGAGAGGCTACAATATAAAGGGATATCTTCAGACAGCATTAGTAGTCTTAGGTGAAGATTTTGTAAGGGACAAGTCACTTGAGGAAGTGTGCTGATGGAGATTTGGAGATGCCAGTGGTGTTATTTGAAGCTGCGATGCAATACAATATCTTCAGACAGCATCAGTAGTCTAAGGTGAAGATCGTGTAAGGGAGAAGTCACTTGAGGTAGTGTGCTGATGGTGATTTGGAGATACAAGTGGTCTTACTTGAGAGGCTACAATATAAAGGGATATCTTCAGACAGCATAAAGGGATATCTTCAGACAGCATTACATAGTAGTCTTATTTAAAGATCGTGTTAGGGAGAAGTCACTTGAGGAAGTGTGCTGATGGTGATTTGGAGATGTCAGGGGTGTTACTTGAGCTGCGATACAATACAATATCTTCAGACAGCATTAGTAGTCTTAGGTGAAGATCGTGTTAGGGAGAAGTCACTTGAGGAAGTGTGCTGATGGTGGTGATGGGAGAGATTTGAGAGAGCACTGGTAGCAATTTCAAGTCAGTGCGCCAGGAGAATCAGGCCTGGGCTGGGGGGAGGCTTGGTCTGATAGTGTCTAAGAACATTCCTGATACTGGTTATTGAAGAGGAAGATCAAATTGATTCGAAGGTGCCAGGAGGGAGTCACTGTAAGTGATTTGGAAAAGTTAGGGGGGCATCTGTGAGATTTTTGATAGTATTTTGAAGATATTTGAAACAGTTTATTGGCAGAAAAGATTAAAAAGTTATTCCAGTACGCTTAGAGAAGGTTACTTCTCACTTGAGGTTGCTAATTTGGGGAATCACTAGTAGTGATTTAGAAATGGCTATAGAAGGGGTCTGTGGTGATTTGAAGGCGATAGGAGGGGTTCAACACGAAACTGCAGAGGTCATTTGAGGGAACTCTGGTAGTCATTCGAGGGCCGGAGAGGTTTGGTGCAGTTGACAGAGTCTGGGAATCTCTCGTGGTATCTGTGCTCCCGGATGTATTTTACTGTGATGAGGTTGGAAGCAAACCAGGAGCCGTGGAGTGCTCTGTAGGCTGCCCCTGCATCAGCAGGTGTCGCACACTTGATGTACACCAGCCCCTCAGCCGATTGACGGTCAACGACCAAGTGAAGGATCTTGGCGGCGCTGCATTTTTCCAAAACGGCATCAACGACGGTCGTCACCCACTCCTCCCCCTCTTCAGCCCCGGCTTCGAACATGTGCCTGATCTTGAGGCAATTCGTCGGGCTTTCGACGTGCGAGTTCAAATTCCCTTCCAGAGTGTCGAAGGCCTGTCCCTGCCAAACTTTCTTCTTATTAGTCGTCAAATTCGACGCCAGCCACCGCCACACCATGAAATGCTCCCCTTCCACCTCCTGAACTTCCTTCCTCAACCTCGAATCTGTCTCCAATAGCTTCAACGCGTCCTCCCACAGCTTTCTCATCTTCGGACGGTCTTTCAACGGAATCAGCTGATCCCTTACATGGATAATAGGCACGAAACTATCCGGAGACACACATTTCGTACTAACTATTTCAATTATATTACCAACCAATTTGTAAATTTCTTCTTTATATCGAGCTTCCCTTCGGATCCACCACCTAGCTGCTACAAAAACTGCCAAAGATACTAAAAAACCAACACTGATTTTAATTACCCAACCAGCAATTACTGTGACGTAGGATATGCTGGTACAGTAAATGTTTTGCGGTATGTTTATGAGTTCAATTCCATCTCTTGTGGGTTTTATGTTCCATTTTGGGTTGTTTTCGAAAATGATTTTGATGTTGTTTAGGTTTTTTTCGACGACGTAGTAGCCGAGGGTTTGGTCTTTTCTCATGATGATGTTGAGGAGTTGGTTGTCGGAGAGGGCGATGGAAGACGACGAGCAGGGGGTGTCGGCTAGGCGGTCGGCCAGCTCGGCGAGGACGATATTGATCATGAGGTCGACGTACGTCCGGTCCTCGTCCTTGACGCAGTTGACGTCCGGGATGTGGATCAGCTGGTCGTCGCAGATGGGGTAGTCGACGTCGCGGGGGACGGACAGAGTGCCGTCGACTGACGTTTTGTTGACATAGACGACGCCAAGGGCCCCGAAAAACAAGACGAAGAGGAGGACGAGGAGGGCGGAGACTGGGGAGTCCAGCAGGTACCACGAGTCCTGCGCCGTCGTCCGACGATACCCCCTGCTATTGGCATTGTCCCGGACGACGCGCCCGGTGCTGAATTTCGTGTAGTTCGGAGGCGGTCCGGCGTCCTCGTCGTCGCTCTCTTTGACGTCGAGGAGTTTCCTCGAAAAACCGGAAGACAAGGACGGCGAGACGTAACTCGTCGACGAGACGTAACTGGATAACGTCGGGGAGGCGACGTCTTTGCGACCGGATGACAGCCTTCGTAAAAACTCCGAAGCGAAAGGGACCTCCGGGTAAGACGACTCTTTGGTCGGCGTGTTCTCTCGAGTGTCTGCCTCGTCGATTGACGGCGACTGCGAATTATACGGCGATGACGACTGCGAATTATACGGCGACGACGACAAGTTGAGGCTGGCGCGGAACGCCTCGTTGGCGACCTTCTGCCCCGACGTCGCGGGCCGGCTCGGAAAATCGTCGGGGGCGGAGCGTCGCGCCGAGCGCGGCTCTAAAATCGTCGAGCTGGCGATCGGCTCCATCTTCGACCTTCTTCTCGGGGACCGGGCGGCGGGTTTGGGCGGCTCCGTCGTCGTCCGACGGCGCGCCCGCGGCGTCAGGCGCCCGCCGTCACTCTCCTCCCCCGACGTGCTCGGCGGCTTGGCGCCCGACGCCAGCAGCGACTTCAGCTTCTTGATCATGTACTTCCTCGTCGTCGCCGTCACGGGCCCCACCGGAACCCCCAGCTCGATAAACTTCTCTCTGATCTGACCATCAGTCCAATTATCCAAATTCATTTTTCAATTAAAACTAAGCAGTCTAAAATCAATAATCAGTCTAAAATACCCTTTACAACCTCGAAATCACAATAAAAATACCAAAAAAATGTGTAAACTCACTCCGACGATAAGCCCGTTCTGTCCATCACTCCCAACTCCGTTCTTCAACGTTTCACGTCGTATTTTCACCAGATTTTCACTTTCCCTTCAATCGACACGAAACCAGATACAAAATTATATACGAATTCACTCGGAAAATCAACATGAAAAGCATAAAATGTGATTACATAGAGAAAAAGTGGACTTTAGCGGGAAGGAAGGTAGAAAACTGGACGAATGGTTATAAATTGCCAAGGCACATCGATATATCGAATCGAATCCCAAAACAAGTTCGATTTGGCGCCCATATACAATTTTGGTGTTTTCAGATTTTCTTGAAATTTCGAATTGATTATGAAATTCAATGAATATTCATGTCGTCAATATACTATTCAGAATATAATAGCTACTTTTTTTTATGAAATTTTATAAAATTATGTGCGTATGTAAACAATATAGGAATTGATGTTCAATAAATTGGAAGAGTTGGCGCCGTTTCACAAATGTTGCGAGACGTGGAAGACTTAAATGTGTTGCGTAATTGCAGCTCAAATGTGGTACGGCGCGCAGCCATCGATGCCACATGATGGTTATGAGCGAATTTTCTTAATGAGGTGGGGAAAATCATGAAATTTCCAACTAAACAAAAGTTTTTCCAACTCAAAAAAGGGGAAAAAGAAGAACGTGTGTAGTATCGCTTATATACCCGTATAATCCCTTTATAATGCTATGGTTCGCCCCCATCTGGAGTATGGAAGTACGATTTGGTCCCCATACTACCAAGAACATAAAAGGCGTATTGAATCAGTACAACATAAATTTCTCCGCTATATTGCATTTAAAAAACATGTTCGGTAGGATGATGTTGTTTATGATTCCCCGATGACCGAGTGTGGTCTTCTATCCACGATAGCTAGAAGAGTCGTGGGTGATCTTTTATTTTTGTACAAATTACATAATTGCAAAATTGACAGCCCCCAGTAATAACAAGATAATAATCTTATTTTGATTTTCGTACGCCGATCCATCCCACAAGAAGTAATGATTTATTTTCCGTCCCTTCTGTCCCGTAAATTATTTGTTAAATTACCCCCTTTATCGCATGGCTATACATTATAATTTAATAGCAGCTGAAAATAATTGCCTTGATTTATTTTTCAATAGTTTTTCCGTTTTTAAAAACCCCATCATCTCTCATTGTTCTAAATTTCCAACCTAGTAAAAGGTACTATTATTATCTTTTGTGTATTGATTTAATTTTTTTTTCTTTTTACTAACACTTTTAACTCTGTATAAATTTTTATTTTCATTCGTTATCTATATTTTCCATGTATAGTTTCCTAATTGTACATTGGGCTAACTAGCCTGTAAATAATAATAAATAAATACTAAGGATTGATTCTACAACTAATTTCCAACAAAAAGTTCCTCTTTGCATTTATTTTAACCCTTGATTTTGGGAGTTTTTTCACTTCCAAGTTTTTCTCGTGTTTTTGACTTTACACACCTAAAATGGTCATACATAACCAGGGGCGGATTAAAGTGGGGGGCGGAGGAGGCGGTCCCCCCCCCCCCCTCCCACCGAGAGGCAGAAGAAAAAAATTCTTGCCAGGGAATGCACAGAAAAGAAACACGCCACAAAGTGTTTCGACCAATGTGTTTTAGGTAGAAAAAAGTAATAATTAAAGTTCGCAAAAAAAAAATCCGGTTTGTCGTCTCGAAACTAGAAGCATTCTTTACAGAATTTAATGCAGAATTAGAATTTTTAAGAATTTTGTTAGGGGAGTATGTACTGTGACGGATTAATAGAATTTCGTGGGTGGGGGCGGTAGTCCTCTACCGGGAAGAGTACCCCCCCCCCCCACCCACCACCCCACCGGAAGTTTTCTTGAAAAAGACCTTGGAGTTTTGGTTTAAAAAATTCCGAAACCACGAAAATCGATAGTAATGAATATTGCGGTTCTATGACTCTAACTATTAGCGGAAGCTACTAGAAATAATATAAAATTAGAAGAAAAAAATCATTTTGAGGCCTAATCATTTCATTGATGAAGTTAACTAAAGATAATAATAAGGTGATTTTGGTCTAATGGATGGTAATTTTGCATTAATTTTATCAAAACCCACGTAATATGAATTTTATATTATATTTAGAAACTAGTAAGGTATAAATGACGGTGTTACTCGGCTTTCAAGTTTCACGGCCATTTTTAAATAAAACTCATTGTTTCAAATTATGCAAATTGCTACCAAAAATTGAGAAAAATCAATGTTTGCAGAGGTTTGCAGAATAAACGGGTAGAAAATTCTAATATATATATATATATATATATATATATATATATATATATATATATATATATATATATATATATTAATTGCTATGCAATTCTTAGGCCGACCCCCAATAATTTTTGTATGTAACGTCCGGGACGAAATTAAAGATGATTTTCACGTACAACCGAGTAGTTGAGTAGTTGCTATAGATTGTGTCACAATTTCAGTGGTTTCACGTACCTACAACCCAGCCGTTGTTAGGGGAATGAAACTTCCGCAGTTTTCATCGCACAAAAATCGTTCGCCACTCGTTGGAAAGCGCTTGATTTATGTGATAAATGTTCACATTTCAAGCTACCAATTTCCCTCTCCTTACGTACCTGGCTACATTCCAAAACTAAGTTGATTCAGGCTAAGAATTGCATAGCAAATTATCCTCGTTTTATACGCAGTACAAAAGAGAAAAGATCCGGCGAGGCGCGAAGCGACTGTGACACCTCACATGCCATATTGTCGAAAAACTGATTCTTTAGAATTTTTTGAGACACTGTAAATTGCAAATTTGAATTTGGCGATCTGGCTGGCCAACGAACTCGACCTGCCTTTTGCCAAAAAGGAACGAACTTTTTAAGCCGTATTTTATGTGAATTTCTAGGAATACACCACACACACACACACACACACACACACACACACACACATATATATATATATATATATATATATATATATATATATATATGTGTAAATATATAAATATATACATATATATATATATATATATATATATATATTTATATATATATGGTGTATTCCCAGAAACTCTCATAAAAAACGGCTTAAAAAATTCGTTCCTTCTTGGCAAAAGACAGGTCGAGTTCGTTGGCCAGCCCGATCGCCATCGTATTTTATGAGAATTTCTAGGAATACACCACATATATCACAGGCTATTTTGAAATTTTTGACTACATTTTTGAAAATTTCAACCCGAAGATGTAATCCGATCATCCTGGCCAACGAACTTGAACTTTCGTTTTGTGTCCTTAACATTTTAAAATTTGTTTGAAGTTTCTAGCACAATTCTACGGACAGTTATCGTCTGGAATGACACATACATACATACATTAAAAAATGCGTTAAACTTCAGAATATGATTCAGAATAGCCTGAAACGGATTTCTGCATAAAATTTTTTCAAAAATTCACATTCTACAAATTTTGAGGCGAGAGCAATAGCTTAATTTTCTTCAAAAATTCGCTAAAAGGCTAAACATCGGTGTTTTTATTTTTTTTAGCAGAATATTACTCAAATAAAGTTTATCAACTATGAAGTTGGTAATTTAAAAATTAAAGCTCAAACCTATGCTCAAATTTGTAATTAAATTTCATTAAAATGTGCTAAAAATCGATAAAAACTGCAATAAAGTTAAAAATCCAAAATCTCTTTTTGAATCGAAGAATATTATTTAGAACGAGTTTTTAGCCGTAGAATAGGAAGTTAAAATATTCTCTTCCCTTTGAGTCCTTAATTTTCAAAACAATATAACATGATATAGTACGATAATTTACGAAAATTCGCTCATACGATCATGCTGCATGACTGGAACTTTTTTAGTATATTTTTATGACATATAAATACATTTTTCACCACAATTTTTAAAATTATTTTGTTCTATTTGTTGTTTTGTAGTTATAGGGGGGGGGGGGGGGGGGGGGGGGGTAATCAGTTTGTTCCCTGGTATAGGGGGTTCTTTGTTGATATCAACCAACAAGGAAAATAAACCAGCCTGCCTTCGTACAATTCGAACTTCCAGGCGAGCTTTAAAAAATCTTCTCCATCGACTCCTTTTCCTGCTGGAGAACAGGTTCGTCCGTTTATGTTCCTGGTCTCAGTTATCTTATATTTTTGTTTTCTTTGTTGGTGACAACATCCATTAAATACTCACCTTCACTTAATTCTAGCTATGAAAAAAACAATCTTCAGCAAGCATTAGCTCAAGTAGGTGTCCCACTTTTGGGCGCACCACCGTGGGCCGGACACCGATTCTAGGTTGGCAAAATTATTATTTTACCTTTATTATTGACAATTTTGAGCTGATTCCGAATATACGTTCTAGAAAGCGTTTGCCATTGTTTTGAAACCAAAATTCCTAGCTTGACGCGTAGAATCTAAATTCGCTGATAATCTCATAGATTTCGCACTTTTTCAGGTTTGTAAAAATTCGGAATGCTCCAGGCCAGTTTGTTTTGATATCAAAATTCTCTTTTGTTAAGACGGGCAAAATGCTGATTTTTCAATGACAAATTTCCCTAGGTTTTCCCGAAATTTTCCGTTATGTTATGATTTCAGGATTCTCAACTCGGCAAGTAAAATTTAAATCCGCTGAGACAGTACCCGATTAAGTGACCTTTTAGAGAGACTAACCAAAGTTGGAATGTTCCATGGCGAATTTCCCTACGTTTTCACGAGATTTCCTGGATGTTCAGGAATTAAAATGCTCAGCTAAAATGTAAAATGTAAATCCACTGACATCAATTCAATTCAATTCACTTTATTGGCAACATAAATATAAAGTAATAAATACAAAAATACCAAAAAATGGAATGGATTAAAGAATTAAATACATTAAATGAGATAAATAAACAAATTAAATATGTACCGTTGGCCACCGAAGAATAAGTTAACAAATTTGTGCTCCTCAGTGGAGTTCAATAATAAATAATATCAAAGAATCGTTGTCAAAGTAACAATAAATTTTTAGTGAACAAATTGCCAATAAAACATTAGGTACTAAATTACGTTAAAATGATGAGGAAGGTACCTTGCGAGCGAAGCGAGAGCCATTTCAACAGAATAAATACGGGTTTTCCCCTACACATATACAGATATACCTTGCGAGCGAAGCGAGCAACATCCCCGAATAAACTTTTCGTGGTTCCACGTAGTTTTATGAGATTTAATTTGTTTGTAAGAATTCCCAACTGAAAAAAACGTCTGCCAAGTTGGGTGGGAAGTATAACTTCCTCAAGCGAGCGAAGCGAGCAGCATCCCCTACAGAAGTTAAACCTACCCTTAGAGATCTACCGTTTGGGAGCAAAGCGAGCAACATTCCCTACATGCCACACTTCGCGAGCAAAGCGAGCAAATTAACGGGGGGTCCGGGGGGCTTGCCCCCCGGCTGGACGTGGAGGCGAGCGCAGCGAGCCGGAGCGGCTAGTACTTAATAATTGAATAATCCAAACCAAAATATATCGTTCTTATATGTTGTTGTGACAAAAAACTACGTGGTTCCTTGAAAACATAAAATAATTTTCAACACATGGAAGGGGGCGCAAAGTTTGAGGGGGGGGGGGGGGGGGGTCACATCGTCAACACAGGGTGTCTACAGGTCACGGATTCCTGGAGAGGCCCGGAAAAGTCACGGATTTAATAGTAGGGCACGGATATTTCCAAAAGTCGCGGATTTTAATATAGAAGTCACCGATTTTTATGGCGTCGGTAACCTAATAATCATAAATTAATGCCGGTACCGGGATTCACAGAACATACGAAAGAATCAATTGAGATTTTTGAATCTATATTACAGTACTAGCGTCGGCAACGTAGACAGAAGCAAATGTGATTAATGCAGTTTCTCCGTATCAGATGCGCAGTGAATCGGTTGCAATGAGACAACAGATTAGCGATGGCGGCATTACAGATGAGGCTACTCATGATTACAGTACCTAGGTCTATTGGTAAGTATTTCGGTACGCTGTTCCGAAAGACATTAAAGCCTGTTAAAGGTCACCGATTTTGGTTTATTATTTCCAATAATAAGCCTATGTGATCGTGTAGCAAAAAATTTGTATAACCCCCCCTCAAACTTTGTCACTTTACGTTTCAAGGTGCGTAGAATCCAAATTTGAAATGTCCGTCCGCCGTTCGCCGTCCGGGCCATAAAAGGCTTAAGAACTGACTTAAAAAACCCGTTCTTTCGCACATAGACTCCATTTGGGGTCTAGTTCGTCCTAACGTTTAACCATCTCGATCGCTTTACTCGCTTAGATGCTATGGGCCAAAAACGGGTGAAAAAGTGTCTTTTTCGAGGCTTTGAGTGTTAAGACTTACGCACGCACGCACGCCTGGCACGGGGTCACGGTTGGTGGGGGGGGGGGGGGGGGTGGAGTGAGAGGAGGCGCCGCGGCACCTTGTGGTGTCTGGGGTGACCAGGGGCGTAGCAGAGGGGTGTAGGAGAATGGTTATTTATTACTTTTACGTGTTATACCCATATTAGTCCAGGAAATAAAGACATTGAGGTAGAAAAAAATAGAACCCAAACCAAAATTGGTACAGACGTAGGTGGAGGTCCCCTGATTGACATACTAAAAGTCCTGGGGGGTGGGGGTGCCGCTCGAGGGGGGGGGGGGTCATTAAAGGTCCCGTTTTGGGGTTTTTCGCGAATATCTCGGAAACGGTGCATTTTTCGATGAACCATGTCCTATAGTAAATGAATGCTGATAAAATTCTCTACAACTTTAATTATATACGTTTTATCGAAATTCCGAGCCGTTACGGAGATATATGCATCCGAAAATGGACGAATTTTGAAAATTAGGTTTTTAGCTCACGTTTTTCGGATAACTTTGTTGATTTGCGTCCAAACCGTTTATCTGAGAAAAAAGTCCTCTTACAAAAAGTTGTAGAGCATCAAATTTCCTTGAAGAATATGTGGCTGATTGCCAATTTATCATTCACCAATCAAAAGTTACGCCAGTTTCAAAATTTTGCCCATTTTTACCCAAATGTTGTCAGGCCACTTTTCTGTGTCCTCCAGCTTGAATCGTCCTTCTTTCTGTCATCTGTCGTCATACATACGTCCACACGACCCCAGAATTACATACCACCACATGGGGGGGGGGGGGGGGATGAGACGACGATGTAAAAAAGCGATGCGTGTAATTAATTATGAAGTAATTAAATAATACATGATTACATGATTAGATGATACATGATTAAAACATGTCGTATTCTTCGTCACTCTCCTCGTCGGGCAGTTCCGTGGGGGCGGCGTTTGAACATGTTCCGTGACGCCCGATGCAGGCGACGGAGCAGGCAATGCCTGTTTATTGAAGTTTAAGTTGGCCACTACATCAACTTGTGTTATGTTGTTAGGTTCCACATGTTCATATGTTCAATATTGAATAAAGTTCATTCTGTGTGTGTTCAAGAAAATGTAAAAAGTGTATTCTTAAAAAAAAAAATAATATTAAGTACTAAAACACAGATCAACTGTAACACTAGGTACATTTACAAAATTCCACTGTTAGCACTTCATCTGCTTCAACTGGTTATGGGCCCAGCACTAATTTGTAGACAATCAACATGTCTCATGGGGATCCAGGAGCAGGTGGTTCTCCACCTGTGGCATCTACGAGTGTTGCAGTTGCAGGACTGGGAGCAATGCCGAACATTAAAAATTGGTTGGTTCAGAAAATTATTCCAACTGGAAGTTCGGAATGGAAATGTTTCTGATCGCCGAGGATCTGAGGGCAGTTGTTGCAGGGACAGAGGTTGATCCAAGAAAGGATGCCAAAGCTCGATCAAAAATTTGTTTAATGGTCGATGAGTCTCTGTATCCTATGGTTCGTAGTCAAAAGTCGGCAAAAGATGTCTGGGCTAAGCTTGAGTCAAATTATGAAAGTAAAGGATTATGCAGACGTTTGAGTTTTCTGAAACAACTGTTTTCACTCGAGTTGACACAGTTTTCAACTGTTAAAGAATACCTTAATCGAATCCTTAGCATATCTCAGCAATTAGAGTCAATCAATGCACGGCTTGAAGACGAGTTCATCGATGTTGTCATGCTGAAGGGGTTGGGTGAAAGCTACCAGCCCATGATAATGGCTCTGGAGAGCTCAGGGGCAAAAATCACAAGTGATTCAGTACGTACCCTATTGAGTCAACAAGCCAAGCCCAATAATGAAAATGATAAAGCTCTAACATTGAAGAAAGAGTCAAAGAAAAAGCATTTTATTCCCAAGTGTTTTGCTTGTGACAAGAAAGGACATTTCGCTTCACAATGTAAAGCCAAGAAGAAAAATGCAAGTGAGCAAGGAACTTCAATGGCCTTAGCTATAGGGAGACTGGATAACGATGAGTGGATCATCGATTCAGGAGCTACTTCGTATCGTACTTCACATTTTACCATGAGAGACGATTGGCTTAAGAATAGACGACATTCAAAGATGATTTTTCTAGGAAAACTTTTGTGTACATGATTAAAAACAAGAGCGAGGTAAAGAATGTGTTTCAAGAGTTCAAACAACTAGTGGAAAATCAAACAAACAAGAAGATAAAAGTTCTAAGGACCGACAATGGCTCTGAGTACGTCAACGATGCATTGACAGACTTTCTAAAGCAACATGGAATAAGGCATCAAACAACAGTACCTTATACTCCAGAACAGCTAGGAGTCGCAGAGAGAGTTAAGTTAATACAACTAGTAGAGAAGGCTAGGTGCATGCTGCAAGAAGCAGGGCTCAGTGAAAGATACTGGGCAGAAGCATTAAGCACTGCAAACTATTTAAAGAATAGGTCTCCAACATCTGCACTGAAGAAGAAAACTCCTGAAGAATTCTGGACAGGAAGAAAAGTTGCGTTATTTCATCTTCGTGTGTTTGGCTGCCGAGCTTTTGTTCATGTTCCAAAGCAGAAAAGAAAGAAATGGGACCCTAAAAGCAAAGAATACATATTCGTGGGATACTGTGAAGACACGAAAGGGTATCGATTAAGTGATCCCACTAATCCCACAATCGTAACGAAAGCGAGGGATGTGATATTCTTTGAGGCCGAAACGTTACAAACAAAAAAACCGACGAAAATCTTCATAATTCAACCACTGAAACAATAAACACTGAAAACGTAGTGATCATAACAAATCAAGAACGATCTGAGCAACCAATAGAACATCCCATTATAATTGAAACAGGGATCGGAGCTTCTCTTGATCTTCCATCAGAACACGTTCCAGAAGAAAATGAAGAATCAGAACAAGAAGAATGGTTTGAAACTGTACTACCAGAACTCGCCAATCAAAATTCAAGCACAGTGGCATTAAGGAAGTCAAGCCGGATTGTGAAACCAAAGCAGTGGCACTGTTGTATAGCTACAGCAGGGGATGAACTTGACGAACCAGCAAGTTATAAAGACGTGCTTGAAAGTGAAGAAAAAGAAAAGTGGTTAGAAGCGATGAAACGAGAATATGATGCACTAATAAAATTGAAAGCTTGGGAGTTTGTTGATCGTCCAAGCAACGGGCAGGTTGTCAAGAACCGTTGGGTATTTAGGAAGAAAGTTGGAGTGGATGATAAAATTTCGAAGTTTGAATCAAGACCTGTTGCTAAAGATTTTACGCAACAATACGGTGTAGTCAATGAAACATTCTCAAGACCTATGTTGAAGTTCGAGAAGTTTCGGAGCCTGCAGACATGTTGAGTGTGGTGCCCACTTAAGGGGGAGTATTGAAGTTTAAGTTGGCCACTACATCAACTTGTGTTATGTTGTTAGGTTCCACATGTTCATATGTTCAATATTGAATAAAGTTCATTCTGTGTGTGTTCAAGAAAATGTAAAAAGTGTATTCTTCAAAAAAAAAAAATAATATTATTAAGTACTAAAACACAGATCAACTGTAACACTAGGTACATTTACAAAATTCCACTGTTAGCACTTCATCTGCTTCAACTCCCCCTCCGTTCCCTCGGCCATCCGGTCTTTCCTGAGCTCACCACCCAACAAATTTGAATGCAAAAGACCACTTCGTACGATCATTGGTAAGGGGTGAAAGAAGTTGAACTCGTGCTTACCATGGAATAACACTTTTTTACATCGTCGTCTCACCCCCCCCCCCCCCCCCCTCCCCCATGTGGTGGTATGTAATTCTGGGGTCGTGTGGGCGTATGTATGACCACAGATGACAGAAAGAAGGACGATTAAAGCTCAGGACACAGAAAAGTGGCCTGACAACATTTGAGTAAAAATGACAAAAATGGGCAAAATTTTGAAACTGGCGTAACTTTTGATTGGTGAATGATAAATTGGCATTCAGCCACATATTCTTCAGGGAAATTTGATGCTCTACAACTTTTTGTAAGAGGACTTTTTTCTCAGATAAACGGTTTGGACGCAAATCAACAAAGTTATCCGAAAAACGTGAGCTAAAAACCTAATTTTCAAAATTCGTCCATTTTCGGATGCATATATCTCCGTAACGGTTCGGAATTTTGATAAAACGAATATAATTAAAGTTGTAGAGAATTTTATTAGCTTTCATTTACTATGGGACATGGTTCATCGAAAAATCCACCGTTCCCGAGATATTCGCGAAAAACCACAAAATGGGACCTTTAATGACCCCCCCCCCTCGAGCGGCACCCCCACCCCCCAGGACTTTTAGTATGTCAATCAGGGGACCTCCACCTACGTCTGTACCAATTTTGGTTTGGGTTCTATTTTTTTCTACCTCAGGGCCCTTTTTTTTCTTCATTGCCTGGACTAATATAAATACACCGCGGCACCATGAGGTGGGTACGGCGTTCCTTCGAGGCATGAATATAATTCTAGGTCATATTTGTGTGTCATACCAATGCTTTTCCTACGCATATTTAATAACATATCCTCTCGACTTTTCGTACGTACTTAGATAATGATATTATTTAGGCAATAACTATTTGAATAGATAGGAGCTCAAATCGAGAAATGTAAACATGCGTATATAATTATAGAAGTATAGGTTGTGGCAACTCGAAAGAGGACACGCCGAGGAGTCTGGACGGGCCTTATGACGTACGCGAGCCAACTAAAACTACGATCAAACTCAATTGAAAAAATACTAAACCTTTGTTAAATAATTTGCAGCGTTTGTTAAAATTTAGAACCCCAAAAGTTCCCAAAAAGTTCCCGATTTTTATTTTACAGATCTAGTAGACACTCTGCAACAATTTCGCCCTCTTTTTGTAAGACAGGCGAAATTCTGATATTTCTGTGAACATTTTTTCGTGGTTTTACGAAGATTTTCCGTTGTTTTGAATCCAAAATTCCTAGCTTAACGCGTAGAATCTAAATTCGCTGATAATCTCATAGATTTTGCACTTTTTCAAGACTGTCAAAATTCTCGGAATGCTCAAGGCCGAATTTCCCGTGGATTTTCCGGTATGTTTTGATATCAAAATTCTGAACTCAGTGAATTAAATTTAAACCACTGAGACTGTCACCGATTACGCCCACTTTTATTGAGACTGGAAAAACTCGGATTTTTCTATGGGAAATTTCCTGTGGTTTTCCCGTGATTTACCCGACTGTTTTGGTATTAAAATTCTCAGCTTGGCTCGTAAAATTTCAATTCGCTAATGCAGTTTCGCACTCCTTTAGGGAGATTGGAGGTTTAGGAATGTTCCAGGGTGAATTTTCCTTTGTTTTCCAATATATTTTGTTACCATAATTTTTTCATCTTGGGCGTGTGAAATTTAAATCCGCTAAATTTTAAGTCATAGATTTTGCTCTCTATCATGGAGATTGGTAAAATTCAGAATATTCCAGGGCGAATTTTCCGTGGATTTTCCGAAATTTTCCGGTATGTTCTGATTTTAGAATTTTCAACTTGGCCAGTCAAATGAAAACCCGCTGAGACTGTCGCCGATTCCACCCACTTTTATTGAGACAGGTAAAATTCGGACTTTTCTATGAAAAATTTTCCGAGGTTTTCCCGAAATTTTCCGGGATGGTGTGGTGTCCGAAATCTCAGCTTGGCGGGATGTTTTAATGATATTACCAAAATGTGGCCAAGACTGGTAAATTGGTATCTCCCTGTGGATAATCTTATCGTCGAATACGAATACGATTGTAATCGCGTTAATTATTTGTTGATTCTGAGTCAACTGCGATTATATTCGTGTAATCGTATTCGTCTGTCGTCGATTACACGAATACAATCCTTAAAAATGCGTCACGGTAATCAATTTCAATAGGGCGTCCCTCCTATAATATGCAAAGCCTTGCTAATATTACCTAGCTTCAGAGGGATGTCCTACTGAAATAGATTAAAGACAAATAGGCTGGGCTCCAATAGTTGAATTCGCTTTAAGGACGTCTCCCTGAAGCTAGGCTACCATAATATAGGAGGGACACCCTATTAAAATTGATCGCCGTGACGCATTTTTAGCGAATTTTCTTAGATTTTTAAATAAAAATTTTTAACGCGTTTTATATATATATATATATATATATATATATATATATATATATATATGTGTGTGTGTGTGTGTGTGTGTGTGTGTGTGTGTGTGTGTGTGTGTGTGTGTGTGTGTGTGTGTGTGTGTGTGTGTAACATTCCAGACGATAACTCTCGATAGAATTGAGATAAAAATTTCGTTCTTTCGCCAAAAAATCAAGCATTTCAAAAGAACGGATGAGTTCGTTGGACAACAGTTTTTGAGCACATTAGATTAGTCAAATTTCAAAAAAGTGCTGAAAAAATAACTAAAAAAGGAACCCATAAAAACAAGTTTTTAATGTAACTCTTTCTTTTTCTCATGTTCTCGGTTAATTTTATTGTTGTTTCTATATTTGGTAGTTTCTTGGCAACAGTAAATTGAAACAAAATCACATTGTTTCAAAATCACATTGATAATAACTTAAATTAAATTGACAAGGAAAATCATTTAATATTTTATTGACCCTGGATTCGTTGTCATTTTATGCAGACGTTCAACAGTATCCTTCTCCTCCCTCCTCCTCCTCCCTCACTCCTCCTCCTCCCTCCCTCCTCCACCTCCTCCTCGCTCATCCTCCTCCTCCTCCTCCTCCTCCTCCTCCCTGCTCCTCCACCTCCTCATCCTCATCCTCCTCCTCCCTCACTCCTCCTCCCTACAATACACAACACTTGTAAGGGGTGTCCCATATTAAAATTAAAATTTTCGAAAATTTATAGTATAACTAATATTTTCTTCGCGAAAATTTGATAGATTAAAATGTACGCCTACGCCTACGCCAGCATGAACTCGTGTGCAAAATTTCAGATCGATTGGATATCGGGAAGTGGGTTAAAAATCGATCTGAAATTTTGTCTCAAGAAAGCAAGAAGCGAATCGAAGTTGAAAGAAAGAGTTAATAAAAATAGCATAAAACTGTTAAAAATCGTCAAGTATATATAATTAAGGAGAATATTGCTCAACTAAAGTTTATTAACTATAAAATAGAACACGAAAAAATGTATGTACAAAATTATGCAGAAAATTGTACTTAAATTTCACTAAAATGTGCTACAAAATCGATAAAAACTGAAAAAAGTTGAAAATCCAAAATCTCCTTTCGAGTAGCAGATTAGGTATTATTTAGAACGAGTTTTTTGCCATAAAATTGGTAGTTAACAATTTATTTTCACTCAAAGTCCACAATTTTCAAAACAATGTAAAATAATATAGTACGTTAATTTACGAAAATTCGCTCATACGATCATGCTGCATGACTGGAACTTTTATGGGTAGTATTCGTGTAATCGCCGACAGACGAATACGATTACACGAATACGAATATAATCGCAGTTTACTCAGAAAAAACGAATAATTATCGCGATTACAATCGTATTCGTATTCGACGATAGGATTATGCCCAACTCTGCTGTGGAGGAGGATATCTGAGGATTCACGCTGCAGTTTTTTTGCGCGGAAGCTGACTCGCTCCCGAAGAGGACCATCGACCTCGCTCTCGACCTCCAAGTCCCGCGAACTTGTCTTCGGACGAGGTGAGAACTCGACTTAAACATATATCTCCCCACCTATTTGTTAAACACTCACCTACCAACTACCTATCCACATTTGTTAAAGACCTGAAGTGTTTGCAGAAAGAGATTCGCAATAGTCGAGAGCTCGTTTGTGCTGTCGCTAAACGTTTCCGCGGTTCGGTTAATTTTTCTTCTTATTTGCGTGATCCTCGAGCCAACTTCCTCGAGCTGTCTGTCGGGCTGGTCGGTCTTGCAGACAGGAGTGGGGGGAGCTCCATAGCTTTTAAAAGCGCCTTTTCTTTGTAATAGGCGACATTCAGCTGGTGCGGGTCTCCTTATCGTCAAAACCACCCAGAATATTTGTATACAGGTACCCACTCTTGTAAATACTACCTGTGTACGTCGAACTACCTCTTTCAACTGAGATTCCTGTACTTTTGTACTACGTAAAAGTACTTCACCTACCGACAGAAATGAAGTCCTTCATCACCTTCCTGTGCCTGGCGATTTGTGTGTCGACGGTGTTGGCGACCCCACGTAAGTTATGCGGGTTTTCTCCACGACTTCACAACATTTGTTAAAATATTAATCTCCTACGTTTCTTGCCGGGAACTGGGGCCTTTTCAGGAAGAGAAAATTTAAAATATCACATTCTCAATTTGTAAAATAAATACTTATCGTTTTCTCTTTGTGATACAAATTATCAAATAAATCAAATTAAAAGTTATCATTTTAAGGAAATTAAATTTAAAATTATTTAGGTTTATGTAAGTAACAACGTTTTTTCGGATGTTTTACCGTCTAGAAGCTATTTCGTACAATCTGTGAACATTTCATTAAAATCGTTCCATTAGATTCGGAATTTTGCCTGTGTCGGTCAATATTAGTTTCTCGCATGCGGAAGGATTTACTCTACCAATCGCGATACAATTCTTTCGCCAAAAAATCAAGCATTTCAAAAGAAAGGATGAGTTCGTTGGACAACACTTTTTGAGCACATTAAATTGGTCAAATTTCAAAAAATGTACTTAAAAAATCACTAAAATAGGCAAAAAACCGCTAAAAATTAACAAATTTCTATTTTTTAGCAGAATGCTACTCGAAAAAAATTAATCGAACATGAACTAGGACATTTAAAAATTTAAGCACAAAATTGTACTGAAAAATGTACTTAAATTTCATTAAAATAAGCTAAAAATCGATAGGAACACTTGAAAAAATTGTAAAAATCCACAAAATCGTTTGTTCATTGGAATATTACTGACAAAAAGTTAGTTTGCTATAAAATGTATAATAAATTTTTTATTTGTCCCCAAAGTGCTCAAATTTCAACAGAATTTAACATAAATGTAATACGACCATTTATGAAAATTCGCTCATACGATCATGCTGCATGACTGTTTAGCTTATTTTAATGAAATTTAAGTACATTTTTCAGTACAATTTTGTGCTTAAATTTTTAAATGTCCTAGTTCATGTTCGATTAATTTTTTCGAGTAGCATTCTGCTAAAAAATAGAAATTTGTTAATTTTTAGCGGTTTTTTGCCTATTTTAGTGATTTTTTAAGTACATTTTTTGAAATTTGACCAATTTAATGTGCTCAAAAAGTGTTGTCCAACGAACTCATCCTTTCTTTTGAAATGCTTGATTTTTTGGCGAAAGAACGATGTTTTTATCTCAATTCTATCGAGAGTTATCTGGAATGACACATACATATAAATATACTTTATATCATCTTTGAATCATTTCAGAATGCCTCAAAACAGATTTCGATGAAGAAAACTTTTGAAAATTTTTATTTTAAAATTTTTGGAGCCATTGCAATAGCTTTATTTTCTAAGAAAATTCGCTAATTGATCAGCAAGCTCTGAAACGCAAAAAGCTAGTGGAAATTTTGATTTTGGAGGACAAAACTTTTTTCAACTTCAATCACCAACTCAAAGCTTACCTACCTTCGGTAGTGAGGAAGCAAAATGTACTGACTTACTGAATTTGAGTAATTTTAGCGAATTTTGAAGAAAATTAAGCTATTGCTCCCGCCTCAAAATTTGTAGAATGTGAATTTTTGAAAAATTTTTATGCAGAAATCCGTTTCAGGCTATTATGAATCATATTCTGAAGTTTAACGCATTTTGTTAATGTATGTATGTATGTATGTACGTATATATGTATATATGTATGTATGTGTCATTCCAGACAACTGTCCGTAGAATCGTGCTAGAAACTTCAAACAAATTTTAAAATGTTAAGGACACAAAACAAAAGTTCAAGTTCGTTGGCCAGCATGATCGGATTACATCTTCGGGTTGAAATTTTCAAAAATGTTGTAAAAAATTTCAAAATAGCCTGTTTTTTGCGATTTGTTGTGCGAAATAATTTTTTCAGCATACTAACATGTGGTATATTCGGAATCAGCGTAAAATGTCCTATAAGAATATGTGTCAAGTTTTCAAAAATTTCAAAGTTGAAAAATCAGTCAAAAATCGAAATAATGCCGTTCGCTAGTTGTAAATTTCTCTACACGATCAATAGCGACTGAAATGTCGAAGATTTCTTCAAAAATTCGCTCATGGGGTCATGCTGCATGACTGGACTTTTTCCACTGTTTGGTACAACTCTGGTGAGACGATACTGGTTATTTGCCTATTGTATGCATTAAGTCTCACAATAATGTTGTTTCTAAAATCTTTCTTTTATGAAATCAATTTTTTTGAAATATGTACAAAGTTAACAAATAAATAAATATTCATTTATTTGTTAACTTTGTACATATTTCAAAAAAATTGATTTCATAAAAGAAAGATTTTAGAAACAACATTATTCTAGCTTATTCTAGCTAGTACGTACATAAATAGAACTTCTTCATAATTTCATGGCTGATATTTTCTAAGCCACAGATCCTAGATTAACGCTTTTTCATATGTATATATACATATATATGTGTCCTATGAAAAAGCGTTAATCTAGGATTCATTTCAGATCATCTCAAAACGGATTTCAGTGAAGAAAATTTTCTAAAACTGTGATTTTTAAATTTTTGGAGTCATTGCAATTGCTTCATTTTCAACGAAAATTTTCTAAAACAGAGCAGTAAGCTACATTTAGCGAATTTTCGTAGAATGTGAAGTTATTGCAAAGGCTCCAAAAATGTTTAAATCAAAATTTTCGAAAATGTTCCTCTCTGAAATCCGTTTTGAGACGTTCTGAAACGAACCCTAGAGTCTATATATATATATATATATGTCCTTCCAGACGATAAATCTTCCTAGGATTGACATAAAAATTCCGTTCTTGCGCCAAAAAATCAAGATTTCCAAATGAAAGGACGAGTTCGTTGGCCAGCATTTTTTGAGCACATTAAATAGGTCAAATTTCAAAAAAGTGCTGAAAAAATCACTATAACTAGCAAAAAACGGCTAAAAATCGTTAAATTTAGATTTTTTGAAGAATATTGCTCAAATAAAGATTAGTAACTATCAAATAGAACAATAGAAAATTGATGAATAAATATATGCTGAAAAATGTACCTACCTAAATTCCATTACAATGTGCTCAAAACTGGTTTTCTACTGGTTTGGGTTATGAAATTTCATTACTAAACCTCCTTTATTAAATATGATGTGTTATTTATGATATCATTTGTTGTTTTCTATATGAATTTTGAAATTTTCGATTTCTTTTTGCTCTTTAGAGATGTTTTGATTTAGCATTTTATTTTATTTTGTACGCAACTCCTGATCTCCGGACATTTTTTCAAATTATGGAGATCTGTAATTGCCTTAAATTGTATTTCCTTTCCTTTCAGTTATATTCTTTTTGTAAGTATCAAATACTTCATATTTTGTTTTGTCACACAAATAATTTCTTGTAAATAAACGGCTTTATTATATTATATTATAAACTCCAAAATCCCTTTGTGATTAGCAGATTATTATTTAGAACGAGTTTCGTGCCATTAAATTGGCCATTAAACTTTTTTATTCACTCAAAGTTCTCAATTTTTAAAACAATGCAACATAACATAGTACGATAATTTACGAAAATTCGCTCATACGATCATGCTGCGTGACTGGAACTTTTTCTACGTAAATTCTTGGTTATTTGTGTGAATAAAAATATTGACTCTTGTTGATAGACCTAACACAGATTTAATATTTTCACTTCCTTGTTGGCAGTGCATCATAAGCTGTTCGGTCACGGCGGCGGCCGGTGGGGCGGCCACGGCGGGAGCGGATGCTTCGACTGCGGGGGCGGCGGTTCCTCCGCTGCCACCTCCAGCGCCTCCGCCGCCGCCGGGGGCGGTCACGGCGGCGGCGCCACCGCCCAGAGCCAATCGGCTTCCTTCTCCGTCGGCGACTTCACCGCCAGCATCAGCTCCAGCTCCGCCAGCGCCAACTCCGGCTTCAGCAGAGGCGGCGGGTTTTTCGAGTGAGTTTCACATTCCAGCCTCCGATCAATCAAAAATTAAAGCGAAATGTCATAAAGGTATAACAGAGTGATTTTAAAATTATTTTCCTCAAAAAAAAAAAAAAAAAAAAAAAAAAAGTCCGGTGATCCTGCTGCCGTTCGATGGAACGGTAACTGTTACCCCCTCCCCCTCCCCGCGGCCCACAATTCCCGGCGACCACGATTATGGGTGAGTGTGGTGGTCGGATAAGGGTAATGGATGTGCGGTCCCACCGGGGGTCAAATCTCTAAGTATCGCAATCATTGGTAGTACGTACTTCATTATTACATATTGTGTACAACGGGGCACTTAATTGCTTCATGGTTAGTCCCTAACATTTTTTTTAAATTTATTATTATTTTTTTACATTTTAGGGGTCCACTCTTGTTAGAAAATATTGATATTAGTTCCCTTTTGAATTTCATGAACTAAGGACATTTCTTCATCGCAGTGTTCAGTGTTTCAAGGGATCATAAAGAAGAGTAGAAACTTCATGAAAATTTAAAAATGAATTATTCTGTTGGTAGGGTGGCACCCAAACGGAAATTTTCAATTTCCTTGACATTTCCCTGACTTTTCCTTAACCGAACTTCAGATTTCCCTGATAAAAAATATCAAATTCAAATTTCTTTTGTTTTCTCGTCATTTTATTGTACCTTTAATTCTTCTAAAACGAAAATCATGTAATTTAAAGAAAAGAAAAACATACTACCTACTTATAAATATGTAGTCTACTTATAATTAACAATTTCATTGCCCTCGAAGTACTCAAATGTCATAACAATTTAACCTAAACGTAATTCGATAATTTACGAAAATTCACCTATACTATCATGCTGCATGACTTTTTATTTAATATTTTATGGTCTCTTAATTTGTGATCTGAAGCTATTTATTGAAGTACATTTTTCCTTACATGGATTTCACAGCTCTGGGGATAATTCAAAATTTTCGACCAACAGCAAAAAATGTCACGCTTTTTTTCACCTACTACCAATCGTTGCCAGAGAGAGTATAACTTCCTGATTTCCCATCTCACAAAAATCGTTCATTGGAAAGTTGCTTTGTGAATTTATAACACATGACTCCACATTCCAATGGGCCAATTTCCCCCTCCCTAACCCTCCTGAGAAGGCCTAGCTTATGTATACAAACTAGTTTTGGGACTCTTACTGGATCAATCCACTATTCTACTGGGTTTTTTCTCCATAGTTCAATACTCAGCTGATTTTTCTCACAAATGGTTTACTCTAGGTGATGTAGCTACCAGGGAAGCCAATAGCAACATATCCATTCACTTTTTATATGCGTGTAGCTTTGTTACTTTTGAACAGTTTAACCACGACTCTTGATAATTATTTTTGTCATTCGTTTTACTCACCTATGAAATAATATGTACCTAGAATGATAAAGTACGCTATTCAAGTTTAATTGTACAGCAGTTATAATATACCTAAAAAGTTTCAGTCATGCAGCATGATCGTATGAGCGAATTTTCATAAACTATCTATCGTACTATAGTATGTTAAATTGCATTGAAATTGTAGCAATTTTAGTTGACAGAAATGGTTAAAAACCAATTTTATGGCAAAAAAAAAACTTATTCTAAATAAAATTCCACTGATTCAAAAGGGATTTTTGATTTTTAAATTTTTTTGCAGTTTTTATAGATATTTTAGCAAATTTTAATGAAATTTAAGTTCGTTTTTCATCATAATTTTGAGCAAAAATTTTCAATGTCCTAGTTAATCGTTGAAAATTTAGTTTTGACTAAAATTCTGCAAAAAATAGAAATGGAACGATTTTTGGCCGTTTTTAGCCATTTTTAGTGATTTTTTGGGTACATTTTTCGAAATTTGACCAATTTAATGTGCTCAAAAATTGTTGTCCAACGAACTCATCCTTTCTTTTGAAATGCTTGATTTTTTGGCGAAAGAACGAAGTTTTTATCTCAATTCTATCGAGAGTTATCGTCTGGAATGACACATACATATACATTTATATATACATATAAAAAAGCGTTAAAATCCAGGAATCATTTCAGAATGCCTCAAAACAGATGTCGATGAAGAACATTTTTATTTTAAAATTTTTGGAGCCATTGCAATAGCTTTATTTTCTAAGAAAATTCGCTAAAACGCTTTAAATTATTACACCAAGTCAATGTTCCCTGGCATTTGGTGGTTTTTGCAAAATTTCCGGACATTTCCCTGAATTTTCCCGACGCGAAGAATTCCCTGACAATTTCAGGTTTTCCCTGACTTTTCCAGTTGGGGGCCACCCTGTGGTTGCCATCAGTTGAGTTGTATGGGAGTCAAAAACCCCAACAAACGCTATACGTGACATTGGAGTTTACATTTGTAAACTCTTTTTCTGGTACAAGGGAGAATTTGTGTCAGTGAGCAGGTAGGTAATTTACGATCTGGCCACCATGTATCCGAAACTGAGTTTTTCCGACAGTGATCCCTGAATTGTTTACTGCATTGTTGTTAATTAAATAATAATTAAATTAGGTATCTTATGTTTTACAATAATATATTCATTAATGGTTGAAAACCAGGAACCTAATTGTAATTTCTTGAATTGCAGCGATTACTGATGTCTCCGCTGCCACAGTGTGCCGACTGGTACTCTGATGTTACCCACTCCGATGTAAATAAGTCATAATATAACACTAAGTACCTAATTTATTGATTTTAAATCAACCAATTTGATTGGAAATAAAGTTCTTTCAAAAACCTCATCATGTTTCTTCCCTTTTCATTGAAACGCTTCATCCCATTCCCGTGATGAAGTTGACATAATCATTAACGTTCTGATGATGGATAACGACGTCTATTGAATACTTTTAATAATACTCGTATAATAATAAATTACAATACAAAATAATTTTTTCCCCTGTGTTAAGTTAACCTCTCTTGCAGCCCAAAACAGGGTGGTCCACGAATTAGGCTCCTCCCCCTTTATTTTCTCTAATCGTAGTATAAAATTCGGACAAACGCTATTCTTCACAATTTCTTTCGTAGATTTCAAAAATGACAAAATTTGCGCAACTGCAATCGCGTAACTGCGAAAACGAGCACAATTGACATTAACTTCGTTTTTTTAAAATATGAGAACCTCCATTTTTATTGCTGATTCAAATTCTACGTGAAATTTCACTCGTTTTTTTTTAGTGCGCTCAAACGTGCGCAATCTCGCTCAAAAAGTGCGCAATTCCCCTCCAAAAGAGCAAAAACTGTGAAGTAGGTACCTACAGAGTTTTTGGAGATATTCAATTGCCGCATGTGTACACCTTATTGGGTATTTTTTCATGCTGACCCTGTAATGATGTTCATTAATCGATATAATTGCAACACCAAACTGGAAAAACTACTTTAGTAGGCACACTTTTCGCTATATGGAAGGACACAGCGAGTAGGAAACACAAAATTAGACTGACATAATTATTTTATATCGTCCCTAAAGCATTAATGCGTAATTAAGTTACAGTGGTCATAATAATAGAAGTAAGTATTTATCAAACATCCCCTCGTTTAAAGGTCTTCCCTATGTCTAATAGGTTTCACAATTTCTCAACCAGACCGAGTGTGAAGAACCGGTACAACCCTCTTGGTCGTATCAGCACCCTGTTTGGCTGGCAAGGCCGCTAATGGTTGTGGAGGCTGAAAATCTTGAGTTTCTTCATTAGTCAGGAGTATTGAATTCGAAAATGGGGCAGTTGTTTCGTCATTGGGCATCAAACGGATTGCTGGGTCGTTCATTCCGTTGGGAATTCTTGGGAGAGACTGGAGGTAATTCGTGGGATGTTGCATGTTGGGCCATGGAGTGTTGCGCTGCTGTGATTGTTCATTCTTAAATTTACCCGAGACGCTTTACCAACATAAAACGCAGGACAACGTTTACATTCCAGCATGTATATGCAATTAGGGGATTGGCAGTGTGCAGACCCCCCGGCCGGATAATCCTGAAAAAGCATTAGGGCTCGTGAAAGTGGTATATTGGTGGCAATCCCACATAATTTGCATCTGGGTTCCAGTCCTCGAGCAGGGTCCCTAGGGGCAGGTTCCTCGTTCTGCTTTAACACATTCCCTAAGTTCTTAGGTCTGCGATAGGCCAGGAGACGGACCTCTGGGAAGATATCTCCCGTAATCGGGTTGTGCGCCAGAATAAGAAAGAGTTCTCTGAGGATAGAATTTAGCTTCTGAATGCCTCGGAAATATGTAGTGACTAAAAATAGTCCATCTCGAAGTCTGTGTTCATTTGGCTCTTCACAAGTTACGTGTGATGGAACTATTCTATGGCAAAGTTATAATAATTAAATATAAGTTATAAAAAAAATTAAATTCATATATATATGAAAATTAGTGACTATTGCACACACCCTCTGAAACGCAAAGAAAATGTATCCCCACCTCCAAGTGCCGCCGTGCTGACTGCTGTAATACCCCCTTTTCCACAAAAATTTGGGTAAACTCAAAAGGAAAAGTCATTAAATTCATTCATCATTTTTATTTACAGCAACACATTTTGTGCACATTCTATTTTTTTTGCCTGTGCTACAAAATGACTTCATTTCGATGTGCCCTCGTACAAACTCTTAGCAACTATTTTCCAACTCAACGAGGCCCGTTTTCAAAAGAGACTTTTTAAAATTTTTTAAAATATATTCTTTTGTAAAATTAGTTTTTTTTTAAATTTACTTTCGTTAATATGTATTAATTAGTGATATGTCCGCAACCGCTTCATTACTCCTGCGGTTTCTTTAATTTGTTTACATAGTGTTAACTGAAAAATAATAAATTATTATAATCTTATTATAATCAAGGATCAAGGACACATACATACACAACCGAACTATGACATTTAACAATAAACAGTGACGTATCAATTATTTCTACATTTTTAAATATATATATATAAACAAGATTTTTTTTCATGATATACATGACGAAACAGCCTAAAAAGATTATGTCTAAGAAATTAATAATAAATAATTTTTTTAGGTAGGTATCTAATACATTTAAGTCACAAGGACCAAGTTATCACTTAACTAGAACCACTAACTTAACGTTACAATTAACGGTACAAAATAATCTTGAGAAAAATAATAAATTAAACTAATAATCTAGGAGCCAAGGCCGAAAATAGTAATTTCAGAAGGTTTGGGATTAAATTTTGAAAATGTAGTATGTTCTGAGTGAGAAACTCTTTGTCTGTCATTTCAAAATTGGTGGAATACAAAATAGCGGCCTCGCAAGATGGCTTAATCTGCCCATTTTAAAGTTTTTCTCTAATAATTACTGAACCGTACATCATACAGATATTTGTATACATGTACGAGTATAACAAAGGTGTAGAGCATAACAAACCACAGCGATCCGACCCGAAAACTATGAATGATCTCCCGAAATAGGGAATTAAGGACAATCGAAAATCGGGCTAATTCTAGAACATGCTAGAGCCATTGCAATAGTCCATTTTCTACGAAAATTCGCTAAAACATAAAATTCATGGGTAAGTCAATTTGGAAAGGTCTCATCAAAAATATGCTCGAAACGAACTTTGGAAAGTATTAAATCTTAAGTAGAATGAGCTTCAGCAGACTGAAATCAGACCAATATTAATGCCACTAGGTGATTTTGAAGGGCCTTTAGGTCTAGACGGGTAGAGGAGAGGACTGGCCCAAAATTCGCCCGATTTTCAATTGTTCTTTATTCGCTTATTTCAAGAGATAATTCAGAGTTTTTGGATCGAGTCGTTTAGTTTTTTCATGCTCTACAACTTTACTACGTATAAAAATTTCCGTAGGTTTAGGAATTACTAGAGAAAAACTTTAAAATGGACAAATTAAGCTATCTTATGAAGCCGCAATTTCGTACTCCACCGATTTTGAGGTGAGAGACGAAGATTTTCTCACTGAGAACGGAATACATTTTCAAAATCGATTCTCAAACCTTCTACTGAATTCACTACCTGCATTCGACCTTGGCACCTGGACTATAATAACATAGTAGGTACTTAATCACTTCCCAGCCAAAAATCCAACTTGTTTTTGGCCAGAAGGGATCGAAAAATGTAGGTACCTTCATTTACTACTGAATATTTTCAACATTGTCCTTTTTAAAGATTGGTCTACTGTCCGATAATCTTAGAAAGCTGAAACAGCGAAGCTTCCTCGTGACAGCTCAGCGGTCAATACAAATGAAACACTCATTTTTATTGTTGATCAGTTATGCGATAAAAATATCTTGATTTTCTTCAATAATTATTAATTTCGAGTGGAAGCCACTTGGATGGTACTTTTGCACCATTATCATCAAGAATTTCTTATCAGATATAATAGGTAGCAGGTATATTTTGCAAAGGAGTATCTCAACCTTGAGAGTGCCAGATGGTGGCGCTCTCCTTGCTGCGGCCGTGATTCTTTTCAAAGCGCTCTAGCGGCCTCCCTCGATAAAATTCTCTACTTAGTAGCGAAGTACTGCGATTGTTCATCACAAAGTAAGGTCCGCCGTGCCCCAATGGTTAGCATTGCATGATACTGAGTTGAAGGTCCCAGGTTCGCATTCCCGTGCGACCTGAAATGTTTTTGCTTTGTACTTCTTCACCCTCCAAACGTCATTTTGATCTACTTGTTCAACTAATCTGTATTTTACTAAAAGAATCGATTTAGGATCACATTTTGACCAATATGTCCAACTAATCTTAATTTTCACTAAGGGATTTGACTGCTTGATGTTATGTAATTTTAGATAGAACGGTAAGAGGAGAACGGGAGAAGTAATTCGACACCACAGTAAGGAGAGCGCCACCGTCTGACACCGCTCGAGGGGGAGAAACTCCTTTTGCAGTAGGTATTAGCAGGTAGGATGATTTCCTATTGCGACATTTTAGTTTTGCGATTGCAACCAGCTAAGTATATCTGCATCAGCGATTCTTGTGCCTACAAAGAACCCGTATTTACATTAAAACCGTAAAAATTCCGTCTCATTTTTGTTTAGGTACTTATAATATGTAATCCATACATATACCTACATGATAGTGATCATATACATGTTATATAGCTATCTATCTTGTCGGTACGGAATGGTTTCGAAGAAGCCTAAAACCTAGGCATGAGAAATTAGGTACTTGTAAAAAATTACTTCGGCATATAAAACTTTGATAATAAAAATCAATAATTACAAAAATTATAGTCTCTATTACAATATTTGATATTACAAAAACCTATGCATTCTAAAATAATAAATTAAGTAGCTGATGAAACTTTTGCGCCAGAATTCAAATGAAAATTGGAAATTTCGGAACTTGAGCTAGACTATCATTCAAGATCAGGTAAATCAGCAAGCAGTTTTGTAAGTACTTATCCAAGTATTTGGTATCTAGAGAGAAGAATAATTTTGAGATTCTAGATCACATATCTATTGGTGGTGTGGGAGGAGAACATGGTTGTTTAAGCTGAATAATTAGGTAGGTACTCTTTGAAATAATCTGACATCACAATTACATTCCTAAGGTCCCATTTTAAAAAATTAAACGTGCCTGAATTGCATACAAGTTCATCTACTTAAAAATATTTAGTGAAATTAAGCAGTTATAAAAGGACATGTCTATGACTGCGGAATAAACATTCATGTTATGAAAAACCATTTTTCTGTTTACCTATACGTAAAATAGTAGGCACCTATATCAGTAAGTTTTATGTTGAGTACAAAATAATTAGTGGCACCATAGTATACAATATATAAAAAAAGCAATAAAAAATGTTGGGTTTACAATACTATAATAACTATTGTTACTTTTATCTGATATATTCTACTTTCATTAGAGAATTTAAAGTGGCCAAACTAAATGAAGGTGTCTACAATAAGAACTGACTTACCTACATATGTACTCGAATTAGGTTGCATTGAAAGATTTTCTACATGGCCTGATATACAGGCCACATGTACTATGATCGCAAATGTGGCTTGCTTTTATCCAAAGCAATGCTCTTCTAATTCTATAAAGAAAACATAAGTTTAAGTGCCAAGACAATAAAGAGTTTCTAAAGCGATAGGGCGATAGAGATAAGGCGCTTTACCAACAATAAGACAATTTATCCCACCTATAAACAAGATGCCTTATCCCCAACCTACGTATCTCATCTTTTCCTCCTTATCGGAAAGTAACCTTACACACCGATAACAGTGATATTCATTTCTTGTTGGTATTCATGAGTCATGAAAATTATATTAATTTTCTTGTTTATAAATTTTCAAAATCTGTCATTGCAAAATCTTTTGTGAATAATAAGAGAACTCGGAAACTTAGAAATGCTGGAAAATGAACTGGAAATCCCTTGGTGGTTTAGCGTTACTTGAGGATAAGTAGCATTACTTCAAGATAAGACACTAATTCGACCCTCTTGACTTGATCAGGTTAGCATCCAGTGTGGCTCGCCCCAGATTATATGAGAGTCGATCACATATAAACGAGCCTTATAGTCTGACCGGCAGGTTGATGGCCAGAGGGCGTTGGGGCGCCTGGTGCTACTTGAGGGGATGACTAGGGTGGAAGAATCACTTCCTTGTGGTCATAGACCTTCCTCGCCAGTGACCCTCAAGACGAGTGAGAAAGGTGTTCACCCCTCTATTGAGCAACGCATTGTTATCAAAATTTTGACAAAAGAAAATGTAAAACTTGCCGAAATTCATCTCAGATTGCGGTAACAGTTCGAGGAAGAGACCCTATTGTGGCCACAGGTGACGAGACTTGGGTGCACCATTACACGCCATCGAACAAAAGAAACAGCAAGGAGTGGAAGAAGAAAGGGGAGATCGCCCCTCGGACTGCAGGGAAGGTTTTGACCACTGTCTTTTGAGATTGAGGAGGTGTTACTAGTCAACTTCTTGCACGATCGGTGCACCATCAATGCTGAGTACTACTACGACCTCCTGGATAAAGTTTGGCAAGCCTACCAAAACAAAAGAACAACACTAGACCTCACATTCCATGACAACGCTAGACCTCACACTGCTGCTTTAGTCAGAGGAAAATTGGAGCAAATTCACAACAACAACAGTTGAACACCCCCCCTACAGTTCAGACTTGTCACCCGTGATTTCCAAGTGTTTGGACTGCTCAACGATTGACTTGGGGGCCAGAGATCCGAGACTGACGAGCAGGTCCAAACGTTCGTGCTCTATTGGCTGAGTACCCACCCCCCTTCTTTTTTCAAAAATGGTATTGAAAAGTTTTCAAATTCCAGGGGAAAGTTTATTACTCGTGAAGGGAATTATGTAGAGAAGTAGGTAATCATGTAGTCTTCAAATTTTTTTGGTAAAAATAAAGCGTTTAGACCAAAAGGCTCGTTTATATTTGATCGACCCTCGTAAAATCCCCAAGCACCTTATCCCAATTGACTTATCGCTTAGGAACTCTCTTATAAATAATGACAACCATAATTCGTCCTGGCCCTTTTTACGTGCGCTGCCCAATATATGTAAGCTTAAAATACAGGTAGAGTGTTTTTTTTTAAGTACACATTATTTTACAAAGCATCGTTATAAAATCTACCTAGTTCACAGCTGCACCGAGAATTATATTCCAGCGAGTCAACGAATCAATGTGATACTGTGCAAACGAAGGAGAGTGCACGTACTTTTCTACAGGGAGAATCGTGGCTCTTCAATTCGCCGAACATTCTTCCGTTCCAAATGGCCTAAGTTAGGTACAAAACTAACTGTCAATTTTTATTGTTGTTGCGATAAAAAATTCTTTGTAAGGCACCAAGCAAAGTGCACTTTTCTAACACCAATTGGTTTATGTTGAAAAAGCACAGAAAGAAATGAAAAAAAAAGGTCATATTACAAGACAATGTTCAAGATAAGGTATGGGAAATTATTATAACAACCAAATTGAATGGTCGTTACCTAACGAGTGAAATGAAGAACTCCCTACCAAGATTTACATTATTGTATCGATGATACGTCATTGCCAGGACCTATTTTGGAATATCGAGTGTTTTAGAAAATGAAATTAGAATTGTTGTAATTAATCATTGCGCATGCGCGAAACTAATATCGGTTGACACAGGCCAAACTCCAAGTCTAATTAATGGACCGATTTTAATGAAATTTTCAGAGATTGTGCAAGATAGCTTCTAGACAATCCCCCACAACGTGTATTGCCGTTGGAGTAATAGTAGTCTGTGTGTATGCGCAAACGTTAATTTCTTATAGCGTCGACTTATTAACCATTTCGACTCGTACTTTTTTCTTTGACAGTAGAAACTCAACCCATAAACTAGAATTTATCTCTATAATTTCAGAAGATTGAAATCTTACTCGGTACCAGTTGCATATGTGATATGCGATCTCAAAGATCTGGATGTGATCTTAACACAAAACGCCAAACTTCGGCCTTTCACCTTCTTTAAATCTCTCAGTTCCGCCTCTTTTCATATGGCCAGTAAGTGTCTAGTCAGTATCCAGTGTCCGGTCATTCAGTGAAATGCTCCTCCACGAATTATATACGAAGAAGCATGCCACATCCAATTCAGACTCAACCATGATGATGATGTGTATGATACTCAACGGAATTATGGCACAAGAGTGCAAGGAGTGCAGAAGGCCGCTGCTGCCAATCATCGAAAACGGGATCAAAGTTGGTTCTGTGATTTATTCGGACAAGTGGAAGGCCTACAGTACGCTTAGAACCGAAGGGTATACCCACAAGACAGTAAACCACTCAGAAAATTTTATCGGCCCGCTTACTGGAGTTGACACTCACACCATAGAAAGCGCGTTATGATATAAAAGTAAATGGAGCCGGGGGGATGTTGGATAGACCGTTGATCGATGAGTGGTGGCGCTCGCTGCACCCGTCACGATCTTCACTAATCTCTACGATGATCTTCATTTTCGGAGAGAAAGTTAAGATTTCCCCTTTTCCTCCATTTCGTTAAGCAAGTTATCGATTTCCCAAGTGAGATCGCATACTGAGTCCAGACAACGTGTCATGACGATCGCAGGTCGAACTGAGATCGCATATACAACTGGTACCTCTTACTCACCAGTTGAAGACCGAACGATTGACCTACAAAAAAAAGCACAAACATTTTCTATTTTTCAGAAGTTTAATTGATCAATTTAGTAAGACTGCTGTATCATGTAAGTACCAGTATACTCCAGATACTCTTGTAAATTTAAAAATCTGTGGTTTTTGACAACAGAAATAAAAGTGGGAGACCATCCATTTCAATTCGAAAGAGTAAACGAACAATCTGAAAAACGAATGCAAGAAGGTGGTAATATGTACGAGTAATTGCATTAAATTTACTGAAATGTGTAGAATCCAATTTATCGCAATGGCTCACCCTACTATCGAGTGTTAAGCTCTATAGACTACGGAAAAAACCCTCGTCCAATAACGATTTGACACTCAACAAAACTAGCCAGCTTCCCATTGCCACAATTAAGTACATAATAGAAAGTCAACCTTTATTACATTCTTAAAATTCTTATCTCAACTTTGTTTTCTTGTGATAATATAATTTTTTTTCTTCTTCAAAATATATAATGTTCATCTGTTTCATTGTTCTAGGTATGACCAGTCATCAAGAATTGCCTTAGGTACATAAATCATCCACAAAAATCGTATTAACAAGAAAACTATTAGACGCAATTTAAATCTATGCAACATTCGGTACAAAAACCTCACTAAACGAGAAAATAAAACAAATCACAGTCACAATATGTATTTATACCTTAAGTTTTCACTTTGTTAAAACCAAAGCCGACTCGCTTCTCCGACATCCTACCCGAACTGAAGTGTTGAGAAGATGGCAGCACTCATCATCATTACAATTAATACTTAACGATAATAGTAAAATTTACATTATAACTTTTAATTAGAAAATAATAATAATGATGTCTTTATGTACAAATCTTATTTCATAGAGAGTCTTTGTTTCTCGCGAGAGAAATTTGATCTTGGAATTTGACGTCAAATGAATAAAACATAACATTTTTCGATAAACGAATTTTTGTCGCTGCGTTCATTTGGTTTTAAAAAGAGAAATGAAGAGAATTGACAGGTTGAGCAAAATTAGTGGAGGCCGGAGGTTACTCTTGGGTTTCACGTAGCGATTTGGGCTTCGGCTTCACCAACTTCCATTGGGCGATCACCAGAGGCCGTGCTCGACTGCGAAAGGGTCCCCTGCTGCTTCTCCTCAAACACTGTAAACCGTAAAATAAGGTTTCATCAGAACAAACTAAAGTGCATTACACAAGCTAAATAAAGTTGTTGAGTAGGTACAGGGCAGTGATGGGCATAGTATTATCATCAAATACAAATACGATTGTAATCGTGATAATTATTCGTTGATTCTGAGTCAACTGCAATTATATTCGTATTCGTGTAATCGTATTCGTCTGTCGGCGATTACACGAATACAACCCATAAAAACGCTGCAAATTATTACACAAAGGTTTATTATTTATGTATTAGACAGCCCTTCTACGTAGATCTCTGGTCCATAATTATTGAACGCCGCTTATAGTATATTTAGTAGGTATCGGAACTCGGAGCTTCGGACCTCACAAATGGGTTCAATCCATTACAGCAGCGTAATCTCACAATTTTACGCTTTTTAATATAGTTCATAAACATAACAATTTATTACCAAGTCATCTTTCCAACACATAAAAGTGTTACCTATACTGTATATTGTTATCATTTAATTGGTCAAATTTCAAAAAATGTGCTGACAAAATCACTGAAAATGGCTAAGAATCGTTAAATTGATATTTTTTAGCATAAGATTGGTCAAATAAAGTTTATCAACTATGAAATAGAACATTCAACAATTTATGTACAAAATTATGCTAAAAGGTTTTTGATTTGAACTTGTAAAACCAACTTGAAAAAAAAAGTATTCTAAACGATAATCTTCTATTCAGATAGAGGTTTAGAATGTTTAGCTTTAATTGCAGTTTTTATCGATTTTTTAGTAAATTTTAATGAATTTTAAGTCGGTTCATTTTCCAGCATAGTTTTGTATATAATTTTTTTAATGTTATATTTTATAGTTGATAAACTTTATTTGAGCGATATTCTATCAAAAATCATAAGAAAGACAAAGCAGCTTGAAATGCTTGCATACGAGTCTGCAACACATTGGGACATTTTCATGTGTGTTTTCTTATTGTATTTATTACTAGGCAGATCTCACCCGTGCATCGCACGGCGGGGCGAACAAATCAATTAAATGGGCCATAAGAGAAACCGCCCACCCGTGGGTACTTAATTGAATTCGCGATCGTGTTGACTCATTGTTCCGACACCCGTGGGTACTTCATTGAATTCGAGCCAGGCTACATCACCTACCCCCCTGCAGACTCGTATGCAAGCTCTAAGAGCCACTCAGCTGATCCGGACCCTGGGCATCGTCACGTAAATGTGCTAAAGAGACTACATACGAAATTACAGCTTCCTAGAGTGTAAAACATAGAAATTAGCTTCAAAAGCCACTCATCTGATCCGGACCCTGGGCATCGTCAAGTCAATGTCCTAAAGAGGCTACATCAGAAATTACAGCTTCCTAGAGTGTAAAGCATAGAAATTACCTATTAAAATGATTTAACCACCGCTTCACAAATCAAACCGTTCTCGCAATATTTGGATCACCTGCTATGAATCAAATCATCGAAACACCAGCTTAATGAAATCATCAGAAATTAACAAGCGGTGGCAATCATGTTCACAATATCAATTATTGAGAATGATCACCTGAGTGTGTACACTCAGGTAATAATTATTATTAGGAATTATTATCAGGAATAATTATTATTCAAATAACCTTGCTCATAACTCAGCTTGTTGGCCACGCACTTCGCAGTAGTAGGTAAACATAATATGGTTGGATAAATCGAGAGCTTTCGAACGAATGGTCAACGAATTTTTTGGGATGAAAAACGACGAAGTACCATTTCCCTAGCAACGACTCGGTTGTAAGCGGAAATCGTCAAAATATTGACGTTACGTGACAGTTTTTTGTGCAATGTGCCAGGGCAAAGACATGAAAATGTCAAAACTTGAACTTCATTAAATTTTGTTTTAAAAAATCTATAAAATTGCAAAAAATAGCCTAAAATCCAAAATCTCTTTTTGAATAGAAGAGTATCATTTAGAATACTTTTTTTTCATAAAATTAATAGCTAACATTTTATTTTCACTCATAAATCTCCAATTTCTATACAACTTGAAATATACAAAAAAAGACACTTTTTCACCTATTTTTGGCTCATAGCACCCATGGGTGTGGAGCGATCGAGCTGGCGAGAAGTTAGGACCAACTAGACCCCAAGTGGAGTCCATGTGCGAAAGAACAGATTTTTTAAGTCAATAAGGCCTTTTATGGCCCGGACGACGAACGGACATTTCAAATTTGGATTCTACGCACCTTGAAACGTAAAGTGACAAAGTTTGAGGGGGGGGGGGGGGGGG